>JACDOX010000017.1:5300278-5620580 GCA_014549065.1 Cardinalis cardinalis
TAATAAGTCGCAGGGATCAGCCTCCTCGGTTAATTTATTTTTTTATCCCAAGCGTGCGGCTCCGGCGACGTGCAGGTACATTCCTTCACATTCACGCACCTTCTCGCCTCTCCTCTCCCCTCGGGGCTTGGGGGATCCTTTCTTTCCGTCTTTCTTTCCTTCCTTCCCTCCCCCGCCCGCTCGGCTCCTGCCTATGCCCGGCCGCGGCGCAGCAGCATCCCTCGGCGGCTCCGCGGGGAGGCGGCGGCGCAGCGCACCCGCCACTCCGCGGCCCCGCGGCCAACCCGCGGCCGGCGCCGGGCCAGGGAGGCCGATCCGCGGGCGGGGCCCGGGGCAGGAGGCACGGCTCGGCACGGCTCCGCGCAGCTCCTCCGCGCCCGCGCTAAGTCCGGCCCGGCATCAAAACTCCGGCGAGGATTCCCGAAAAAAATTAAAAAAAAAAATAAAGAAAAAAAAATTGAATAATCCACACACGCGCAAAAAAAAATAAAAATTAGGATGAAACCCTGGAGGGAAGCGGCAATGACCCAGTCGGCAAAAAAATATACGGATCCGGCAAGTAAATGGGCACGCAAAGGCAGCTCCTGCCAAGCTTGCAGCTTCGGCTCGATTGTGTATTCCTCTGGCAGCGCCGCGGAGGCAGGCGAGCGCGCACCGAGCAAGGCGCCTCCCACCAAAGCCTAATGGTGGTTTCTTAATGCGCACAAGATAAATAAATGATCCAGGCAAACCCCTCGGGAGGGTGTATGCTACGGCAAACGGAGCCTAGGAAAGGAAGGAAAGGAAGGAAAAAGGAAAGCAAAGAAAAAGAAGAGCTAAAGGGGCGGGGGCGCGGGGTGGGGGCGAAGCTGCCGAGCCCATCCTGGGGTGGGATCCAGCAGGCTGGAGCTGCGTGGCAGCMGAGCCCAGCGGGGCGCGGGGAGCGTGTGCCGCGGGGGCCGAGACACCTCCGCCAGCGAGCCCAGCGAGCCGGGGCTCGGGACACGGGCTCGCCCACCTTGGTGCTACCCGACAGCTGTAACTGGCAGCATTTTGTTACTCTTGTTTCTAATGGGATTCGCTGAAGAAAAACAAAACAAACAAAACAACCCACCACACACCTGCAACAAAAGGACACTTCATGCAGCAGCTGGGGAGAAACTGGTRGCACAGCACAATACTAAGGTTGCCGGACAAGTTTTGGTACCCTAACTACTCTGGCTTTTTTGGTCTACACCAAAGCTGAATTCCCAAGTTCAATGTAGTCAACAATGGGTACTCTCACTTATTGGGCAAGCATTCCACCAGCTAGGGTGGTCACTGAAGGGTTAACAGCAGTTTGCCAGAGGTGGCTTAATTTTCAAAATTTTGGAGAATGTTCTATAGAATTATGCATGTACAGATGTTTTTAACCCTTTCTTCTGACCTGTTACCTTATTGGTGTCCTTTTCTGGTGTTGATGCATAGGTATCATTTCCTTAGTCACGAATTTCAGGGTATTGATCTTTCTACAGGATAAGTGAGCGGAAAAGTTGGAAACAATCTGTGAACTGCATTTGTTCTGTGTACAAAGAGACAAATAGAGAAAATAAAATRTTGCAACTGAAACATACCTGCTTGATTTTTTTCTTCAGAATGAATGTTAACACCATTTAAACTATCCATATTACATTAACTAGATATCTAGATTATTGTCACTTCAAGAACTCCCTCTGGAGTTTGGCAGCTCCTCTAAAATAGTTCTCTGCTAACAGCCATCAGGAAGATCTGTGGAAGTGGTTTATCAGGTACAAGTACTATTTAAATATTTCAAAAAATCCCCCACTTTGGCATTGGAAAACATGAATTTAGGGGTTTCTACTCCTTTAGTGAAGAGAAAAAAGGATTAGGAGGAAGCACTTAGAACCACAGATGGATGCCAAACAAGGCAAACAAATGAGAAAGATGGGGAAGTCTTGCAAATCCAGGGAATATTTTTCACTGATTTTATGGAAATCTGCACCCAGATGCTTTCAGTCATGAGTGCCTGTCCTACAAAGTTCTCACCTTCATTGTAAGCTTGGAATACCTYTGTCCTGCTATGTGCTTTGTGTTGCCTTTACAAATATCCTTTAGCTCCTGYCTCTTCCATAACCATATTGCAGTTCACTAAGCCCAGTATGAATCACTCTGTTTTCATCCTCAAATAATTTGTACGTGCTTCTTGGAAGAACAAAAATGTTTTACAACACTTACATGACAGAGAGCTTTTATTTTTCTCACGACTACATCCTGAACTCTTTCAGAGTTTCCTGAGTCTCAACTGCACTTCTTCACCCACTAAGGTTTTCAAGATATCAGCTCCTAAATTTTGCAATGGTTCTAATGGAAGACATGAGGATGTGATACCATTAAGATCACTCAAGTGTAGCCATTTGTTTAATATTGGAAGACTTCCTGTATTATTAGTAAATATTTTTTTCAGGCTTATTTTCTTACCATTTCCCATTCTTATTGAGGGTTGACAAACTATCCTTGAAATTGATTATGGAATGCTTTCAATGGACCTTACTTGAGTGAATTACTTAAAACCAGCCATTACTCTGACATGTTAATTAAGTTCCTACCAATGACTATTACCCTCTTGAAAAAAACTTTTTGGTCTAAAAATATGAAATGGATCTTGATGCAAGAAGCTTCCCTTAACCTCACAGTAAATGAAAATGTATTTCAAATGGGTTATCCTACAGTTAGAARAAGTCATTCATCTAGACAGACACCTTAATGAAGGCAATGTCTTCCTGTAATAACTTAGTCATGAGTTAAAATGTTATGATGTATACAAAAACACAGTCTATAAATGCTTTTAGGTTATTTCTCTGTCCTTAAAAATTAATATTCAAATCATAATCAGTTTCTCAAATCAGCCCACTCTTGTTAAACTGAATCTGTTCCATGCATTAATTCTAATTTACGTAGGTATTTGGTAGCTCTCACTTGCATTTCTTCCTACTCATTTTGTATCATAGCCCAACTCCTTTACTTTTTCTGGAAATATGTTTATCACGATCAGAAAACAATATGTAATTTGTTTTTCTTGACTTTTCTTCATAATATGCAAAGAAATCTGTAGTATCTCCTTGAGGACATCTGTGACTGGAGTGGATTAAAATTACTTATCTAGGATGGAGTCAGAAGTGGTATTTTCTTAAGGACTGCTGTGACACATGTAACAGGCACACCACTTATGCCAAGTGTCCCTTTGTTTGTCACAGGAGGTTCTGCTCTGGCTGTCAGGTATGGCCCAGCTAATGGTTCTGCTACAAGGGTGCTGTTCCTGCTTGGCTTCACACATGCCTACAGCCATTATTTCTAATAATGAAATGTAATGGGTGACTTAAGGGAGTTGGATTATTGTTTAACTGTTATCATGGAATCAGATCTAAAAACCTCAGGATAATTATCCTTGGAAGAGCCAACAAAAGAAGCAGAAATTCAAATTTGGAAAATCTGAGCCATGAAACGGAGCTGCAACMATTTCAGCATGTAAACAATATGCATGTGGGATGCCTATATCCCAGTCCTGCATACACACACAGCTAAAAGCCTTTCTTTCCTCCCCAGCTTTACAAAACACTGAAGACRTTCCTTGTTATCCCATGTAAGCGTCATCTGAAGTTTTGAGCAGCAAAACCTTCACAGTTACTTTGCTTTATGGTGTAATCAGCACCTGAGACAATAACCAGTCTAGAATTTGTGAGTTGCTCCAGCACCCACCTTACCTGCTGTGTTCTGGTACTTCAGCAGGTGGATATGGTGAATAAAACAGAATTTCCCAAAGGAGGCCTGAACTGGGGCTGGTGATATAAATAGGTGTTACGCTGCTTCCCAAACTAGGCCATTTGAATATTCTTTACTTAATTCTTCCTCTCAGCTTTCCTCCAGCTCAGCTACATCATACAGATCTCTAGTGGTCAGCTCACAGGCAGGGAAAACCTTGCTTGCTTTTGCCTGAGGTCAGCATGTAGGTGTATTCCCTGTTCCAGGTGAAATGCACAGCCAGCATTCCATGCTCCAGTGCTCAGCTGAGTGCTCCTCCCCGTGCTGATTGCTAGAACAGCCACTACACCAGACAGACCAAGCTTTACTCAGCCATCCTCAGGGGACTGGGGCCAGGGACCTGTTTGTAATGTGGTACCTAAAATACTGAGTTCTTACATGGGTGTTAGGAGTTCTCCTGGCCCCCAGGTGCAACAGGTGAGAAATGCAGTGCAGAGCTGCAGAGCTGCAGAGCACAGCAGCCGCTTGAGATGTGAGCAGCCTGCTCGTTTGCAGTGCCAGTCTCAGACAGGTGTGAGACGAGTGACACTTCATCTTGGGTTAAGGACAGGCTGCTCTCCTTCACTGCAATATCAACTGAGTAACAGCCCCATGGCTAAATTAATTGGGTAAGAGAGACCTATCCTGTCACACAGTGCAAGTGTGTTGGTTCCTCCTCAACAGCCATCAGCTCTAGGTGACTCAAGTCATGTGTAGCCAATTTGCAAATGCCAAGACTGCCACTAAATATTTAAAATTACACTTGAATATTTAGAATTACACAGTTAATATAGACAATTMAAATATTTATCTTGGCATGGTTTGTAATGATGAAATGAAATATTACATGATATTAAAAAATCCTACACCCAAATCCTAAACATGTTTCGGTCAGGAAATATTATTAAACAAATACTYTCCTTGGAGGAATTTATTGCTGCAGAACTGAAACCTAAATGCCTTACTCACTTTTATCAAACCAAATTTTCAATATTCTCTACTTTTAACTGACCATAAATTCTAAGGATTTCACTGGGATAAATTCTGTTTGGCAGGTACTTTTAAATCCTGATTTTAGTCGTATTGTATCAGTCCCTTAAGAACACACTTAATAATGATTTCAGACTGAGAAATATAGTGACTAGTCTTAACAATGCCCTTGTGACATACTGAAGCCACTGCAGCATAAGAGAAATGACTATAGTACTCTTCAAGCCTTTGGAACCCCTGAGATTTTTATCAGGAACATCAATTTAGGATGCCAGGGAAAGAAATAATTGAAAGCAAACATGAAAATGCCATCAAAAGGGCTTGCTCCAAAGTGTGATGGAGTCAGCAGAAATCTCTCAGTATACTGCAGTCTATCTTGGACTGAGCCCTAAATCAAAATTCACATCTTTCCAAGATCTGTGACTATAGGGTGACAACAGCAAGTGGAAAGCCTATGAAGCAGTCACTAATAGAAAAGAAAGATAAAATTATTTACTATTACAACTTATTTCCAAACATTTCCTGAAAATCTACCTTTTTTCCATCCCAATAAAGACACCTGATCCCACTTACGAAAAAATGTGAATATATATAATATTTCAGRCTTTGTGATCTTTCCTTTTTCAGTTGAACATTCTTTGCTGTCCCATGTAACTTCTACCCAGTRCAGACAACACTGCTGCTACGTGTTATTTGCTGAATATTTTGGATGTGATTCCAACAGCGTTAGGAGGCTCAGCAGTTTTGCAGGAACCTCTTCAAAGCTGCCCTGAATGTCCAGACAAGCAACAGGTAGAAAACAGGTAGAAAAAGCCAAGGGGAACAATCTCCTTATCCTTCACATAAARCAAAGGGAGTTCATTCTGTTGAACTTAATGGAAATAATTTTGTGGCATCCATCCTTACAGTTATATTTGAATGACCCTTTGAAGTAGAAAAAGCCCACAGGAACTCATAATTCTGATAGCTTCATCAGGAAGAAAAAGTGGATCTTTCATSTTTAAAGCTTTGAGACATCCATGAAATCAGTCAAATTTTCCAGGCACTTAACTCTTCATAGGTTTCAGTTATGAAGGAAAAACATAGGGTTTTTTCCTTCCACAGAAGAGTCAGAATAAACTTTTTCTGAGTGCCCCCGCTTAACTCTGAGGAACTTTTCTCTAASTAGCTACACCAGCATAAAGAGTTATGGAATATAAATCAGATGGGTTTATCACTGCTGTGCATTTATGAATGTATTTTTGTATGACTTAGGTATGCATGTGTAAATCCATGGGACCTGATAAGATGCCCCGAGAGCCTTGAAGAAATTGGCTGAYGTGGTTGCCAAGMCGCTCTCAAGGATATTTGAAAAATCACAGCAGCCAGGTAAAGTTCCTGACAGGAAAAATGGAAACATTGCACCCATTTTAAAATGGATGAAAAGGAGGACTSTGGGGACACTGCCCTGCCAGCCTCATCTCCACGCCTGAGAAAATTGTGGAACAGATCCTCCTGGAAGTGCCTCTAAGTGCACAAGGATGTGATCCAGGACAGCTTCACCAAGAGCACATCTGCCCTGAAGATGAGGGATGGACCATGTCTCTGTGAGGAAGGGCTGAGAGACTGGCTCAGTCTGGAGAAGGGGCCTGGGAGACCTCACTGCAAACTTTCAGCACTTAAAATGTAGAGAAGATGGGAAGAGACTTTTCAGCAGGGCCTGCTGTGATRGAACAGGGGGAATGGTTTCAGACCCAAAGAGAAATCTCTTCCCTTGAGGATGGTGGGGCACTGGAACAGGTTGTYCAGAGAGGTATGGGATGCCCCATCCCTGGAATMGGTCAGGCTGGATGGSACCCTGASCAACCTGGTCTAGGTGAAAATGTCTCTGCTCACTGCAGGGGAACTGGGACAAACAACCTTTAAATGTCCTTTCCAACACAAACCATTCCATGATTCTGTGATGTTCATTTAACTGCACATGGACAGACACCAGGGACAGGCCAATAAGTAAAGCAATGCCCAGAGCAAGACAGCTGCTGAGTAAATATTTGAAGGAGAACAACTGATGGAAAATTAATTGATAAATATCTGTATTTAAAGCCATGTTAAAAAAAATTAAGAATGTACTCTGGAAATTTTAGGATTTTGAAACCTATAGAGTTATCAACAGGCAAACTTGCAACCCCACCAGGTTGAAAAGGAGAGTTTTTAAAAAAARAACTAGAATTCAACCTTAAACTAATTAATTGCCAATGTGCAAGCCTATCCTTCCACTTATGGACACTGTAGGTGTTAACATTTATTTGTCCAATGGAAAACTAGAGATGCATTAGGTAACCTAAAATCCCAGGTAGTAATTCTAAATCATAGTACTCTATTTCTTTGTGTGCACTATGACTACATTGATGCACAGTCTTTGTCATGGTAGTTATTTTCTACAGCTCAATAATCAAGGATTTAATATTTAATAAGCAATATCATGCCAGTAACAATATACCTTGCATGCTCTGATGTTTTAATAATGGTAAGCATGATAAACAAAGAGATATAAGGTTTACTGAAAGAGTTTGTTTTCTTTTGTGGTTTTTTTGTTGCTTTTTTTTCACCAGACCAGCTGAGCTAGTTGGCTGAAGAAAACAAASTTTCAGCCACACAAGGCTTTATTTTAAATGCTTTCTTTCCTGACAAAATGACATTTCTAATGTCACTAACAGATCTAAAGGGAGAGCAGCAAAGCTTTTAGAAATGTGTTTGTATGTATGTATATCAATGTAGACATGTATTGGTGTGTAAATGTAGATCTATTTGAGAAGGAAATGTTGAAGCTGTGGAGTAAACAGAAAATGTGAATTTGTCCCTTGGCTGTGGAACAAAGCTCTGTGACTTTGTCCCATTTGGTACCAAAGCAGACACCAATCAGCTGCTAAGAGATTCAACAGCTCAGTTTTGCATACAAATATAAATATGCAAATATTCCTGGGTCTAGAAGAAACGTAATGCAGAACCACTTAATTGAATCATATTCTAAGGTCAAATTAGGCATCCATGGCCCACCAGGAGATTCTGGCAGTGAGAAATTGAAGCACATCTCTCACAATYAATTGGGATGCATGGAGGAACCCTAAACAAGACAGYTCTAAAATGTTTTTTTTGASAACAAAAACATGTAAGCTCCCARTCTCAAATTGGGACCAGACTTTTTKTATCTCTTTTCTGTGCAAAATGAAGATTTTTATTTTAAAAAGCTATCATCAAAGCTGTGACACTGCTCAGCTACTCATTTGTTCTACACAGCCATTCACATTTTCCTTCATCTCTTTTGAGAAATTGAACCTTTTTAAGGGGAAACCTCTCTGGTCAGTCAATCTCTCTATAATCAGASAATCAAGCTCAGCAGAATGGTAAATCAGGACTCAGAGGTCAGAAATTAAGATTTCAAGCTTTATAGCTCCCTCATCATCCAAACCTGTGGTCAGGGAATTATGAGTGTCCCCAGGGTCTCTCATAAGCTGCTCTCTTCTGCTATTTCTTCACTTCCTGTATTTCTACCCTAGAATTTAGTACAGCATAACGACCTCCACAATGCAGCAAAATATTGTTCAAACAATAATGCTTAAATCTTCATTTTCATTGTTAATCTGGACATCTTATATAAAGCATCTGTGTCAAAAGTGCTGCAGAGCATCTCTTTCCATTAAAATTACTGGTGAATTGTATGAATTCTGTGTAAACCTAACTTGCACAAATTGATGTGCCWGAAAGAAAGGTTTAAGTTAATTTCTGTAATGGTAAAAGTCCAAGTGTACCSTCCCTCTGAAGGCAAGGAAAGACCAGCTTATAGATGTCATTACTTCTGCACTCGTGAGGATTTGCCCTAGAATCAGATGTTCTGCACAGAGCCCTCAAATTCAGCCTCCATTCCTCAGCCCTGATGTGCAAGCCATGCTGCACTGACATCACCAGAAATTTTCCCAAGCAGCTGGTGACAAACAGCTTTCTAACAGAAAATTGCCCCTAAAAATAAATATGCTGCATCTATAGATTCAAAAGTGTACATAGGCTTGTAGATGAAGAACAGAAAATATCTAACCTTTGGTCTCATAGAACCAACTGCATCTCACAAACACAGGGATATCCTGGATTTTGTAAATTTATTTTTCAGTCACTGTCTTCACTCACTGATTTTGYACAAACTGTCCTTAAATACTGAGCTGTCTTTCTATTCTATAGTGAGGAAGCTTTTAATGATTAAGAATCCKTTTGATTAAGCAGTGATATAATTTTAATTATTTGCCACCATGGTCCCACCATTAATTCTTAGGAGGTAACAAACCTCCTGGTATGGTAACATACCTCCTGGGTGTCTGGCCTCTGGCCCTTGCTTTATCTCCTGCTTGTTCATCCTAAAAGCTTCTTTTGATTGAGTGAGAAAAAACTCAGGCAGGCAAACACACATAGCTGTACRCAGCCTGACTCCCTCCACAGCACTCTGCTTACACACTACTGAGATTAAAATTACTTCTAAGATGAAAAGCACTTTTCATCTTGAGACCCCATTTCCTATCACACAGAACTTTCCAAAAATATGTTACTTTTGAGATATATGTGATTTCAACACTTGCAATGCCAGCTGAAGTGGGAACTTTTAAAGAAATGTTAAGCTCCATCAGTTTGATCATTAAAGTTATGCAAATGGAAAAACACATTCCTTCCTTTTAAACTTTGCTAYGTTTTAGTTGCAATCATAAGATCCAAGAAGTGAGGATGGTGTTTAAATGTCAGAAGCTTGACAGCATCTTAGCACAGCCCCAGCTGTGGTCAACAGTAGAGCTCCTGTGTTTCAACAGGAACAGGATTTTACTCACAGTCTCCACAGAGCAGCTGAGAAGGGGCTCAAGTGAAGCTGCAGAGATTACCTGTCTGTAGGAGCAGGCAGCAGATTTCACTGCATACTACCAGCTCAGGAAGCTCTGAAGCAAAATGTACCGAGCCAGACCCATGGTGGTAAAGACAGGCTTGCACTGCACCTCTCATGTTGTCACAGTTTGCACACACTGGTGGCTCTCACTGCCCTGCCACACAAATGCCAGGATCCTTGTCAGGAGAGCGTGGYGCTGCTCAGGTTCCTCCAAGAGGTTTATCCCTGAGGCAGCTGCCACTGTCTACCCATTTCAAATACATGGAGAATAAGTTGTATGAATAGTGTGGAAGCTCTCCAGAAGTGCTCAGGACCTGTGCTGGAAGGCATCTCCTCTGAAGCCAGCAGAAGTGTTCAGGCTTAAGCGGAGAACTTCCCTGAGTTATGGCATGGGGGGTTCCTTCCTCCTTCCTTTACTTACTRAAGCAAAAAGGTTTTTAATTAGAAATAATTTTCTTCATTAAAAGCCAGCAGGATAAGGACAGTCACCATTTGATGAAATACAATTGTCCTATCATCTTTCTTATCCCAAAGAGATTTTAGTTTGGCAGTTATTGTGTCTACTTTATTTTAAAAACCTACATAAACAAACAAGAAAACAACCAAAAAAAGAAGTTGAATTATAAACAGGAAAATTCTGAAGAACAAATTTTTGAAATCATTGCTCCAGTATATGACCAATGGCAGTGCAGTAATTTAGCCTTATGTTTTATACTGAGAATATTGAATTAAAGAGATCTTTCTTATTAATATAGAATATTTTATATTCTTATTATCAAGCTGCCATGAAGTTTGCAATTTGGTCAAGTAAACCAGATCTACTGTAAGAGCCAAATATTGTCATGCCTACACATGCCTACACATTAGCTCACTAGTGGCCATGCTCACTATTTTTATAAAATAACAAGAGACTTAGATTGCTCAATTTTAAATTTAAAGTCCTCATCTCTCTGAGAAACCTGAGACACATTGAGAAGATAAACCTATGGCCAAGGTAGCTGAAAACCAAAACCAACCAGAAAGATAGAGAAATCTTTTTTGCTTTTTWAAGAACAGATTAAAACTGAGAGCAAGAGTAATTGCAATCTCTTTTTTCGTTGTTTTTTTTTTTTTCCCCTGAAGCTATGCAGGTGAGTTTTTATATTAAAATACTGTACAATATACTCAGGTATGAAGAGCTTGCATTTTTATTCTAATTTGTTTTCCTTCAGGTTCAGAATTACCAGCAAAGAAAATTGCTCTAATTGCAATGCTTTGCACAGAAATAGTGATTATAGCTTAGTGGATTGTTAGGACACGACACTGCACAACTTATTAGATCAAACTGAGTGAAGCCTACACCATACCAACTTTTAAAATGTAGGTAAAGCAAGTTAAGCTCTCTCAGCAAATCTAAATATTTATAACCCAAAATTATGGGTGTCAAGCTGCCAGGCACATTACACGATCCCTGATTCAGAACTATGAAATAATCATAGGGAAGAGCTGCCACAATATAGGATGTCAGATGTCATTAAAACCCAACAGCAGCAAAATCGATTTTAATTAGATCCCAAGAAATGAATATGTAGAGACCAAAAGCCTTCCTTCAATATATTAATATAGTTTTTTTACTTGGTTAGTTTTATGGAATTCATCAAAGGGATGCTGAGTGACTGAAAAGGTGCACATGAAAGCACTGAGATTGTGACTTGCATACAGAGGTATTTCTACATTTCCAGATATTTATTTTTATTCCAATGAATACTCTCATAGAGAAAGCAAATATCTGGAGGACAGCACAGCTCTCTAACTGTACACAGCTCTCTCTTCTGTACATTCAGAATGAAGTATCTCAACCTACTACTTATGACCAAATTATAATTGTCCAGAAGAAAACAAGGTTGGGCACTTCATGTACTAGAASTTGTCATTTCCTAACTATTACTTAGATTCCAGTTACAGTGGATTTATACTGGATTTTACAGATTAGTAGTATTATAGCAGAAATTACTTGAGTTCTGGCCCATTATTTAAATCCAAGCACCATTTTTCTAAAACTAAATTACAGTGTGTGTTTCCTCAAGTGCAGATCACAAATCTAGCTAGTGGCAGAGATTTTAATGGGCGTGTTTATTTTTTTTCCCCCTGAAGTTTCAATTTCTGGTTTATAGTCACAAAAATAAGCTATTCTGTTGTTGTATGCCAGTGATGATGAGAGAATGGATTAGGTCAGGCCCTGTCAGTGTATGAGGAGTGGCTGAGGTGACGAGACAAGTAATCTCTTCCACCACTTTAGCATTTCTTGTATACTGCAAAGCAGTTTAGTCTGAAATATCTCCTAGTTTGTAGACTACAATTATCATATGCTTTGTTTATATACTGTTATCTTCACTTATTAATAATTCCCGACAGTAATAAAAGACTCCAGGAAGTTACAAAAAGCTTGAAGCAAGATGCAGCTGAAAATCACCTTAAATGCTTTCCAAAAGTCCCACCTTTCCTGGCAAGCTCTGTTTCACCACACAGCTCAGCCTGGATGCTCTTATGAACCACTCACACAGCACAGCTAGCTCAAGGCAAGGAAGCCTGCATATTTAACATTTTGGTATTTGTACAACTCTTGGAAAACTCAGGTTTCCAAATGCATTGTAGAATGCATACTGTATTTTAAGGGAAGGTGGAAATAAGTGTATGGAACCAGTGCATTTTGGCACAGGTAATGGTTTTTTTAAAAAATAAAAAGCCCAACTGCAACATTCTGTCACCATCTGGCACAAAATGGTCGTTCTTTCCTGTAAAAATGATGGTATTGGAACTGTAAGATCTAGTCAACCAAATCTCAGCCCTTAACTGAGTTAAATCAGTCTTTCTGCACTGGTTGTRTGACATACTAACCCTAAAAGCCGTGCTGTTGCCAAATACATCACATGTGCTCTGAGGAATGCAACTGAAACAAAAGACAGACAAAGCTGGGACATTTTGAGAACAAGAATAGATGTTATAATTAATGTTTGTTAAAATATTATTTGTTTATGAATGCAGGTCAGCTGATTTTTTTCTTAAAAGAAAAAGTAAATTTCTGGATTAATCAGGATTTCAGTGATACTCTGCACCAGTGCCATGGTAATCCTCCTCATCAAATACAGGTAGTGTATTAATGTGTCCACAAAATATGGTGTGAATGTGTCCACACAGCTCAAAGATAGACCCAGCAAACCAAGACCTCCCTGTTAGCAGAGGGAGATTTTATCCATTTAAGAGGGTGAGAAATCAGTAGGAAACAGAAACTAAATGAAAGCAACCTAATGATAGAAGAATACTCTKAAATACAGTAGCCAAAATTACACAATTGATCTCTTGTGATCAATTGTGTAATTTGCACAGTAGACTGATACACTAAAATAAAAAGACAAAGGTAGGACAAGAAGTTGATGACAGATTTTGAGCTACCTATTCTTTTATAGTTTACTTTTGACACTCTGTGGCTAAATATCTGATTCATAACATTTTCCTTTTTTTTAATTTAGCCTCATGCTGAAAAGCCTCTGTTGATGGTGGTGAATGAGAGCTGTTCCTTTGGGAAACAACACAATTGAAAAATAGGGCTGCAGAAAGTCTTTTCTGTGATCTGACATGAGTTTGGAGAAACCCAGATGAAGTGCCTTTCCTAGTAACATGCAAAATCAGTCTGGTAAGTGGTAGCACCATGTGTCAGARCACAGAAAGGTCTGTCCCAGTACATATTACGTGAGGGGCTGTAGTGGGGTTCACATCAGCAATTCTGTCCCAGACACACAGAGTATTACTGCAGGGCTGTTTGCAGAGTAATTCCAGGGCTGGGCAGTGATGAGAATGTAACATGGAAACAGTTTTCTTGATTTCATTGTAATTGGTCCCAGGCTTAGAATAAAACTCAAGCTTATGTACTTAATTTACCTAATTGCCTTGCTGTATGAGGCCTCTGTACTTAAATTGTTAGCATATCATCCTGACAGGCTGTAAACTATGGCTTTATATCAGCAAATAAATGTAAAAGTATTGATGTACAGTCTGCCAGTGCGGAACACTGTGTAATTTACACATCCATTATGCAGCCACAAACACATAGATCCATATCTTCCTGAGCAGCTCTACCCAAGCTGTCTAGATTTTAGCCAGTGCTACCCATTTATTCTTAAATCACTTGTGCTAGCATTGTTTTAACACCCTAGGAAGACATGTTTGACAGAGCAATCTGAAAAGTCATCTAACTGTATCTCATATCCAGGTTGCATCTAACACTGAAGGAATTTGTTTGGCAGAAATTCATTATTAAGAAGGCATTTACCGTTTTCCGTTCTCTCCCTCTCTTTGCCCCTTTTCCTTCCCATATTTTTTGGTTGGTTGGCTGCTTTTTAGGTGTCTGGCCTGCAATGCGTGCTGCAGAATAGAATAATTACTTTCTAGGAYACTTGGTGGATACAGTCCAACCAAGAATCATTCATGGGGTTTGTTTAACCCCTTTGCAATGCATGGTACAAATGTAAAAATCTGTTGCTATTTGATCCAGAAGCTTTGACCTGATCATTATGTGACTGCAATTACACACTCCTAAGATTTCCCACTCAGATTTAACCCTCCTCCCCCTCCAATGTCACTCCTCCTAAAACAGGCTTTTAACAGAAAGTCTCAAATRAAGAAGTTAAAGGCAGTGAATAATGACAGACAATAAATAAACAAACAGGATAACCTGGAAYAGTCATTGTTTGTCCTGAAAAGAATGAAAGTTTCATCAATTTTGAATTAAAATTGGAAAGTAAATTTCAGTAAAGGAGGTGTTAGTTCTAATACAGTATAATTTCATTCTTTGAAAGCCACAAGCCAACCCAAAGCTTGGTGTCCTCCACAGAGCTGGCAGAACTATTGCAGAATTCAGTTCACAGTTGAGCTCTCTGACAGCTCCCACATTTCCTGCATCCCCAAGGCCTCACTGCTCCTGGCTGTCCTGGCATGGRGGGCTCAGCAGGGCAGGACAGAGGGGTGGCCTTGGACCCAGCCCTGGGGAGGGAACAGCTCCCATCCTCTCCCAGCTTTGGGCCCCTCACTACAGAGGGGACAATGAGGCTGAGGGGGGTCTGGAGCACAATTCCTGTGTGGAATGGCTGAGGGAGCTGGGGGTGTTCAGCCTGCAGAAAGGGGGCTCGGGGGTCATCTTGTCACTCTCTGCAACTCCCTGAGAGGAGGTGGCAGCCAGGTGGGATTGGTCTCTTCTCGCAGATAACAAGCAACAGAAGAAAGGAAAATGCCTTAAGTTATGCCAGGGGACATTTAGGTTGGATATTAGAAAAAAATTATTCACTGAAGGAGTGGTCAGGCATTGGACAGGGTGCTGAGGGAATCCGGGGAGTCACCAGCTCTGGAGGTGTTTAAAGGACACGGAGATGTGSTGCTTTGGGATGTGGTTTAGTGGTGCACTCAGTAGTGTAAGGTTAATGACTGGACCAAGGATCTTCTATTTCTGTGACTTTCCATTTTGTGTGCAAGGCCAAGAAGGCCTCAAGGTGAAACTGTATTGCACACAAATTTCTTCTGCACAATCAGTTGTCTATCTTCAGRCTTTTCTTGGACAAGAATAATTATTGAGATTTTATTTACTAGAACAATATTGGAACCTTTTGTAAGACACTGCTCTCCAGTCACCATATGAATCAGAATAAAATTACTGCAGCTAATAAAATATATTACTGCATTTCTTAAGATTCATAGACCCCTTACCCCTCAGTTTTATACAAAATTAGGACTCAGTGGGTTTTCTTTTTTTTTTTTTACTTGCTATGCTTCTTTTCAGGATTATAATAGGTCTTGGAGTTTAGGAACCTCTTAAATACTTTTCTTGATTGGTCAAAGAAAGGACAGCAAGTCTAAATCCATGTGTAATTTTCTTTTTCAGAAAAATGAGATATGAGAGTGAATATAATTTCAGTATCATTTCAGTGGGACAGGACTCAGCCTTAAATATTCTAGTCACTAATTTCTGCTTTGATGACATGATTATTACCTAAATGTAGGAGAAAGCAACAGAATTTTTATACAACGTGGGTGTTTTCACCTGCTACATGTAAGAAAAAAAAGCCCACAGCTTGAAGCACATCAGAGTAGCAAYGGTAATTAGGTATTGGCATATCATCCAAGAAAGAAAAAAAAAAAAGAGCTTGAAAAATGATATGGCTTAATAATGGTTTAGTATCCTAGAGCTATGCAAAAAGTTCTCAAAGGGAAATGTAAATTGGGAATGACGAACACTTGTGATTCCTACAAGGGATAACCAGTAAGAAACACAGGGAATAAGCACAAATGATCCCATTTAAGTCTGAGTAAGGAATATGATCACACATCTGTATGCAGGCCYTCAAGCAGTCAGACAGATTTCCACAAATGCCAATTGCCATATCACACACAGCACCTTCCTGTAGAAGTTATGGTTGTTAATCTCATCTAAAGTACACCTGCAGTGACAGCATCTACCAGGAAATTTGCACAGAAATGAGAGAATATTGCTTTCTGAATCCATTTAAGACCCCAAAACATTCTGGACCAAATTGTTTTCATTGCCAATGAAAAATTTATATATGAAACATTTTTTAGAGCCAATGCTTCCAAAACGTAATGCAACCATGTTACTAAATATGATCAGAACCAGTACAGCACTCCAGATAGATAAAATGCTTCTAAAATCTTGGAAGACTGCAGCAACCACATGCATTTATATATTTGGTTTCTGAAATGAACTGGCAGTTCAGCTGACAGAAAATCAGGGTACACCAAATCAGAATACACATATACTCACCTGGAAATCTGAAAAGATCAAAACCAGGTTTAGAACAGTTTGTACAGCTGAGGCTTTCTTGTGTTCATTAGAGTCAATGACAAGCACTGGCAGGGTCAGCTGGAGCTGAGCAGAGCTGAGACCAGGCACACCAGCAGGCTTCTGCTTGTTCCTATTCTTAGAGCCAGCTGCTCTGAGCTACCTCAYTTGCAGCCATGAAGATATTTTTGGAGTCTGGAATTTCCAGCCTTTTAGTTTCTCTGTTCAAGTACAACCTCTCAGACAAAGCTCGCCCTACAATTCTAATTGGACCTGGAAGAAAATGTAAAGATTTGAGCATTTGTTTGAAATTGGAAGGCAACCAGATTTTTGAAAGCTTCCTTAAAATGGAATAGCTTTTTTTTCTACCCAGATTGAAATGCTGGATGACATATCAAAAATAAATATTGTATTGGCCCTCCTGAGCACAAAATTTTATTCCTTAGGGGCTTTTTCCCTTGTTCAACAAAAATGATTTCCAGATTAGAAGATTACATAAGTATATTTCATATATGGATAAAATTGCTCTTTGCTTCACTCTCCTTGATATTTCCCGYACAAAGATACAGGGAGTTCGCATTCTGCAGCTGAATTACGTTACAACAACACAGATGGAACTTTAGATGTAAAGCCATATTTTTAGCCAAAGCACAGTTGAAGCAATGTCATCTGATGCAGTTAGAGACATATAGAGAGGCACTTGCAGTAATACACATTTATCACTTTTAGTGAATGGCTGATACACAGCACCCTGTGCCCCCTCTCCTTCAGAAGGGCAATAATTTCAAATATACTTTTTTTCCTTGAACAGGAAAGAATGGAGCATTCTATTCCCACGTGTGGCCTGATACTTGTGCTTCATTTGGCTACCACTCCAGCTGTTCCTGCAGTTTCCCCTCTGTGARCACCTGTGTGAAAACTCATCTTTGCATGGGCACTTGTGTTATTGCCCCAGGGTGAAACCTTTGGTCATTTCTCTCAGAGRAAGCAGATATTCATTGTAAGGATTGTGAAATTCCACCTCCAGAGCACAGGTGTGAATTTCCATACATTTGCAACTGTCAGAGAGAATGCTCAAWGTCTTCATGGTAACATGATCATTTCCAACAGCAAAATCCCCTCATTTCATGAAGGATCTGAGCTGGAATCAGAACCATTTACCTTTATCGCAAAGTATTGCTGTGATGTTTCTCAGGTATGAGAGGTTTTATTATTTCTGGCATATTGCATATCTGGTCTTAAAAATCAGAAAAAAAAATCTTATTAAAATAGGAATTTGAATGCACTGGAAGCATTCAGAATTTAAAAGAGCTAAGAAAGGCAGAGGGTTTAGTGCAGTTCTCTGATATTCATAATTCTCAGTTCCTGAACTTTGATGTCCCATACAGACACATCAGTGAGGTGCTGGACAAAACTTTCTGGAAGGATAAACATACACCCCTCCAATAATTTGATCAARTAATAGTTTGCAAATATATATAAGGGCAGCTGCAGCAGCCCCTTGTCARTATAGTTGTCACTGGTTTTAGAAGATTAAGAAGCTGTTGGAAGCATCTCTTCAGCAACTCCTTCCCCATTAAAGAAYTTTACTGCTACAGCTCTTTGAAGATCAAAGGAAAATCTAAAAAATCTTTTAAATGTTGGAGGCCTTGGAGCCTCTTCTTGAAAAATACAGAATTCTGTAGTGCTTTATATTTTTTGGTAAACAGGATTCAGATCTTGGCAACAGGTTAGGGAGCACTATTGCTAGTAAAAAAGACAAAGAGTGACTAAGCCAAGGAGGGAGCACAGGAAGGAACAGCTTCCTAGAAAGCCTGCTGCTGTTGGTAAGGGAAGAAAAGATGCCATGGAATGRCCAAAGGTCTGCTACCTTTACCCTTAAGGACAACAAGCAGCCACCACAAGCTACTCAGTGTTTTCTGAGGCACTTCACCTTTAGAGAAGAAAACATGAATTTTTTTCCTCTGCAAAGTTTCCTACTTCACAGTAAAGAAGCCCCCAATAGCATTTTATAAACTGTTAAAGCAAAGAAAGTCAAAACCAGCTTTTTGAAGGCTGTTTTTCTTGCCTTCCTCTCTAGTGGGAAAAAAATGAGCAGATAGCAGCCACATGAGTGAGACTGGGGAGTGTGGGTGGATGGTCAGGGTACAGAATGTTAGATTACTCAGCAGTTTAGCTGGCTCTGATATGTACCCATGACTACATCTCGAGTCCTCCCCAGAAAAAGCATTTAATTCATCTCACAAGAGCAAAAAAGTTAATTACTGAATAAATGATAGAGCCCCACCTACTGTTTTATTGCATACATTTCTAGATAGACACACACTTCATGCAAATGCAATTCATTAGTGCATGCATGGCCATTTCTATTAGAGGAGCCCTAATAACGGATTATAATCCCCCCATGGGTGTGTTTTGCATACACACACAACTGCAGATTTTGCAGTTAAAATCTGGACATGCAGGTGGATTTCTTTCCATCCCCCTTGTAAATCAGGCTTCTCTGCATCATATCCATACACACATTCCAAAAGCTCCCCAGGGAAAGATTAAAATTTTTCAAAAACCTTTGAAAATCTTTTGTTCAGCAGTTGACAGAATGAATGCTCATTTGGTTAGCAACACTGGTATTGGAGATCACTGAGGCTCTGTCCYCCATTACCATCCTTACCAGATTATCTGACATATTTTCCACCTAGAATCTCTCTGCTCATTTGTAAAGGAAAGAAAATATCCCAGCAATGTGAACATCCCTTGAAGTGGCACGAATTTTGTTATTGAAATAGAAAAGTCTAAATGCAATATGCATGAAGATAAGGGTGGCATTATTCTCATCTTAAGGAAGTGGAACCACAGGACACTGGGAGTGAGGAAAGTACCACCCAGACATTAAAGGTCTTGTCCAGACCACCAGCTCTCCAACACATGCCCTGCTCATAAATAATGCAGTACAGAGGTCGACTCCCAGAACAGACAAGGCTTCAAAATGACCCCTCTCACCTGTCTCCTTGTCATTGCTGTGCTTTCCCTTTAGTTTCATGTGAACTGAAACTCCCATTGCCAAGAGAATTCTTAAAAGAACTTTTCTGAAATCCCATGTCCAGAGTAGGAGGCATATTTTGAAAACACTGAAATCCATTCTCGTAAGCTGTAGCAGTCATGAATTGGCATCACGTTTTGCAAGTAATGTCTTGTTTTTCAAATGCTACCAGTTACTACAAGTTCACAGACTGGTGTGATTTTAAAATAGCAGAATTGTGTCAAAACTACAAGGTAAAAAGACCTCATGCAAGCAAAGTGAATTGAAATAAGTAATGAAATGTGACAGCTGGAGAAAAGGACTGATTCATTTATCACATTGAGATTGGCAACAAGCTTCAAAACCCTGTTGTTAGCTGGCAGCAATTGTTCTGCTCTGTCAGTGTAATAGGTGATAAGCCAAAAAGGTGGAAGGAAATCCTYCACATTACACGACACTTATCTCCACAATTTCATGGGAGTGTTTTGATAATAACTTTAAACAAAGCTCTCCAAAGTATGGTTGGCAGTGTCTTCATAAAACTAAAGAGAAATTGCTTTTTTTTTTAAATTTGAGTATGAAATTTGTCAAATTAAGTATACACATTTCTCTAACCTTAGATTTGCCCCTTATTGTTTAAGGGGCAAACTAATAATATTTGTAATATTTGCTGGCAGCAGCTGATAGGGTTTTACTTGCACTTTTAAAAACACTAAAACATTTGAAACTGGCCAAGTAAAGGATGTGGTCATGAGTATTGACTGTTTCTTGTTTAAGTTATACAATGGTTTTTATTACAAGACATTGAAATTATTAATATAATATTAATAGTCTTATACAACATATTTAAACACTTCTAAATATGAATGTTTATAAAATATAGTAAACATTGATAATTCACAAATGAGAGAGGACACCTTGATCTTTGTACTACAAAGCTCTCTAACCTCAAAATATATAATTTTTTTCAAACTAAAAACATATTGAAGAAGAGACAAGTTGTTTCTGGAATATTTGGAGCATATTCTTGAACAGCATGACATTATGCATTGACTAAAAGTCTAGCATCTCTAAGTTCTTCTGTAAAATACCTTTTTTTTGTTTTAAGGATACATTTAAACAATCCACGCAATGCATTTAAAGTTTGCTTGATACTAGGACAAGAGTGCATTAAACMATCTCTTCTCTCCCTTAGGGACAAAGGTGAGGCTGCAAAGATGTGGCAGCAAAAAATATTTTGCTAAGTACAAGTGCAAAAATCCAATGGCAAAAGGCACAGGAACCTAAAATGGTTACAAACAATTTTGGCAAGTCAGTACCAACACAGTTTATTGCTGTCCATGCCAACAGGAAGCCAGGCATTAGAGACTGAGAGGTTCTGTAGCAGCTGAAAGAACTTGTGACACATCTTTCTTATTACTAAATTGCTAAAATAGCTTACTTGGGGAAAAAATTCCTATGCTAAGTCTGATATTTAATGCAATAATTTGCTAAATAGTTAAACATTTAGGCTGCTGAAGTCTCAGTATTAAAACTCTGCTTTCTAGATCTGCTTTTAAAACCCAACTCCTCCTCAGAACATAATGGCTGTGAATTTTGCCATCTCACCTGGGTTCCTACTCTGTCTTGCTCTCTAAAAGGACAGGGCTTCTTGAGAGGGAATAAAGTGGGAAATAAAGCATTGTTTGGAGTCAGGATGAACAGGAGATAGAAACAGGCCCTTTCTGACTAAGCAAACATGAAACAAAGAAAYGTGAGTGCACCTGCTACTAGTGTTGCACAACGCTCTGTCCTTACAGAATAAATACACACCAAACAGATATCCAAGTCTGGTGAGACATGGCTATTTTTTAAACTTCTGAATTTCTAAGAGTACAATCCACATGACCCTCACTGCCAGTTAGGACCTTGTGTGAATATCAATTTTCATATCACATGGGAGTGTGAAGAATGAAATTTTCTCTAGACAGATCAAATGACTGGGATTAAATTWGAAGGGCCAGACATTTGGAATAACTCTCGACTTCTCAGCATCCAGCAGCTTTACACCACTTGAGAGTCTGGCCTAAGGTATATATTAATCTGTTTGAAGTATTTCAAGCATTCTAGTTGTATCTCCTAATAGCAGCTTTGAAAATGTGTTTCAGACCTAAAAGGATGTTAATATTATGTGTACTTTTTCTCTCATATAGCAGATAGAAGGAGAAAAGAATTTAGGAATATCTGAATTACTGAAACTCATATCCCAACCCTGACACTACCTTATGGATATCAAGAAGAAGGAAACTTTCCAATAATGCTCACGTGGACTTCAACTTCAGGCACAGAAAAGTAGTTCTGACTATCACACATTCAGAGCAGTCAAATAATTTATCACAGCAAAGTATGAAATGAAATTGGAGACTACAGATAAAAGGCACACAGGCTGGAGAGACATATATATTTACAGTTATTTAGAATGAATTTTTTTTTAGAAAGTTAAAGCTAGCATATCTGTATTAGTCAGGTCCAGCTCTTTCTCTCTTGTTTAAGATTTTGCTTTCATCTTGAAGTAGAATTGAGTCCTAAGAGAAAGGCAGATTTAATGGTGTATGAATTTTAAATAGAGCAAAGTAAGAACATATCAGCACAGCTCAATGCTGCAGACTGAGAACAGATTTGTGATTGTAGTTTTGTCTACATCTTTATTTTCCCAGTATATCAGTGGCATCAGTGCAAGAGATTTCAGATTGACTTCACAAGCTTACACATTTTCCATGTCCAGCAAAGAAGGCTGCAAACTCCTTGAGAGGAATGAGAGCAACTGAAACCTCCAGAAAAACTGGGAAAAAAAAATTACCTCCTCTCACCTCTGTCAGCAGGGTTGTTGTGTGCCAAAAAGAAAAAAAAAAATGGGGAAGGCTTTATATTGACTGTTGTCACCACTTAATTAGAATTTCTTCCCCCTCTTCAAAAAAATAAAATTACTATGGACATAATTATGTCTCCTGTTTCTCTCYACTAGCACAGACTTGACCATCATATGCCTGAAAAATAAATGGCTGACTCAAATAATGGGTTATGGCTGAAATAAAACTGACTTCCATGAAGCCTTCAGCTACTGCACATTTTCAGCCAGAACTGCRACACTTCTGCAAATTTGCAAGTATCTGAAAACACGAATCTTAAAGCTATCTTTTAATTAATCCAACCTTTATTTTTATAGCAACAGACATATTAACCTTGATATTCTTGTCTATAATTTAACAAATTATWTGTGGTTTACAGAGCTCAGTTTCACATTCTCTGTGGAACTATCATGTTTTAATTAGTTGAACTCCCACGAAAGAACTGGATAGACTCTGTGTCTTAACCTTATGTATATTAAAAAAATGTTCAGATTGCTAAATTTGATATGAAAATGCTATTATAGGCTCAGGATGATTATTAAATCAAGGCAATCCTTCTCAAGTTAGCAGTCAGTATTCCTTCAAAGCATTACAATTCTTATTTCAGTGGTGTTATTTTTGAAAATTAAGTACTTCTGTATTCTTTTTTTGGTATATCTTTTGCAGCTTCCCAACTTTAACATTGCCTTTCCTCTCAGTGTGACTAGAAATTTATTATTTTATATTCTCCTTGGGGCTACTAATACAGTAGGCACTCATTCCTACCTGTAGCAGAATCATGCTTTTGAAAAATCTAATATAAAAGGGAAAAAACAGAATTATATCAGGATTTGGATTTTTTTACTTTATGTTGAAAAAGTAAAATCTAGTCTTCTACTTTTTCTTCTGCAAACACATAAATTTTCTTTGATTATTTTCCTCAACACAACTTTTCACAATAATTTCTCAGCAGTCACTTAAAAACAAGTCTTTGCAACAACACTACAGTACTAGGAAAAAAAACCAAAAACCCTTCAAACCACCAATAAAGCTGTAATAATGAAATTAAAATCTTTCTGTATGTCTCAGAAAATAATTCTGTGCATAAATGCAAGTACCAGGCTTCTGCACAAGGAGACATCCATTTGGCTTCCATTCTCAAAATATTAATATAGCACAAATTTAACCTTCCAAGACAGAAATATGAATGTTTTGAACAAAAAATGGGTATAGTCACTGCAAGGTTCAATAAATATGCTGAAATGCTGTTTCAGAAATACTGTTAATTCCTATAAGTTCTTCATTGATAAAGGAAATGGATTTTTGCATTTGAAAATGTTCAAAGCAATTTTGACAGAAGGGAGTAAGAACATTTCTCTTTGTGGTGCTGCAGCTATGTAAGGAATAGAAGATATGTGGAAAAGCCCAAGGTGTCAACCATGATGGGCAAAACTAATACTTCTGTTACCTTCTTTTTTATTACAAAAATGCATAGCACTGTCTAGTGAGCATAAAATCTCACTGAATTCAAATAAAAGTACTGTCTTTTTTCTACTTCAATATTGCCTTATTGTTTTTTGTTTAGTTTTAAGAAAAAACAAGTTTGAAATAAGATTAAATCAGTGCTGTAGTTCTGCGTAACTTGATGTAACTTAATACTACTGGGACAGACCTCATATTAGAAAAAGAAGTCCAATTCTATCCAAGTAAATGTGAATTTTAAGAATAAAGACTGAATCAACTGATTTCAATAGTTAACAGCTCTCTCAGTGTTACTTAAGCAGCGTGATATCAGGGATAAATCAATTCAGATTTCACAGAAAGTGTTTCCATAGTAAGGGAAGGATTAGGAGGTGGAAAACCCCTCCCTTGTTTGTTCATACAGCTATTTAAGAGATATGACATGGCTGCTAAAGACATAGTTACGGCTCATAGGGATTCTCTCCATTTTAAGCAAAGACAGGAAAAAAAACAAAAGGAAGGGAATATGAGACTTGATAAAAAACTACCTAAGCTCTACAGGAAAGGTGGTCCCACTGACATTGACCCAAGTGCCTGTGGGTGACATAATTTGCGTTTACTGTAATCAAAACACCCCAACCAACAAACAAGCACAAAGCTGGGGAGYGCCCAGGTGCCTGCTGCCCGTCAGATGCAGCCTCTGCTGGCTGTTAGTCACTGAGCACCAGGAGCAGTGTTCCTCCCCCCACAGGCACAGGCACCACTGGCCATGCTCTGAGCTTTGGGACACACAGCCTGGCATTAAGGCAATGCTCCTGATGTTTCCCCACACCTTGCAGAGGCTTCTGGCAGCAGCACCAGGATGCTTGCAGTGTGCAACAGAGAAAACAGGGAACATTCAGAGCTTACAAGGAGTTTAATTCCCTTTTCAGTCAAAATACTAAAACCTCATCCTTTCACAAAGGCACAAAGTGAATTTAAAGCAAGAAAATTTGTCTCTGCCGGTTTCTCTTGTCCTGCTAGGCGAATAACTGAGGTGTCTGTACTGACAAGCTCTGCATTCAAAATGCTACTTGTGGAAAACAATTTATTATCTTCCCAGAAATCCTGGTCAAGTATCTGTTCTAAGAGAGATCCTGATTAAGCCACAGCCAGAAGGAGATGGATATGCTCCAGAAAGGTGGCAACAAATTTCAGTAACAAAAGGTAGCAAATAGATGGGAAAAGTTTGAAGTGAGGAAGGAATAYAGGGACAGGGGAGAAGAGCTCATTTGCTTGCAGGAGAGCAGAGTGGGAATTCAATCATCAGAAAAGAAAGAAAGGAATCTTAATAAAAGAATACCTCTATCAGGAAAACATCATGTCATTTCACCAGGGCCAACTTCATTCTGCAGTGGTTACCCACTTTTTTATAACAATACCATCAAGATTAGTGAAATTTCAGAGAAAAAAATATCCTTCTTTCTTTCCCCCAAAACAACAAATTTACCAAAAAAAATTAATTCAACTCATCCTCTTTTTTCACCCCATTTCAAGAACTATTTTTTTTCCAAATAAATTCTACTGAAGACAATAGAAAATAATAAATTGAATAGATCTGTTTTCTTGTAAGCACATTTTTTCTTGCAGGAGGCTTTTAAAGCTGGAAAATCCAGAACATGGGATATGGGAGTATTTTAGTCCACAATCAATCCATCATGCTGGCCTACTTTTAGGCAAATGTGTGTTAAGAAAAGAGAAAAGAACATGAAAGGGAGGTAAAAGCAGCAGAGTGTAATATCTTGTAGTGTGTGAATAGTCCAGCCACTGAACTTTGTATACCCACACAGAGAAGAAAAAGGTGAGCCTGTAGGAAAATGTTTCATTTGTATTCCTGATAACGAATCACACTGGTTTACCATACACAGCTGCAGATTGCCCTTCCACTTTGAGCAACAACATAAAATGGTTTTAGGAAAGGTGAATGGAAAATTCCGCCTCTGTAAACAGATTTCACAGGTGAAATACTATAAAAAGGGATATATTTCCCATGAAGAGCAACATACTGCAGCTTTAACTAAGACTGTCTAGTCTCTGCAGGATCCCAGCAGCAGCACACAGAGAAAATCCCTATCAGCAATTTTTATTTGCCTTTCACCCCCTACCAGCTCTAACAACACCTGCTAAATTTATTTACACGCTCTGCTATAGGAAATAAAAAAAWTTCTGCCTTGAATACTGATTTTTAAATGTCATCTGGCATGCAATATCCTTTGTTTTATAACAAAGTAACATACCCTTTCAAGGAAGTCACCATGTTCAAGATTAGGACAGTAGTCCCATTCTCCATGACAAGTGATATAAGAGCCTCTTCTGACATCAGCTTGTATTTGTGTTGTTCACAGGGATATTAATTGTTTTGTGAATCCTCTCTAGGTTCCCCATTAGCCTCAGGGTCTCATCCCACCTTCCACTTGGTTCCACCAACACGGGCTCCTTCTTTAACAGCAGCACCTCTTACTTGCTCATTTCCCTCGGTTTGTGCAAGCTGTTCATTTTGTTCAAARGTACAGGAATAAAAGAAGGAGAAAAACCAGCAATCCCTCCCAATCCAGAGATCCTGTAGCTATGACAGAGTTGGGGAAAAGCAAAGGGAGCTGAGAGATTGACCTTCATGAATGGGAAGGAGATTCTCAATGCATTGACTTYCCTTGTCGCCACTGAATCGTCCTTTGCCCTTACTCCTTGTCACACCACCTCCTACCTGGCCTACCTTGGATCAGAAGCCTCCCAGTGGCATTACTGAGATCAGTGACCAAAAAACCCAAGTATCAATGGAATTAAATTAACTGCCAGAGACAGATTTTTGGCAAGAGGTGAAGTTGGGTGACTGTTACTCATTACAATCAGAGAATCTAAAATTACCATATTAGTAATCAGCCAACTGCCTATTTGTCACTCTGTCCCTGAAATTACACATCTGACACACATAGTGCCATTTCAGGAAATGACATCAAAACCATGTAGGCCTTCTTATATAATTATGCTTCTTAGCAGAGGGGAGCATCTGCCCCAGTAATTACTTGTGTCCCCTATATTCATAAATACCCACATTTCCATAAGCACATATTCAACATGGATTTATAAAAATTTATACCATCATTAAAAATGTTGTAGATACACAGTGATTTTCAATACCACAACATGGCAGTTAAAGGAGATTGCCTGGGAGTTTACGTGGTTTACTTACTTTTACTTGCAAATTAATTCTGATTTTCTGCACTCCTGATACATTAGATGAGAGTGGAAAAGTAGGACAAATCCTTATGACAAAAAAAATGCTAAGCTTGAGGGGAGAAATACAAAATTAAAGAAAATATGACAGGCCTTTGCATCAGCATCCTTCCAGTCCTGCTACCATATATTAAAAGTTGGTGCAATTTCTTGAAAGGCAGCCTTGTTTCACTGCAGCTTTTTCAAGAGTGAGCAACTAAGGTACTATAAACAGAAAATCTGTTTGGGGCTGATGGACTTGTGGTCCCTTCTGGTATGTGCTGAGATACAGCCTAGAAAAGAAACTTCAGTTTCAGCAGATCTGAATATTCTGGATCCAAGCCCACTGATAAATCTCTCTGTTTACAAGGCAGCTAAGGAGATTATGTCTGTCTTTTATACCTGCCAAGAAATGTTGGTCTCATTCACCACGGAGCAATCCATGCACGTCTCCACAGACACCCTAAGAACTTGATTAGCATTAATACAGACATAAAAAAGCCCTGGTAATCACCCACCAGCTGATAYACCTCACACAGAGACACTCCATGAGTTCAGCTCCTCCATTTATGTAACAATTCCCTCCACAAAAATCAGAGAGACTTTAATATCTCAAATAATACAAAGATATCTTTTGTGGTGGAACAAAGGAAACAGGTTGATTGACTACACAGAAGTGGCAACAAGGGCTCAAAATGATCAGTTGTGCCAACAATAGATAAACAAAGAATATGTAATCAACTGCAAAAGCTTCTTAGAAAACAAAGTTCATTGCAGAGCAAACAAACAAAGAAACACACCATACYCTCCACAGTGTGCTTAATTATGTGGATTTTTAAAATCCTGATGGGAAATTCCATTTAGCTCCTAAAATAYATATAGCTTATCCTTAATAAATATTTATTCAGGGTTTAAGTATAGTGCTCTTACTTAGATGAAAAGAGATATTTTACCTTTCTTGAAAAGATACAATAGAAAGCAGAAAAAAACCCCAATTCCAGGAAATGTTTATTAAAATTGTTGTAGCTGGTGAATATCTTTAAGTGTTTTGGATGAGTACTTATCTTCTGTAATAATTCTGCTCTGGCAGAAAGGAGGATATGCAGTATCAGCATTGTGAAAGCCAAAACCCACACTTTTTGTACTATATTTAATTACAATATAGTAATATCTAYAATTTATTTTTATCCTCTTTAGCTAATTTGGGAGCCAAACAGTCAATATTTTGTACCCTTCTTTCTGTCTCTTTGTCATATGCTACTTTCCCATCCATATATTCTGGGACTGTGCTGGTGGAAACCTATTAAGGACTAGATTCTGGACGGAAAGAACCCTGTCCATTCAATGAAATAAATCAGTGAGGTTGCTTCCTTGAAAATCTCAAAAATATCTGGCTCAGTGACTACAGAACATGGGCTGTGTAGTTCCTTATAGCACAGATACTCTGGCTCCAGCAATTCTGATAAAGATACAGAAAAAGGCAAATATGGGACCTCTTGTCATTTGCACTGCTTAACTGTTGCTTTAGTTCTCTTCACCCTTTTTGGGACAGCTAAAACTCTCCCCAGGACAATCCTGGGCAAGCTTTGATGGATATCTGAGTATTTATATTCAGTATTATTTCTGCTTCCTGCGTGAAAYCATCCTGGTGCAGGGCCTGCATCTGTGGTTGCAGTCTGCTCTCGTGGTTGGGGAGTCAGTCAGTTTGCGCTGTCTGCCTTGGAGCCAGGGCTCACTTTCCAACCATTTTTTATTTAACATTAACGATTAAAGCATGCTCCTGAAACACTTAAAAAACCTCAAAACAAACAGCAAGAATCAAAGCCCCAAATGTATTCCGACTGATGATAGCAGTCTAAAGTCATGGCACATTTTTAAGTCAGYGTATCTCAGAGATATTCACACCCTTTGCATGCCATTTGCATTCACAGGTGTTAATCTGTTCTGAATTGGGCATTTTACTGAGCAAAAATCTCCAAATGCTTAACGTTTCAAGACTGCTGACTCATTGTTTCCTTTGTTAAACTAAACCCCAGTCTCATAAATTAAAATATTAAAATATTAAAAACCCCACCATTAGAAATGATGCAATATAACCTTGGAGCATTTCTGAGCCTAATAAATGYCTATCAGTTACAGGGACCAAAAATTAAAGACATAAAGCTTTCAGCAGAATTCTGGGAAGTGCGAGAATAGGCTGCAGCTTTTCTGAATGAAGGCACTGGGGCGTATGCCCACATGGCCAATCAAAGTTAGAGAGGCTTTTTGTGTCTTTACATTTTCCTGTCTATCTCTTCCCTAATCCTTTTTAACTTTTCTGGACGTTGATCCACAGGGGAAAAKGCTGAAGCTAAACTAAAACTCGGTTTTGGTAAGAGGAAGCACAACAGACTGAACTGCTTTGTTGGGAGCAAGAGAGGATCCCAACAGATTTTGYTGTGCTGCTCATTCCCCCCAAAACTGCAGGGCCCATATTCTAGTATGAGCCCAATATAGAAACAAGAGATTTGAGTACACAATTTGATTTCAAAAACTATCAGAAAAAATTGTTTTGTAGGGAATGGGATTGGGAAGTAGAGGACTTATGTAATGCTTCCTTCTGCCTTGCTCCCACCACTGCAGACATTAATTTTGCTTCTTTGCATCTTTTATATGAATATAAACAAACAAACAAACAAACAAACTTCATTCCATTTCTGAACACAAGCATCTCTCAGTTGGATTTTACTTGTCCATCTGTCCATAATTATATGGCTATCAGCAATATTTATATTTACGAAGCTCTAGCATACCAAAAGGCACAACACAGAACACATCAAAGGCACTCAGTAGAGTGGAAATAAACAAACAYGTTCAGACTAGAACACTGCATGTTTTTCACTGGGAATATTTGTTTTAAGCTACAGTTGCATACAATTCCTCAGAATCTTCCTGAAAATTTTTGTCTGAACAGAAAGGGTTTAGCCAAAGTATCTGCAGTATTAACTCTAATATTTATCTGCTCATTTCTCTGTCAAATACTTCAATASTTGTACAAACTATGTCCCACAGTGCTCTAAGTTAAATGATACAATAGTGGTGATAAAAACYTGAAAGTAAAAAGAAAGGCTAAATCCTTAAGAACAGAGAAATGACATATATTTTTAGGGAACTTCTAAAGGCAGAGAAGTGTCACAAAGTCATCCCAAATRTCAAGGGTTCTCTTGCAGCTAGGTAGCAAGGTAGTAAATAGGAAAATAAATGAATGTCAGTAGGAAATAACCAGGCAAAATGGAGGTAAGAGTGGTGACAGGTGTCCCCAAAAATAGCTGTGCTCTATTTTGACATGCAGAGTAAAGAAACTACACTAAACATAGGCACATTGCCTTTCACTAGCATTTTTATTCAYGCTGCATTTTTAGAAAGCTCAGATTTTAAAAGAACTTTGACATTTCGATGTGTGAAGTGCATTRTGCCATCTCTGTGTGTCTGGATTTTCAGGGCACAATAAACTGATGAAGGAGGTTAATGGAGACTGCCAAAATAAGCTTTTGTAAACTGCAGCAGGGAAGGTCTTGCTACAGGAACACCAACATGCACAGCCATAGACAGGCACACAAAAGCACAGCAGAACAGGAAAGGGGGCAAAAATGAAACTAAACTCTAAAGACAGAAATCTCTGCATCTTAGAGAGTGGAATGATGCTAAAGGCTGCTCTGAAGCCCATGAAATGGGGCAGTAAATGTGTTCATCAGTGGGAGGGAAGATGGCAGCAGCACAGAAGAGAGTGAATTCTTTGCTTGGGCAGATTGAACCATTATTGAAAATGGTCAAGGTTATTGCTAAGTAAAAGGTGTTAGAAGGGAGAGAGACAGCTATTGTGTTTCCTTCACATAAGAAGTCATAACATATGCCTCTGCCATCTGCTTCTGCCCCTGTTTGCAGCTAAGGTCAGCTTCTTATTCATTATCAATGTTGTAATCAATCACCAATCTCTAATTTCAATCTTTTCTTGGACAGAATAAACAGAATACTGTCAGGTGCTATGTTAGTACTGCTTTTACTAGCAAGTTACTTCCAACCACTACAGCTCTTAAAAATATTTATAATTGTGACACTGTTCCCAGAGGAGATTCTGTGCCTCAGAGCTAAGCAGAGGGCAAGCCCCGTGCAGGCAGCTATTCCCCAGATGTCAGTGCTCAGGACATCCTCTSAAGTCACTGTATGATGCACAGGGAGGTACACCCCTACCTCTACTACTAATAATAATATTATGCACAACCTTTCACCAAGAGTTTTCAGCAGTCCAGGTTTCCAGACATTAGCAAGCATTTTAGTGATTTGCAATCAGGAAAACCATTTGAATATGTGAAAGGGATATAAAGAAGTAATGCATCCCAGTGTAGTCCAAAAGTACTGTGTCAGTCATGAGAAGCTAGAACAATGAGGCCAGACTAGAATGCCCAGAAAAAAGAGCATGGATGCAGTATGCCTGTGATCCTCTCTTTTCTGTAACAGCAAGGGAGGTGGCACAGAGGCAGGAACAGGAAGAGCCAGCAACGTCCTATCCATGAGGCATGAAAGACACTGGRGAAAAAACTGAGAGAAAGAGATTTTGGCATTCTGTAAGAGATGAAGAAGGATCTACCTGTGCATTCCTACAGATAATATTAACTATGTTGTTGTATGTATTGTCCTCTATTTTTGTAAGTCTATTATTGCAGAAGGACATTGCTTTATCTTTTAACCTTGTCTAGTGACYATGCTGCCTGTGAATGACATGGCACATAAAAAGGCACACTCTGCCTGGGCTGGCCAGGAGCAATGGCACACTCCTGCAGGTTTGCATTAGAGATGGTATATATAAGTATAATGATTAGGAATGTATAGTATTTAAGCTACTTAATATTACAATGTTAAATTTATTTATTGTGTCAACAACTTGTCAACACATTTGAGCTGAATCAATATTACATTTCTTGCATCATTACATTCAATTAAATACTAAATCTCTTTTGAACTTAAAAATGAAAATAAAGTATGTGTACATCTAAAACTACAAAATGAAAATTATACTATGCTTAGGACATTATAAGATTCGTACATTAAACATTACAACACAATAAAAATGTAGCACAACTAACTAACAATGTTAGATTTTGACTCAAGCATCAGATGTCTTATTTCAATGTATAATTTGTTTTCAATAAACTTTCTGAAAATGTTCATTAAACATGCAAACTATCTGCAACATAGTAAGTATGTAATTTGGACAAACTCCAAAATACCTGCAGGGTGTTAGTCTTGATTTATGCAACACATAGAAAGGGACAGAAATTATTCAAATGCCTTTATAAATCACTYGTCAGTGCTTCTGCCAAAGAATGGAAGTACTGAATTCCTACAGATAATACCTAAAGAACAAAATTATTTAACTGATATATTGAATTTCTTTGCATGTGAGATGAGAATTACTGTAAGTTGGAAAGCTGTGCATGCCAGTAATCCCTTGCTGTTCTAACTCACATTTCCTGTCAATATTCCTATGGATGCTGTTTTCCTTACACATATACCCATCGAAATAAGGTAGTAGCTGCATTTCTCTTTAACTTCAGAATCAATTAAAACTGAAACACTTTCAGCATACCACACTTTGATGTTCCATTTATCTATCATCATTGCACTATAATTGAAACTGTGACTGTTGAGCTGCTTTCCTTAGTAAGGGAGACGGACACTAGAAGCTAAACCAGCCCCAAAACTCAGATCAACYCAAAAACACAGAATAATTCACAAAAATAGGGGGATAGAAACAGAAAAATAAGAGAAACAACTTTGAGTCCAAGGAATGCATGATGAGCAAGAAGCAAAGGTGACAACAATCGACATRTAAATTAAAATAAAAAATAAATCCCAAAACATGTATCTGAGACTTCGGACATAGAGAATTTGGGGATGTGAAAATAGTTTCTTGTCCCACTTTCTGTACTTAAGGTTCATAATTTTTCATCAGATTAAAAAGATGAAAATGTACATTTAGATACAAAGGGTTTTTAGTTTCCAGTTTATTCATCTGCCAAAAGAACAGACTCATGATAAAAGACTGATTAACCACTTAAATTAAAAGCTATGCAAGCACAAGAGAGCTGAAGTTCTTGGGCAACCACACAGCAGCACTTCCTCCTTATTGAGATTGTGAGTGAAGGTCACACAAAGACAGCTGAAACATTCATTTTCACCTTACACCCTCCTGTATTTACAACYATCTCAGAACCCATAAAATTGTTCATGAATGTTTTTGTTCCTTTCCCTTATTCTCACAAAAAAAATCTCTAAGATGAGATGCTTTATGGGGATTAGAAAAAATTACWTTTTGTCCAAGCTTCCATAATTTCCTGAAGAATCCAAGGGCCAGATATTCCTATGAAACTTGGCATGCTCATGAGCAAAATGTATCAAGTCTGGACACAGGCAAGATTTCAAGCCTAAGAATACCTTTTAAAAGGAGTTTTGCAGGATCTAAGGGTCTCCTGCTTTTCCCAGAAAATCACACATCTGTAGATTCCCACASTATAGATTACAGTTAACTTCCAGAGACCTTCACTAGAGTCAGATCTCTACTGATTTAGAGCTCAAAAACTCGCAAAGAAATAACCATTATCCTGCTGGAAGAACATGAACAGAAGAGATGGAAAACAGTTGTGAAAGTATGTTACAGAGGCTGATTGTTTTACTGCTGAATACAGAGAAACTAGGTGCATTTTGCAGATTTCTGAGTGCCAGGTTGAAAAGTTAATTGATGAATGCTTCTGTCACTGGTATCAACTAACAGACCATACTCTGGGGTGTGTAACCCTGCTGACACCACCAAACTGCAGCATTGAGGCAGTAGTGCAGGCAACAGGAAAAGGGTGTGTGTTAATGAATCCTCCTTTTTGTGCTTCACATGTTCCCAAACTGAAATCAATAGCAAACAGCCTATGAATCAGACTTGAGTATAATTTTGTGTGTTAAGGCAGGTGGGCATGTTCCAAGAAATATGATGTTCTGTAAATAGATAGCTGGGCAAGTTGAAAGATTCCTCATTGGATATTGAGATTTAAATGTAAAAATGTACAATTTCTGAAGTTTTCAAGCTATGATTAGAGGATAATGTAGGAGAAAGGCAATATGTTATGCTTAGAGCTGAAAGAAGTAATGTCTGCATCATAAAGCTTTAATATTCAAAGTTACCCAGTTACTTTTAAATTAAAAGCCCCTGACTACTCCTCACTATTGTAACTTTCTATTTTCAAACTTTGAAGTTCTCCATAATGTTTTGTCTCATGCTATTATCTCCAAAGGACTTTGATGAGGTTATTAGAGCAGTGGGTGAACTGAAGTTGTGCAGACATGAACTACTGTAAAGCAGCAGTACAGAACTGTCACTAAGTCACAGGAATTTATAGCTCAGGGAGCCATAAYTGTGCAAAGAGAAACAATAAAATGCAGCTATGCTCAACCATCTGGGTATATTTTCCTACACAGGCAACTAAAATTTTAATAGAAAAGTGCATACAATTAAATTATGTCATTTAGTAGTGTACAAGGTTTGGTTTGACGATTCAGGGAACAGGAAGSTTTCACACAATAACCTGAATTCCTTTTCAATTAAATGAAAATGCTGTTTTTGCTTTCTCTGCATAGCTGTTGGTAATTTTTGTCTTACAGGGTGCTATTTTACCTTTACCAGACTAATTATTGAAAGCTTCATTTAAGACAAGGAAGAACATCCCTGTCCTCTTGTGTGTCAAAATGATAACAATGGGTACATTGATTCCTGCTGCTTTGATTCCTGTAATTTGCTGGTGCAAACAATTTAAATTTCTTGCTGYGTTTTCTCTTCCACACATTATTGCAACTGTCTTCTTATGCCCTTTTACTCCAAGTCAGGTCAGGAAGAAGAAGAAGAAATGAAGCTTTTTAAAGGAACTATTTGCAACCTACAAGATTTACAGGGCAGCAGCTAGTAACAAAATAGACATATTTTTGTCATGGTTAGAGACCAATGAGCAGAAAAACCTGACGGGATAGATTTCMTTTACACTGGATTTGTGGTACAGCTTCAAATCTGACAGAAGCTCTTTTTCCAGATTACTGGAAGGTCCTTTTGAAGGTTGGGAATAGAAATACTGAGGTGGTTGGCAGAGGGGAAGACAAACAAAACTAGTGATTTGAGAAGATTTTGCTTAAATTACACACTTATTTGGACTGAATCACAGGCATTCAAAACCTGGAGATCRCTGAACTCTGTAAATAGTTTTAAGACCAGGACACTCTGTGAGCTAAGCAGAGAATCATGAAGGAATCTCAAAAGTTAGTGCCTTATCATTTGAATTGAGATGCAGAAAGATATGAAAAGAATGAGAAATTCTGGGTGACCACAACTGACCTGACTGTTCCTATTGTCTGGTTACAAAAGCAGCACCTCCTTCTGACACTTAATATGGGCAAACTTATCATTTGGTTCTCCACCCCCTCCCAGGGTCCCTCTCCTCTTTAATGGTAGAACAGCAAATTTATGTGTTATTWAGTTCTACAATGAACTTATGAGATTGGTAACTTGCTTTTCATTAACAGGGGATTATAAAAATATGTAGATTTAACACTGTTGCTTAGGAAAACAGAATTTATATAAAGACTCTTGTATCAAATGCTGAAAGTTCTGGAGTATGTAATTCACTGCTGGTGGTTAAWGTCAAGTGTTCAGGGTTTTAATCTGATTAGTGAATTCAGAACTCATGCTAGGAAAGTATATTCTTCCAAAAGGTAATTTCTTACAACACCATGTTCCCAACACTTCTCCCCCACCCCAAAGAATCAAATGCCTTGCTGTGGCTCAGTACTTTTTGCACAGTAACTACCTTAAGTTCTGCAGCTGTACCTGAATGCACRAACAGCTTCAAATTTCTTTAGCAGCCCACTCAACCTTTAAGGAGGCAAAAAGCTCTTTCTGTTTCTCTCATACCTTCTAACTAGCATACTGTAAATATCTCATCTTACTAACAGCATCATCACAAGATAAAAATGGTAAAACATTTTATATTATTTACATGAGTTTCAAGCAAATTCTCAAGTTTCCATGGCAAAACACATTTATCTGGTATTTTTCACAGTATTTATTAATTTATTCAAAATTCCTATCAGAAATTCCATGCACATGAGCACAGAAAATTYGAACAGCTCTAAATGCACTAAATTCCCATACATACAATATTATATCACTTCCATCTTGACACACTCTTAYACAAAATTAATGGATAATTATCTTAACAGAAGAGCTTAAAAAGTGAATGACCCACTCCTTGTTCTAAGAAACCAAATTAACAGATTGGAATAATGTGGGTATAACAGACACCAAACAAGCTCATTATTCAACATTCTTCTAGAAAAAAAAAATMTCTCATTTATATTCCCAGTGTGGCTTTAGATTTTGGTCTACAAAGTCGCATGGGGCAGGAAATTTCAGGTATTATAGAGCTCCCCATGGCATGAGGCTGCAGCCAGTGGGACTGCAAATCTCCTGCTGGATCCCTGTCACTATCAGAAGTGAAATTGAAGTGTACCATACCGAGGAGCACTTCAAATTACAGCTCACCACTGATGACACCAGCCAGCTCTGTCACAAGAAAGAACTAATTATTTGTTTGGAACAGATTATGCTGCTTTGTTGAAATYCTCTTCAAGGTGGGGGAATAAGGAGAAGGCCACCCTGTTCTTTGAGTGCAGCAGTGCTTAAGCAGATGGGACTATACATATGGATGAAATAATGAAGATTCAATGTGTAAATGCACTACGCATTCTGCCCTCCCTGCAATTAAGAGATTTTACTTTAGGCTACGGAAGCATACTCCTACAAAACCCAACCCAAAATAACTACAAAGAACTTTCTATATGTTAAGCTAAAAAAACATTCTGAAGAGGAAAGTAAGGCATGATATGCCATAACTGTTTTWCAGCACAGTAATAGCAGAAACATAAAGGTGTTACTCCAAAACTGGATTTATGAATTAGTTTCACTCATGTTTATGTATTGAAGTTCAAGTTTTGTAAACCTCTACCTTCAATAAAAGAAAACATTTTAATTTTTCTTTTAAGAAAAACTATTTCATAAGAATAGGAATATTCAACAAAACTGAAGTAATAGAAATTAGAGCACCAGCTGGGCTACACCACATTTTGTGGAGGAAAAGCATAATACCAATCTCTAGTATTTTCAACTATGCTAATGACACTGAAGGGTTTGCTGACAAATGTTAGAGACTGAATTTAACCTTTAACCCAAGTGTAAACATTGAAATCATATTCTGAAAACTCTCCTCGAACAATCTGCACCCTAATTATTCAGTAGCTATTCTAGATGATCTTCAATTTAAATTCTTTTCTAATAAAGTCTAATCATATTTTATCTGCTGCTTTACCTTAATTGAGATTTCCAATAAATTGTATCAGTTTGCCAGTAAATGTAATATTTTCTCTAATCTAGAGATATGGGATTGATATAATTAATTACAGTATTTTTGCYCACATATTCCCTTGAAACCTTTCAAAACCAGGATGAAAACGTATTTTTCATCACTTGTTATATTGTTAAATCACCAATACACATTGTTAAAGGTTCTCAWTCCATGATGGAACCTTTAGCAAAATTTGGGTTTCCTGTAATCATAAAACCAAATGAAAATAGACAGTGGACACATTCTTGAAAAGTCAAGATCACTTTTGTAGAGATTTTTCAATCCAATATTGGATCTTTATAACCAACTGTGGTTTTGGAGAAAAAATATCCTTAAATATGCAGTTTTATAAGCTTAAAATATATCCTAGTCTATGATAGTAGTTAATTACTTTAAATATAAGTATTTGTTTTAACAATTACAGGAAAACATCTGCTGTCACCTAGCACCAAATCAACAAGTAACACTCAAGAACTGATGCACCACTAGCTCTGAGTCTGGTCAGAAGGAGGGATTCAATGTACCTGTTATGAGATCAGATGAGATGTAACTTTCTCAAGTTCAGTCTTATTCTAAAAGTGTTCCTTCTGCTCCTAATCAGCCTGAAATTACAACTCTACCTACAGGAAATTACACCCATCATTTCAAGTTAATATACATTAAATGAATGATAGAGATTTAATCCAAATGAGATGTCTGAGATTCTGTTCCTGCTTCTCCTTCTGGATAACATATATTTGATTTGACTGTGCATTTAAAAGTTGAGTTCTTGTCTGTCACTCATCCTGACAGCCCTTCACTGATACTCTCTGCTCTGAGATTAATAAAAGCTCTGAAGGCTCCTTAACCCCAGAGTGAAGACAGAAAGATGGAAATGGACTCAGCCAGCTGCCACCAGAAAATTCTTGGATGTCCTTGCTAAAATGGGAAACAAAGATTCTCACATGAAATGCTCCAGAAAAGGTGACTGCCTTTGAATTACTTTCAAAATCAGATCAATTTCCAACGTAATAGTCTGTTGCAAAGGTATCARCAGCTATATTCTCTGCTGTGCTACATATGATGAACTGTCATAYTTATAAGAACACACTTTCATATAATCAGAGAGATTAAACTCCAATCAAATGAGAATATAGAAAATATGTTTAGAAAGATGATTTCAAAATCTGATCTCTCTCTTTCACACCACCCAAAACACAGTAAACTCATAGCAATTACATCTTTTCTCCTGGTGTGGTCCAACAGTTGCTGAAAGATGGAGAAGGTGACAATTAGGGCCAGAGTATTTTATGGCCCCATAATCTATGCAGATCTCTGGGTTGCAGGTGGAGCCAGTCCATATGTAGCCAACTGCTTCACTGGGAAATCTTGAAGATATCTTGCCTGGATTACTGCATATTATGGAAATTTGGACACTATTTTAGAATGTGAAAGAACCAGAAAGCCTCATGAAGCAAATGAAAGAGTTTGACCTCATAGGAAATGAAAATATTCCAACCACTAACATATCTCAACCTCATCCTAAAATATATGGTTCTGTTTTTGGAATGAAAGATTTTCCTCCCCTGAATATTCTGTTCTATAAGAGGGTTCAGGGCTTTGAGTCAAGTCATATGAGCTCATGAATTCTTTGGAAAAAAAGAGCATAAGACTAAACTTTTGGGTTGTGCACTGGCTTGTGTAAATTCCATTCATAAAGGTCTAACATTTCTTGTGTATTTTTGAAGACCCAGAACAGATAMCTTTGGCAGGGACAGCTCTGGTCTTACAAGTCTCCATTTGGAATCTTGTCTAACATTACCATTAAGCTGGCCTCTTCCTTTAGAAGACAATTCTTCTTTTCRCATATTGTATAAATGCTAATAAAAATTACTTTTTAAAATAGATGCTAAAATGACTGCCTTTAAGAGTTGTCCAAAGTTGTTTAATTAAAGATTTTTCAAGTGAATAATGCTTTTAAGCCAGACAGAAAAGGACCATTAAGCAATATCCATTTAACTGGTCCAGGGTTCACTCTCTTTTCAGTTGAYACACAGAGGAGACCTAAGTTGAAAATCTTTTTCAGTCAATTATATTGAGGTGTATGGAAACATTTACAAAGTCTTGTTTTCACTTTGTCATGGAAGGAAAAAGACCCAGAAAGCTCAAAGCTGCCACAAAAACCTGGTTTTGGGCCATCTTCTCTAGCTACTAATCAACTCAGTGCTTTAATCTTCAAGACCACTTTTGAAGAGGATGCCAAAGAGATGCTGACTGGATCAGCTTTTAATGACAATATCATTATATGTGAAGTTGTACCATATTTTCACCTGTTTGTTGTGTGCTCACTGCCTTCGGGAAGTGTGGGAGGAGCATGTGATTTAAGAATTATTACAACTGTTAAATATAGAATGGATATTTTTCAAAGTCTCAAATGGGAGTTGGAGTTAAAATTCCTTTCTAACTCTCACCAGTAAGACTTCTGGGAATTTTAGATATTTTTTAAAAATTTCCAAGGACATACTACTGACTTTGCTGTATTTGTTTTCACTTGTATACCTACTTATCAWATGAGGAGAGGGAAGAAGAAATTAACATCAAGAGCATGAAGAAACTTACTCAGCATGGAAATTTTGAACATGCTGTGGCCCACCTGACAACACTGCACAGGACAGAACCTGTATCACACCAGACACCTCAGGATGCTGCAGCTTAGTGATACTTTGTGCGTACAAGGAGGAATAAAAAAACCAAAATCCCCCAAGCAAGTGTACAACCCAAAAGTTTAGTCTTACGCTCTTTTTCCCTAAGAATCCATGAGCTCATATGACTTGACTCAAAGCCCTGAACCCTCTTATAGAGCAGAATATTCAGGGGAGGAAAGTCTTTCCTTCCAAAAAAAAGAAATTAAGAAAATTGAGGAAGAAATATGTCACATAAATGGTTCCCAGTCTCCCATGAGATTCATTCATAAAAATGTTGCAACCATTTAACATAATTGAGCATAGAGCCCTTTATGCTTTGGTTGCATACAAAATTTGTTTGCAGAAATTCAGCAGGCTTGGTATAGCAGCAACAAGATGCAGATACTCAGAAAAATGAGGCATTAGGACTACTGTAAAGTTACCTGCCTCATGGAAACAAGTTTATATAAAAACATTACAAATATGTGGGAGAACATGSTGTGAAAATAATAAATCAGATTTTGAAGGTTAATGAGTCCTTTAGATAAATACAGAATTTGGGTGATCCCTTCTGTTCTGGTGTGCRCTGGCAGGGATATCTCAGCGTTATGGTGACAGATAAGCATGCTAAGCGAGCAAGCATCCACGTAAATTTGTCTGACATCAACAAGAATCAAGAAGAGCGAGGCAAAGCAAGCTTCTACTTTCAATAGTGAATAAATATGGTGTTAGAGTAGTGCATTTGTCAATACCCAGGCACAAAGAATACAATATTTAAAAACTCAAAGCACTAAATGCAGCAGTCCTTCAACACACAGAAATCCTGCTGAGGACAATGCAAGTCTTGCTTGATGAAAGGCTGACAAATCTGTCCCAGAGATAAAAAACCCCGTGGTTATTTCTGCTTATTTCATACTGTCACACTTAAACATAAATGGCTGAATTTCAAGCACAGCAGGAGAGCAATAGAAAAACCATGGCTTAAGCAAATTGCTAAGCAATTTGCCTACAAGTCTCACTTACAAACTTCTGCTAGACTAACAAATAAGCAACACTGGAGAAGAAWCCTTAAAAGACACCAGAACTTAGGTAAGTTCATAAACCTTTAAGTCAGGATATAAGACAACAASTTTATTGGCACCACTAATTCTTGGACTTCTTTAAATAGCTCTCTCCAGCTTGAGTCACAAAGAGAGCTGGAAGTTCTGCTGCCCGTAATACAAGTAATACAGTATTAATGATGCAAGCAATACCATAAATATTATTTGCATTAATAATGCAGGTAACAGGCTAAGTATTGTCTCTCTGATTTACAGTGCAAGGACTACTTGAGAATCTGCAGTTCWGTGTTAAGATGACAACAGCTGCTTTTTACTGATTCTCTCATTCTAAACTAGCAGTATCAAGATCTATTTCCTGAAATTAATCTTCTTTTAACAGATTTAGGGCTAGTTAGTTTCCTGACTCTGTTTTCTGGGGCCAAATCATGAATACTTTTAGGCTTAAGATGAGGAGGTTTTATGGGTTGTTTCTTTTCTCTTTGTTTGTTTTTTTTTAAAGTAATTATTAAGTAATCGACATACAAAACTAGAATTTCAATAATACTTTATAATCACCTATCAACATTACATCTTAATACCTCGAACAAGATCAATACACATTTTGTTTAACTACCATTTGAAACAGAAAAGCAACATTTTCAGTTTCAGATGGAAAACTGCAGTGGTGGGAATCAAATGACTTGTCCAGGACTGAAGAGAAAATCTGTGGTGGAAGCAGGAAAGCCCTGACTCCGACTCTAGTGCCTTCACAGCAGCATCCTAATTCCTTCCAACTAAAAAAGAAAAGAAATGTCCATGYATGTGAACAGAAATGTACTTGAGCAGTGGGTGCAAAGATGGAAATTTTGCTGATATTTTTATACCCAAAAGTGTGATGTTACAGATGACATCAGAGATGCTCTCTATTCAGATCTAGTGACAGTAGCAAATCTCAATAATTTCAGTGGTATACTTTGAAATAATTACACATGGATATCAAAATAATTTWAAAAAACGGCCAAAGTTTCTCTATCAGAAAAGCACATTTAATATTAYGCAAATCCTACCACTACTGTCTTTACAGCACATACCTTGCTCAAAAGCAAGGGAAAGCAGGGACTAAGGCCAASTCAGGATGCATGTGCTCCAAATATGTTCCTCTAGCTAGAAAATAAAAGCTCCTTATGACTAGATTACATAATGCTTCATCATAAATCCTCATAAACACTTCAGTCACCTTTTCTTCAAATGGGTTTATGCCACTGGCTTGACAATTACTGCTTCTGCTCTTTTGCACAATATGAACAAACCACAAGGTCAAAGCTGTCTCCTGAATAACTACATAAATTACTTTCCACATGSCAAAATTGGTTATCTGAGTGAGCTTGAAATTTACAAAGAACACCAAAAAACCCTCTTAGGACACTTAGGGATATAAATCTCACTAGACTGTACAAATACTTCCATCCCAGAACCTCTTCATTTTGCTACTAACTTAGTTTCAAAGAGAAGCGAGGAGAAGTCATGTTGGATGTGACCTCAGCAGGCCCTGGAGTGTTTGTTCCTGCTGAGAGCAGGTTCAGCTGAGAGGAGCTCAGCAGCTCCAAGGTGCCAAAGCCTCCTTTGGCTTTCACAGTTACCTTGAACAGACAAAACAGCTGGAACCCTTTCAGGTGAMCCTCACTCCTTTTCTACCATCAGCACCACCTCTTTTGGCAGACATTGCAAATACACATCATGGACCTYTCAGTTTAAACTTTGAATAAACTTAGGGTAAGTACAGATGGAACAACAAGATTTTAAAGTCAGTTTCTTCTGACTTTCTATGTTACGCATTTGTTCACCTTTGCTAGCAGAATGTATGGGTTTTTTTTATTCTGCAGCAGAAATGCAAATAGACAGTGAAGTATAGACAAAGTTCCAACTATTCACATGCTAGTTACATTACAAACAAATCCTGACATTTCCCAAAGGGTGGTTCTGAGTGTGGATGCTGTAAACATATTGAAAAAAAAGCATAATTACTGCCAAGTAATTTGAAATATTATTATAAACTTWTAAGTGCTATTTTGAGAAACACTGCTTCCTTTTAGATTAATCTTACATTTGTATAATATCTGGAATTAATGAATCATATATAATAATGGGGAAAGATTATTTGACTTCTCTGATATGTATTTCTGTTTAGTCAGCAAGAAATGATTCAGATGTTAAGTGATGAATGATTGCTCTACCTACAGTCCCATGTTCTTTTACAGACTCCTTCAGCAGCTAATATTTCTGAAATTCCTAAAACACTTCTAAGACAGTTTTTTATTGCTATTGGCAGGTATTGTACTGTATTTTCCACATGGAATCATCATTCATTTGATAGCATTTTTTCTTTTTCAACCTAGTCTGAATGGAGGTAAGAAGCATGCTTTCTATACAGCACCTTGGTCAGAAAGACAACCATACTTATGATGTTTAAAATTCTCTGTAAAACTGTCATGTAGCTTTATTACCTCTCCTGGTATAGTCACCCTAGGAAAATACCTTAAAATAGCTGAAGCAGACTGGGAGAATTAGCTAAGTCTGACCTCCAAGGGCCAGTTAAGTGCTGCAATAAGCAAACTTATATTTTAGCCTCCCCAGGAAAGATCAGCACCATCTACAGTGATTCATGTTTAAGATACTAAACATGGAACATATCTCATGCTGGGCTTCCCTACATCAGACTGGTAATTTAAATCCRAAATTGTTCAAGTTAACTACAGATTTTTTTAACATTTACCTACAATGGCAATACYTTGCCAAAGTGACCAAGTCAAACTTGACACACTTTAAAAGATCATTCTGTATTGAAAGTTACTGACTGATAACTACTGTGAAGCACTGTTTTAACTTGATAGCATAACATGCTGAAAAATGGTGGCCCTCACTTAGGCCACCACTTAGAATAGGTTGAGGATTAAGAGCTCTCATCCTCTTCCTATACTGGAGGAAAATAATTACCATATTATTTTTACTCAAAGTGAAAAAAATAACATTGTGAATTTCAAATCACAAAAATGTTGCATGACTTTTTAAAAACAAAAACAGCTCCTCATTTCAGTACAGAATAGCTGCTGCTGGCTAAGCAGTTGGTGTTGGGGAGCAGGCACAGCTCTTACCTTTTAATTCCCCACTATTCATACCTAACAGGTGATGCATGACATCCATAGCACTGACAGGATTTGAACTATGGGAAACTTCAGCCAGTTATGTTGACATGAATCACCTAAATCTGGCTTTGAACGTTCCTTAAAGGAGCAGAGTAGGAGTGGAATGAGGGCTGGGATGGGTCGGACCCAAACAGAGGCCACTGGTGTGGGGGGCGTTTGTCACTGTCACTGCCGCTGTGTGTGATGYGTTGTGCTTCCTGTGATTGGCTCTGGAGCAGTTGTTTTCTCTCTGGAAAGAGATGCCCCATACACAAAGAATCTCATACCTTTGTAAAACACCAAATAGGGCTTCTCATTGCAACTCCTGYGCAAAGCAGCTCTGAATTTTATTTACATGCATTACTGCCTGCAGGCACCACAGGACCCCAAGACAGTAATACAATACACACAGAGGATGTAGGAAAGTCCATATTCTGTTTATAAGCCAACTTAAAAGGAGTTAGAGTGAGATGAAGAGGATGAATCAGAATCAGTTGACACTTTTTTAATACATGGATGACATGGTAACCTCTAAAGAGTGGTGTGATAATCTGGTATCCATTATATAAGAGTAGAGATTTGAATTTATAAGGAGATTTGAATATTAGCTTAAGGAAAAAAAAAACAACATGAACAAACAAATTCCCAGACTTTATGTAAATTAAACAAATTTCATATAATATAACTTAGTATTCCATGTAACTATCACCTGGTCAATAGGACTAATGCACAGAGAATTATACAGGCRAGTGAAACACAGCACACAGCTAAATGATAACAGTAAAATAGAAAAAAAATCACTATTGCAATTGAAAAATAGTTATCTATTCACTGCACAGAAAAACTGCWATTTGTCCACTGAGTGTATTTTACCTCCTACGACAGAAGAGAATCACAGAAMTTTCTGCATTTGCTTCACAATCATACTTCTAATTTGGCATACAAACAGTTGAAATGTAACTAAAATTTATTCAATCTGTTTAAACTGCAGGGAAAATCATTYCATCATGCTAAGAACTAACAAGCTACAAAGGAAAAAGATGCACAGTAATGAGAGAAAGTGACCATATTACTCTTTGTAATAATGCTTTGTGCTGAGTGTTCATTTGGACTGAAGCCAAATTGGAAGGCACATTTATATATAAATTTTATACTTCCCAGAACATCTTCAGGTAGCTTTATATTGATTYAAAGCAGAATAATTTTAATTTTAGTATGCTGAATTTAAAAATTCTGAAAACACATTTGGTTTCAGAACTATGTTCCTATCTTGCCTTGAATTTATCTTCCAGGTRCAAAACACACCTGAACTTGAATGGATTAGGCATTAATTCCCTAGTTATGAATGTTCAAAACTCACAATTTTGGTTGTACTTGCACACTCATCCTGCTGTTGGACARCAGGGATTCTGTGTTTCCATTTTGTTACACCTAAGATTGCCCTTTAGAGCCACAAAGTCATTTAAGTTGGAAAAGCCCTCTAAGATCCTCRAGCCCAAAACTCCCAAGTCCACCACTAAACCATGCCCCTCAGTGACACACCCACAAAGCCTTTTAAATACCTCCAGGGATGTTATGTGCCAAAATTACATCTGAACAAAAATGACTTGACTCTAGTGACTAACACCATCACGTCGACTTAAAGGCTGTAAATTATATTATTGAGAACAGGAGAATATTTCCCACTGTGGGCCCACTGACAAGAGAGGTCAGCACAGCAGGCAGAGAGGGAAGCACTGCTTAGCCATTAGGGAGACTAATGGGGTAGATACAGTCTGATAAATGTACAAACAGCTCACATTCATTGCTGCATTCATGTATGCATAAACTACAGCGTGAGATGCAAGCTGAGGAAAACATGCTTAGAAATTAAACATACGTTTTGTTGAGAAGACTCTGAAGGCATATTAGAGAGAATATGATGAWAGAAAAAGGAAAATTACTGACAGCTAAATAACCTACTGAGTACTGTACTTTTAACCATATTCAGCTCGATTTATTTAAGGACAGGTTTGGTTGCATGATGCTTAGATTCATGGTGTGAGAGCTAGAATAACCTGGTTTTACCTTACAAATATTTGGCTCAGTAAAATACTCCTTAYGCTGGTTAGTTGGATTTTTAACAATCTCATCTGGCACAGCCAAGAGATGGATTTGAAGGGAATGACTGYTGCCAGCAAGCCCAGCTTCAGGCTCTCTGACATGGTTCTGTTCTGYGTATGCTGCTGGAGCTGCACTGGTTTGCTTGGGTTTACTCTCAACTCTGACAACACAGCCAGGCAGACTGAGCCTTTGTGCTTTCTAAGGTGTAAAAATGCTCCCAAACTTTGTGGGGCATATGCTATTTTCTTCGGGAAAACATAAAAGGAAGAAAACCACAAATGTTTGCTTACTCAATGTAAAGCTCCACCCTTGTCTGCAGAATTAGGCTCCCATATGTTTTCCTTTCCGAAGTATTTTTTTATGGCAATAATACCAGAAACAAAATAAGAGTTAAAGTTAAAAATGTTGCCACTATCCAAACGAATATGAAATTTCATAAATATTATGGCTTGTGCTATAGCACTTCAAAAATACTTTAAACAGATGGGCTAGTGAGACTGCCATTCATGTTTTAGCAATCAAGAGGCATGTTTAAACTGCTGGTTGAAACACAATATAAAGCACATTCCACATGTAGTGTCAGAAAAAAAAGCTTGTTTGCTAAGAAATAACAAATTAAAAAAAAAAGCTAAGTGGATGACATAATATTTTATATAACTGTAATTTCTTGATAAGAGAGCAGTGGTCCAAGAAAAAAATACTGCTATATTGTAGAAGTAAAAGMAGCAAAACAGAAAAGAATCTTGTTTCTCTGAATAAAGTATCACAGTATTTTTTAAATAACTACCTGGATGAAAAGCTGAAAGCTGTGAGTTTTGTGTACTCCTCTACACCAGAAAAGCACAATAACACCCATAGAAACCAACTAGGGGAAAAATATTTTCAAGTGACAGCAGTCTAATGGAGATAAAGGATGAGGATAAGAATTTTAATCTATATTTTAATGAAGATAAAGGTGACAGATAAAGGAAGAGGAGAAGGAGGAATGTGTTCTGTATCTTTCCCTGTGATTTGAGATAGTCTCTTACTGAATGGACATTAGTTAATCTGAATGGTCACACTTCAGAACTTCACTATATAACAAATTCCCCAAAGTAATCTGCTTTATACCATCATCTTTTAAGTGCTAAAACTTAATCATTTAAAAACATCCTATAGGTCACTTTGATTTTCAAGTGAAGATTTCTGTTCATTTACAAGCTCCACAACGATGAAAGAAAAAGGTAACAAAGTATGAGCAAAACCATTAACTGTAGCCTTATATCATGATACAGAATTCAGTTTTAAAGCACAAATCTAAAGGAATCATTTTGCACAGAGCACAGAAGTATCCTAGTACAGGTAATGGAAGGGAACAGAGAAGTCAGAAAAACTTCTGAGGAGGAAAAACTACTGTTGGGAACTGCTTTCTGCGTTTAGAAAAACCAAACATAATGTCAGTTCTTCCATTCCCAGCAGGTGAAACAGAGAAAGCCAAGCTCCTATGTTGTTCCTTGAAGTCCTGTAAGAGATAAGCCTTACACTCCACCTATCTGCACAAGGATGTAAACTGAGCTTAGATAACATCTCCCCCARGACTTGGTAATCATTCCTGCTTGGGTCCATTATCTGAGCAGGAAAACACATCTCTTCAGTCTCAACAATGAACAATAGCTTAAAGTCAGATTCTAATCTTGCAGGTTGGCATTCACAAGTGTTAACAGATGGTTCTAGGACACAAGTATATTCATTGGCTATGCAACTCACTTTTTTGTTGAGTCAAAACAAGTTGAGGTGAATACATCTCTCCCAGCTGCATCTGGAATCCCTGTTAGGAGCTCGGAGAACTTGGATTCCTTTGCCTTGGCCTTTCCATATCTGATCCTTATTCTGTAAGAGAATGRTAAAAGAAATGAAAAGTAGAGAATTTGCTTCACTATTAGAAAGTGATCTCTGCTCAACTTAGTTAATTAATTAAAGACAGTCAAGACTAATTATTCTAGAAACAAAACTAACGCACAGAAAATATAAGTGACTTGGAGGTGTGTTAGGCACGAGGGGCCACTCAGTGTTACTCACCATCCCTTGTTCAAGTTACTTCCCTCATTTGTAGGCTATTATTTAATCAAGTCTTTGCAGGGTCTACTGCTTGCTTTTATATGCTTTGAGTAAACTAATTTTTGGAATTTTTGCATGCATTTTAGGCAACAGATATGTAAAAACAGTACTTCACTTAAACTTCAATGCAGCATAGAGGTATTGGATAGCCCATCATTTATTCTCGGACTGGCTGCTCATACTGTGCTGTGCTACCCGTATGAACAAGATCAAATGAGGGTGTGAGCAAAAAGTCTGTAAAAATAGCTGTGAAATAGATGGATCACAAGTAGGTTTAGGCTTGTTTTTCATTTTTAAGCACACTTTTTGTGTCACAGACTCAGATACAGGGAATTCTTTCCCTTCTCCCTGAGCCCAATAAGCTGGGATCTCTACAGGAATCATTAAAGTGCAGCTGTTATTTTCTCACTAATGGCTGTGCTGGACTATATCAGAAGGAGACAAACTCCATGAAACACCCTTTCAGGAAGAAACTTAAAAACAGAAATTCTGACTCCCAACTATTATGAGTGCCAGAGAGCAGAGCTGGGTGATGCAGGCAGAGGGGAYAGCAGCAGCCATAACTCTAACTTTGCTGCCATTAATGTTTATGTTGTGTATGAAGTGGTTTACCAACATGCTGATGGACTGGCATAACGTGCAAGCACAAGATTTATTCCTTCATCCAGCAGCTGTGGGAGAACACAACCACAAATGGATGTTTCAGTAGAGACAGTTTCAAAATAGAGAGATTTATCTTGACAAGTAGAGAACCGCAATAAAAGATGTATTATTTGGTGGAATTATTGGTGAATGCATTATCCTGTCAACGTTTAACTGCTATAATCAACTTAAATAATCAAAGCTGCCCTAGAGCTTTTATTGTTTTACATTAATTTGGGAATAATTTATAATTTCACTTACATTTGCATCAATGTAAATGGAACCAATAAGTTAAACCTCAAAGTTATGTGAAACAATGTGTCGCGGACATCTTTTATGAAAAATTCTTTCCTTAGGATTTTTCCTCCTGAGAAGCTGAGAGGCCTCAGGACCAAAATGTAAACATTGATTATCTGMTGCTGGGGAATGCAACAGRTGGATCTTTGATTGGCCCATGTTGGTTGTTTTTAATTAATGGCCAATCACAACCCAGSTGGCTCAGACCCAGAGCYGAGCCACAAACCTTTGTTATCATTCCTTCCTATTCTATTCTTAGCTAGCCTTCTGAGGAAATCCTTTCTTCTATTCTTTTAGTATAGTTTTAACGTAATATATGTCATAACATAATAAATCAAGCCTTCTGAAACATAGAATCAAATCCCTGTCTCTTCCCTCAACCTGAGACCCCTGTGAACACCGTCACAAGGAACACAACACACTTCAACACTGACATGCCTATTCTGCAGGCCATGCATTCTCACACAGGCTGCACTTCAAACCAGCAGATGACACCAAAATGCTTGGGCTCCCTACCTGTGCAGTTTAGGCTATCCATGCTCACAATGACCCTCTGATAATGACTTTGCTAATTAGGGAGAGGGAGTGCTGGTAGTTATTTTGGTCCTTGTCTCACCTGAAGTCACTCTGGAAGGTGGCTTGCTGTAACTGGCTCACTCACATCTTTGCAGACATGTTATTAACATCTCTTTGTGACCTATCCAGCTCTGTGTGCTTCATTAGTCTGTTTGTTCCACTCAGGCACAAACTGCTGATTTTTGGATTAGCTGCTTTTGTCTGTTAATCTGCCCTTGACTCACAGACTGAAATGTTTTAGCAGTGGAATTCTGAAGCATTTCAACAGTTGTTCCTGAACCACTTAGTGAGTGCCTTTAGAAAAACCTGCATGCTTTGCCAAGACCTGGGGGTATTTGTAGACTCTCTGTATGTGCACCAAGTAGTACATAATCTGTATAAATGCAATGCTTAGATAGAGGCAAATTCAGCCTWACTGTGGTGCTCTCAGGTAATTGTGTAGATCTCATATTGAAAGCAATAGCATGAGATCTTTTGACTCTTTATAGAACTGAGAAAAGCTCTGGCTGAATATATCAGAATTCCCTGCCTGAAAAAAATCCYCCCCATATGTTGGTACAAGCTCTTACACTGTTTTCAGTAGCAAATTCTGGCTTTAGGGGATTCTGCCTTGCTTAGCCTTTGACTAGTGGGGCCATACAACAGCCTCAAAGAAATGAGGAAAATAAGGTTTAGCTACAACTTTATTGCAGAAAGATGGGGAAATTAGCATGTAGAATGGTGAAGACAAGAGCRTGCTACCTACACTATGATTTTGATGCCACTCAAGGCAATGACATCTGCATCATTGTTGAGAAGACAGAGAGAGAACAAGAATTCATGTAAGCTCTGAGGCTCCCTGGGGGCAAGTACATCCAGCTGAATATTTAATGTGTGTTCAGCACAGCTACTGGGACAGCAGTGTGTGGCTCGACAAGTGCAGGCACACAGTGTGGCATGTCCTCAATGACAGATCAGGCAAATTAAGAAAAACACCAAGGGTTTGACTGGATACCATCAATAGTTTGATTCATTCTGTGTTTTGTGTCAGAATGTCCAAGTGGGAGAGAAAAATATTCACTTAAATATATTGCTAATGGTTTAATTGCTGAGACTTGCTACTCCATCCCTACTCAGTTGTAATAATGATCAGGGCATGGAGCATTACTTGAAGAATTAATGGCCACCTGAGGTTAACAGCCCACAGCTAAACCTTGAACCTTCAGCTTTCTCAGCTATTCATTAATTCCCAGGAATTGTCCTGTGACTCCATCATTACTTCTAATTTAAAAAGTGTATTTTCTCCTTTTAATTTTCTTTTCGCAAAATGAAAGTACTCAATTAGACTTTGTCATTAAATCACATCTGCATTGATTACCTAGGAAAAAATTACGAGAGCAAAATTAAATTTGCCTATTTAATCATTGAATCCTGATTAAATATTTGTTATAAACATTTCATTGCAATTAAGGTTGCATAAAAAATGCATATTAGGCAAAGAATGGTATACAATTCAAAGATGTAACATGTCCAGACTCCCTGTTTCTATTTACTTCTTCTATTCCTTATTGAACAATGCACTCCACTTGTGAGAAACTTCACAAATTCTTTTCAGCATCACAGGATTATTAATACATAACAGTAGCTAAGAAACTACACAAATGCTTCACTGATCTGATAGTGAAATCAATGTAAATCACAGTGATGAAGATATTCTTAAAAGAACCACATAATCACATAGCTACTTTCATTTTTATAGGTTAGATAATGAAAGAAAACGCCTAGGTCACATTTCAGACAGCGATCCAATTTCTCTCAAGAAGTTGGTGGCCATCAGCAAAACCCCAYTTGTCCATGAGTCTGGTGGGATTCCATAGGAGTGCAAATGCATTYGGAGATGCACAGTGCTGTGATTAAATGAGGCTCTGGCTCAGTTCCTTTGCAGGCACAGAGAGGACACTGTACCCTACAGCACTGTGCGCTCAAACACTGCATTCTGCATTAAAGTGAAATCAGTTCCCTGACATTGTGATTTTATACTGAACTTCAGCAGGAAGTCCAAAGCTCACAGGGATATYTATCAGCTTAGCACCTGCTGAAAGGCACCTGCCATGCTGACACACAGACACATTAACAGAGGAAAAACCTTCTTCAAAGTTTTGAATAACCACAGTATATGAGCACTGACCACCTTTCCTTGTGCTTCCACACCCAGGTGGAGAACCCAGCCAGTGGCTGCTCAGAGCTGGAGGACTGAGCCTGCAAACCAGACTGGGACACACAGACAAAGGGCTTTGGGTCAGTGGCTGCTGTAGGTCATGTACAACCTGATTTTCTGTGAGAGTTTCATTTCTCTCTCCACTGTGCACCAACTACCCCATGTTCCCTTCACTCCCAGTCAGAACATACCCAATTTCCTCCAAGTCCCATTTCCCCTGCTGGATTTAGTGAACAGGTCTGTGCATTGAATCTGTAGTGAAGATCTTGACAAGATTCCTCCCCACCATAGAGGAAATGATCTCTACTGGTTTGGTTTTTAGTACGCAGATGGTCATAGAAAATAATACACAAATTTATTTGAGAACACGAATTGAAAATAACAATAAAAGTTTAAAAATATTTTTCCTCCCTGTCTCATTTCAGTTTMTCTAATACAAAAGCAGATGGAGCAGCACAAAACCAACACCTAATCYTAAAATACACCTAAAAATTTTCAGGTTTTCTGAATGTTTCATTGCTCCTTCCAAGTCTTCTTCCAAAATCTCCCTGGTTGCTTTTAGAGTGTCTGTATTTAGACTGTAGAAATCATACCAAAGGCCTTATCTTTCTAGCACCTTTTATTTAATCCCAGCAATAATATGAATTATTTCAATAAGAAGGCTGACATATTTGGTCACTTCCATGATTGTGCTATTAAATGAAGTATCTCAGAATAATTTTAGCAGGAACATTCTTAATGAAATTGCATGCATTCTTTGTGCTGTCAATAAATGGACCACAGGAAGTATTTCAGCCATGAGACAYTGGATGGTGTTAGTGAAGTAACAGGGAGGTTATCTGGAGATATAACCAGCTTGCAGCTGCCAGATGGTGTCCAACAGAACCAACTGCTATGCAGAGCTGCTGAATTTTTACCAGGTAAGTGCCCCATTGCACACAGTGGTTTTGTGTATTCAGATGGCATAGGGGAATGATATATGCATATTTGAGCCCATAAAAAATATACTGAATAATCAGCATGTTCTTTGTGTTGTCTTTCAGACACTAAATTATAAATTATACATGTAGAAACATCTTTCTATCAAAAAATCTYCATCCAATAAAAGCAAAAAAACCCTGCTGAAAAAAAACTAACAAAAAAATCTTTACATAGCCCAACATAAGAAATGCTATTGTAATGCCTGAATTTATTTAAGAATAACAATAATAAAAGACATCAACATTTGCAGTTCTTAAATATAACATTTTTTAGATTRAATTATGGATTCCAGTTTCATTTTACAGCACTGCAAACCTATTAAGGATATAATTGGATATCACATGGAGAATTGGACAKCACATGAAAAAAACCCACTGATCAAGACTTTGGGTTTGTTCATTTTTCCAAAAAAAAAAATAAAGGAATGGCTACCATAATTAAAATTACGGGATTCATTTTTAGCTGCAGTAGGTGGAGTGAAGTGAACCAAGGCAAAACAAAAATCCAAACCTCCAAATCTTACTCCTRAAGAGAGAACGGGGGAACTTTCATGGGCACATATGGTCTCATCTGAAAGAGCACTTCCCACACTAACTTCCCACTAGTACTTTATGAAACATTGGTTCAAAACTGATTCAAAAGAAGGATGACCTGGTGAGTCACCAGTATCATTTAAGGAAACCTAAGAAATACCTTCAAGACCTCCTGCCCTACTGTTTGATCTCATCCCATTTATAAAACCACAGTCCAAGATTGCATATATTTATTCAAATACATGAGTAGATTTTTTAAAAAAATACTCTGTATGGAAAGAACTCTTTCTACATTTATTATGGAAGCAGCTGAGAACTCTTTTTTTCTCCAGTCTTTGCAAGTAAAACCATAGTAATTTCTAGGTTTATCACTGCCACCTTCTGAAACACTGAAATGCTTTGGTTTCATTATAATTACCAAAGCCTAGTTACACATTACTAACACAGCAAGTGTTTACTCTAAATAGAGTTCCTCCTTGTTAAAACCAAGTTTATCAACCTGTGCATGTTTTAGCTTTTACCACAGTGCAGGGTTAGAGGGAAGGTCTTGCAATTTAGCATGATCAGCCATTTGTGAAGGGTACATATTTCTCACTCTTCACCATTAATCATTATTTTGTAAATAGATGAGGACCTATGCGTGTTTAAAATGAAATGTACGCATTAAATCACTCAAGATGATCTTTAATTTCTTTAATAAATTAATGCAGTGCTAATGAAGGGTGAAAGACTGACTGAATCAGTCATTAATTTAACCTTTCCCTCTTGAGAAGATCAGTGAGCTACCACTTCTCAAAAGGGTATGTCAGGGGAACAAGTCATTTTATAATAACTCAGTGAAACGTATAAACATGGTAGCATTTAGAAAATGCATTAGCAAGAAATTTACTGAACCATCTTCAGGTTATTAGAATAACTAATTAATTAGCCTTCCTAATGCCATATGGACATCAACCACAAACATTTTGGAGATTCAAATTTGAAACTATTTTAACAATTGTAATTTTTTAAATGGCTATAWGTAAATTATGCTTTCCAAGAGGAAACTCAAGAGCTCCAAGCAGGCTTAACCTATGTAAATAAAACAATATGTATACCAGTTTCTTGTAGAAGGTTTTGGAAAAAAGAAGGAAAAAAAACCAAACAGAAACCTCAGGGTAGCGCAGTAATAAATATAATACCAGCCTGACAAAAACAAAGAAAACAAGCAGCAGTAGGACAGTAAGCCCAGCTAGAAAAACCTTCACTTACATAACAAATTCAGATTCAATTCCAGTCCATTCTTGCAGTTTTGGTTTTTTTTTAATTTTCCTATCTTACAGACTTTGACTTCTACTAGCAACCTGTAAAAAGCCATCTAGAGAATACATAGAGTACTTCAAACATTTGGCTGTATTTTCTGGGACAGACTGGATTATTGAATGCTTGGGAGTTGCAAGGCACTGAAGACTATTTTTTTGTGTCCTATGACAATTTTCCAGAGCAGGCTGGAAGGCAACTTTATTGCACACTCTACCAGGAACTGAGTTCCCAGTACCATAGCACTGGCAGCAAAAGTCATATATGTACAGAYAATTCAGCCTATGCAACTACAAGAAGATAAAAAGTCCTTAAAATTCAGTATCATCTGAGGCTAAAGCCAAAGCAATGTGAACCTAAACCAAGGAATCAAGTGACAGTCATAATCGTCCTGCTGAACAGCATTTCTGTGGCAACGGCATACACATTTGTTTAAATTCAATTTTGGCACAGGAAACATCTAAAACACACTCTTTTCAAAGAAGATCTGCTTTTCAATATTGAAAGATATGTTTGGTTTGATTTGATTTCTGATTATATTTTTTTCCTCAACTACTCTTTTGCCTTCAGGTGASAAATATAAAGGCAAACATCTATTTAAAAAGCTGTGCAGGAGACATCAGCATATGTAGTGCACCAGCAAGTACTAAACTATTCTCTATAACCACTGGAAATAAATTTCAGTAATGTTCTTTGCATAAAACATCTTGCTATTATCTAATAGTAAAGTTACATCAAACCAGGGACAGAAAGGCCCAGGTATCTACAGAGACATAAAGAATTGAATTTCAGCTGTTAATATAAGCCCTGAAAAACTAATTTTCCTAATATTGGCCCCAACAGAAAACAACTGGAAAGAATGGCACCCCAGCTCACTTTTATGATGAAGCCAAAAGTTTATTGGACATTTTTAACARAAATCTAAATGCACTCAGATTTATGTAGAGCAGGCATGCAGCCAGTTGCAGTTTGTTTTAAAGGGAGATACATCTGCACTATATAGCTAAGATCAAACAGCCCCTCGGAAGTGCAAATATGAGGTATCACAGCCATTTAGTCAGAATGACTTCCTTGATCCACAGGAGAGCCAGGAAAGAAACATAAAGGAATCAATAATGAAAAAAGGCAGATTCTGTAAGAAGGTCAAGGTYAAGATTATGTTAACACCAGATTAAGCATTTTGTAATTCTTATTAAGAACTGAAATTTAATGCCGATTTTAATATGTTTCATTGGAAAACTAGAGATTGGCACCTGAAAAAAACAACTTTGAAATAATAAATTAGGTTCCTCAATCTTCTAATGTATACAGAAAAAAACAAATAGAAGTTAATTTTAAGMTATCTGCTTTAACTGTTAATAAACTTATGATCACTTGTGTACATCATTTATGATATACATGCATTATTTCAGAATGATATAAAATCTGCTATTGGTGTAATACAAGATAAAGTAGTTCACGGTAAGTTACTGCCAAAGAGCTCATTATTTCAATCCTTAGGTGGGTTCTGGATCTCTGTTCCTWCCTTACTGGCTTCATGAATATCAGGGCGAAGGGGTGTTTGTCTTTTTATAAGAGGGAAAAATTAACCCTATTAATCTCAATACTTTAAGATCAGCAATTGTTCATGAGCTTCGCTTCTAGGACTTAAGTGAAGAAAAAGCAATCTCAGTTTACTTCCYGCTGGAGTGCACATAAACAACATTTATCACAATAAGCACTATCTTGCCCACATACTTGGCTAGCTATCTCAGCTCATCTCCTTTAGACTCTCATGAAAAATCCTTTCATACTCTGATTTCATTGAAATAAGATTTATTTTCCTCTCAGTCTTCCTTACTYGCTTTTTCTAACATATTTACATGTCTTGCTTGCTTTTTCCCCAGTGTGTTTTGGGATGTTTTTGTATAAGACTCAGTTGCACCAGTCCAGCATGTTAAGGGAGGAGAAGGGAAATTAAATGTATGCAAGCAACTACAGATGAATAAAACTGAGGGTTATTGGTGTTACCTGATTCTGCCCTGACTGAAAAATTTCAGTTCCGTGCTAAATTTGATTGCTGATGGGAGACCTGGGTTTGCATTGTGTGAGAGGCTGATGGGGCTCTGGTGACTTTGCACAGCTTTAGGGGAAGTTAATGGAAATTGCTGGATATTCAGCACTATAGGAGGAAATGCAACAATTTGCAGGCTGCCTAAATATAGATTTAGGAGTCTGACATCCTGAAACCAAGATAGAGGCCAACTGTGGTCATTTTTTAATAGTGTGTTTTTCCACTATGTTCTACATATACTGAAAAAAAATCTGTTTTCCTCCTTTCATCTCCCTCTTTTACAACATCATTTTTTCATAAGAGCTGCAAGCAGGATTATTAATATTCCAAACTGGTTCATTGAGCACTGTGTGAAAGCTTCCTCCAAGAGCATTGTAACTCGTTATTTAGTAACCTCAGCTCTCATGATCACTGAGATGTCTGTGGTTGCAGATGAGATGTCTGCAGTTCTGCCTTCCCATGTAACTTCCAAACTACATGCAAGTGCAAAGTAAATGTGGTGTTTTCAGTGCAATTCAGCTAAATCATTATACAGCCACAAGTTCCAGTCCTCTCAGCCTTACCCTGAGGTGACTTAACTTTCCACCACAGCCAGGATTGATTTTCTGAAAAWGCAATGCACAGCAACCAGCAATCCTGTTGCTCCAATTGGTATCAAATTTATATATTACTTTTTTTTTTTTAATTATGCCTTGGAAATAATTTTATCCAAAAAGTAAATCAGGACTCAGGATTTTATTTTACTTCTGGGATGATATTCCAAGAAATTTTAGTGCAATGAGMCATCCATCTCTGTTTTGTCTTCTAAGCAATCTGAATTTCCAGTGGATTGCAGAATCTCTCTCTGAAACACTTGTGTGGTGCTGTGTATCACACCCACCACAGGGCACACCACAGCAGAGTGGGTGTGCAGGAAGGGATTCTCCTGCTCCACTCAGACTGTTCCTAAGGTATGTTTTCTAATAGTTACTTTAACATTACATTTTGAGGAATAAACACACAAATTTATCAGGAAATCATAGGTGCAATCCAAAAACATTGGAAAAAGCTTAAAGAATGTAGTCATATTGTAAAGATGAATGTCCCATTCAGTAACAGACACAGCAGGAGTAACACTGTGGTCATTAAGGAGTTCCTGAGAGCAGCCACCTAAATAATGGTTTTGTTGCAAATTGCCTAAGGTGGGTGAGGCACAGGCACTTTCCTATTCAATAACAAATTCTGCTCCACAAACAAGTTCTCTTAGCAGAGCCAAGTCCTAATCAYCTACACAAGCAACCCAGTGGGAGGAGCAGATCAATTCCCCACACTGCCTCAAATAAAGCCACTTGTTGGAGTTGAAATGTTCCTGACAGGTAAGATGGGGCTACAGCTCATTTTCCAGCTAGTGATCCCTTGTTTGGACACAACACGTTCCAGCCCTGTGCACAAACAATCTGCAACTGGGTCAGCTCATTCCTGAGGATTGGTGGATACAGAATTCTKAATGGAGTGTTAGCAATTTCAAGGGGAAATAAATGACAAAACTACTTGAACARTCTTCCAAAATACTGAAGTTTGTAGGCTTAGAAATAGTTAGGACATTATCTACCACCTACTTGAAGATAACAGCCATACTCCAGGTRTGGAATTGTGTCTCTATCCCAGTGCATTGAGCATCAGCTTCACAGAGTGCCCTGTACCTCACATGAAAAGGAATATTCTGCTTTTCCTCATGGCTGACATGTTGTCAGACCTTTGTCTTTCAAAAAACTACCCAGGAAGTTATACAAATTTTACATTTGTGCAGTGGAATATTACTGTCTGTAACTTCATATTCATCAATCACAAAATTGGCTAMATTTWAAAAAAATTAAATAAAAACAACAAGCCAACATGAYTTCATCAACCTTGGGCATTATTTGTAGTTTGAGAAGTCCTTCCCTGGCGTATGAATTAAGAACACTTTGGATCCTAGTCAAATCTCTGCTGAAATTTCTCAGTATGCTCTTGAAGGCTGATAGAAAGGGAGTGAKAGCAATAGTTGATTAGTCAGTCTTCCAAACATTCTCATCATAGCAATGTATCCTATATCCCTAACTGAGATATTTCTGTGTTTCAATTGAAACCTCTGCCTTTTTGGCTTGGGGAGTTTTACTTCATTTTCCATCATACAGGTGCCATTCCATAGACTTGACAGCCCTTGTCATCCTTATGTACTCCTCTCTCCAAGCTTTTATATATATTTATTTTGAGCTGAGAACAGTAACTCTATAAAACATACAAGATTTGGTCACACTATTAATCACTAAGTAAAACAACGAGATCTATTTTATTCCATATAGGAAATCTGAGAGATATTGGAAATTTCTAAGACTTTACCACTACTAAGACCTGAGCTGTCTGTGAAGAACTGAGGCTCTCACACCTAATTTTAATTGTCATCTCAGAACCTATCCTTTTATATATATCCTTTTATAGAACCATATATCCTTTTATATGCAAATTTTGTGTAAATTTTTCCCCATGTGTGTTGTGTAAAGCGAATGCTGGCTGAATGATCTCAGAACTGGGAAATTTTCTGYTGACTTTCATGGTGTCAGCCACCCACAACTGCTCTTGGGCTGGTTACAGGGGCCCAACACAAAAAATGTAGAGCATGATAAGTGTCTAATACAGATGGGCTTAAAAGGCTTTAGGAGCCCTGGTCCAAATACAACAGAACATGCTCCTCCTTGATCTCATCTAGACTTCTTGGAACATAAATCTTTCACTTCCAAAAGGGGCAAGGTRCAGAAGAAATACACCAAAGAAAAGATAAATGCAAGTTTTCAATTAGGAACCTAAACATACAGATTCATAAAAACAGATTTTCCATAGCAGCTGAGGGTGATTTTGAAAATTCTGTCAAGACATCTTCAAGTCTTTTAAAACCTGACCCTATCAGAGGATACAGTGAAAATATAACATTAAGTAAACTTTCCTCCAGTCCTAGCGTCATATTCTGAATAATACTTCTTCCTGAGTGTATGAATATCAGAAACTATTCTGCCTTTAATGACAACAGATTGTATTTCTGTACATTGTTTTGCATATTGAGATGAGAAGTAAAAAAAAYATGGTCAAATTAGGTTGGAAAATTCAGAACATCATGCAAAGAACTGTTCATCAGAACTTAGCATCTGTCAGCATGAAAAATCATATACAATTAATTTATTTTTATGATTCTATATCATCCTGTAAAACTGCACAGCTTGCCTGCTTCAGCATATTAAGGCCACAGGGAGGTAAAGTGCAGTAGTCATCCTTCACAATCAAAATGTGTTTAACAAGACTGTTAAGGGAATTCTCTTAACATCCCCTTAGTAGCTGCATGGGCAACTGGTCAGCTAGTGAGCCRTGGTCATGTTTTTACAGTGCCTGCCCCACTCATCACCATCCTGCCCAACATCTGCACTTAACACTTGACCGGGTTCCCCTCTCTGTGGCACAGGAACGGATTACACAGTATCAGCCCAGCCCTGGAGACCTCTGTGCTACCTGCTTTCACTGAGGTGAAAGTGAGACCAAACCTGGTATGTTTTGCCTTATGGAAGAAGCAAAATTAATTGGKAGAAAAGTATAATATGATGCTTTAAATAGTTCAATATTTCAGTTGATTAGCTGACATTGCAGAAATGTCTTAAAACATACATTTGAAAACCACAAACACCATATCAAAGGACAAAGTTCTTGCAATAGACAGTATTGTCCTTGGAGTACAATCCACTCTGTAATTTTAACCCAAGGAAAATTGCAGAATGTGAAAAGGAAAGAATAGGCTAGGTTGGGTTTTGAGCTGATATSCCTTCCTAGCTTATTCTCTGATTATCTTGAAGATAATTTCTTTTCCCATCCCCTGCATGGAATCTGATATTCCCAAAAAGGAAGTTCARAAGAGATGATGAAGGCTTAAAAGATTAAGGCATTATGTGTGAGTACAATACGAGAGYCAAATTTAAAAACATAAATAAAACAGGGGCATTACACAAAACAGAAAACAAATCAGACAGCTACCTTAGAGTAAAAAAAAAAGAGTGCAGCTGCTGCACGGAGCACTCCGACCCCTTCCCGAACACTTTTGGCCGGTGTTCCGCGGGCGCGGAGGGCCGCGCTGAGGCCGGCCCCGGGCCGTGCCCGGTCCCTCTCGGGACGCTCGCAGCCTCCGCTGCGGCCGCGGGTGCCACCTACAGCGAGCCGGCGGCAGCTCCGCCGCTCTCAGCCCCCTTCTGCGCACGGCAGCCGCCTGAACAACCGCCCGAAACGCATAAAAAATGCATTTCAAGGAGCAAAACAGGTCTCTCATGATACAGACAAATTKGCGTAGCAAATGAAAACAACACTATTTAGAAGGAGAAGCAGGCAGGCGAGCAGGCAGGTAAAAACAGAGGGGAAAAGATCAATGAGTACTCAAAGACTAGCCTAGTAAGCAAAATGCAAGCCAGATCATCGGGCTTTTGCTAACAGATATGCAGATAAAAAGAAAATGATTATTCAGCTTGTAGAGAAAGACAGAGTACAGATGGGTAAGATGAACACGTATTTCTGATTTTGAATTTCATTTCGCCATATCTTCCTTTTTTCCATTTCCAGTGCAATAACACCATGGCTTTTGTTATTCTGTTACCCCTTCCTGCATGTGTTTGATAGATGGCAAACAGTATTATCTGCAGGAAAATGCAACATGGAAACTGAGCAGTGAGAGTATCAAACAGATGTGTTTGGCCCTGAAGAAGACATTGAGGCATCTGAGGACTCACAGCTTTGTCATAGACTTATTTATACATTTCTGAGCACATCTAAGCAGCTCACCATAGAGCAGTGCAGAGTCATAAACTAGAATGTCCACATCAAGTGTTCAGTAAATTCTGGTTCCTGTGTCCAACACAGCAAATCTGTTTTACAGCATCTCTCTGGGCAGAATTAATGAGACAAGCTCTGCCAGTGCTACAGGACTCAGTCAGTGGCAGTTTAAAGCCATGCAAGCTGCTCTCAGAGCTAAGGTGAAGTCCTGTCTACATCAGTACCTCAGATCTGTTTGTGCTGCTCTTCCCACTCACAAAGCAAGATAAGTAACAAGGTGAAAGAAAAATTTATGTTTTGTATTCAGTCTGCTTAATCTGGCACAAATGATCCCTTTTTGGAAGGCTGTCTCATCCAGAACCTAAGTGGCAGTGACACGACTGCAGCTGGGCTCAGCTGCAGCTTTTAAATTGTAGCTTTAACAAAAGGCACTAGAAAGAAAATTATGTAAATACTTTAAAGGTGGGTGGAGGTGGCTCCTTTTGCCTAGATTTGTTAGCAAGATGCCCTCATTTAAAGCTGTTAGTTACACATATCTATAACACAGAAAAAAGGTAGTAAAAGTTGGAGTTTGTGGCATCATAGATGATTAATTTGGAAAGTGAGGATGTAAAGGTAAATTCWTCATGGCAGTATGATCCTGACACCAGCCATTGTATGGTGTTTGTGACATGTGCAAGTTCCATTGCTTCTCTCTAAATATCCTGATTTTATTTTCAGTAAATACTGTGGAATTGGTGAATAACAAGGATACATAAAGAAATGTGAGCAGCTGTACTTCAGAGAATCACAGACTCATACAAAAGCTAACTTTGGAAAAGACCTCTATGGAAATGACCTCCAGACATTTTGCTTAATGAAAAACCCCTGATGAAGGTAAGTTAATCAGGTGTTGCTGAAGGAGAAGGGAGAACTGAACCTGCTCTTTATTTCACTACTCWCACACCAGAGGCTCCAGCCAAAACCTACCCCACATGGCTTGGAAACCAGAAAGAAGACAAGTTTCCTGTTTTATAAAGCTTTGTACATGAACCTTGTCCATCAGACAAATCATTTCGATTTCAGTCCACCTGAACTTTCTACCCAACTCTTCTCCCATGCTAATTCTTATATTTCTTATATTTCTTATATTTTCCTGAGAGTTTTTATTATCTTCAAATATTTTGCCTAAGTTTTGTCAGAACAGCTGCCCACACTTGGAATGCCTTCATTGTCTTCATCTGCCAAGAATTCTTTCCCTGTACCAAGCCAATAGAGCCAGGACTCTTTTTCCCTTCAGTGCCTCTTAAATTATCCTAATACACTCTTAGCATTTTCTAAATACTTCTCCTGGGCCTGAGCCTTTGTCTTGCCTAGTACAGATCCTAATTGTCTTGAGGCAGAGAACATGTTTTACCCACCTAAAAAGCCCTGTAAGTTTACAGCTCATGTAAATGCTTGCTCATAATAATAGCTGTGATATACATGTGTAATATACAGAGGCACTGAAAATCAGCTGGCCAGACAAATCACAAGTAATGAGATAACAATCACTGATCACCTACTGCRAATTTTGGCCTGTGCAAAACAAGAAGATTCATTTACATGGGACTTAAAGAAACAGATAGATTTCAGTGGGAGAAAAAAAAAGCCCAGCCGAGTTAAAATAAGGCTCAAATGAGGGGAGGCAAAGTTTACACTAATATCTTAGGATTCTAAAAAATTCTGAGCCTAGGGCTAGTACCAATTAAACAGGACCAACAGCATTGCATTCAAGTACAGTAGTTGCCTTTCAAATTTTATATTAMTTAATGTTGCCTACCAGAAAATTATATTTCCCAAGATGATCTACAATTATTTAAGGCTCCAACAATTATATTTGTGAGTGTCTGACCCTTACTTGTGATGTTCCACTTAAGCTTCTCTATGATTTCAAAGATAAAAACAATTTCCTAAAACATGTACCTCGGGTTTGAGTTACATCAGTGTGGAGGATGGGAAGGAGCAGACATACTAACACTTCAGAAGTATTTTAGGATTCTCACTAAAACCCACTGAAATATCATAAGAAAAAATCTAGGAAGTTTCTTGCAGAGACTTTTATCTGTGTGTTGCAGTATGGTCTCATCCCCTAGATAAAATTGCTACCATTATTCATATGATATTTGCTAAATTAGGTGTGCATTTCTGTAAGCATTGTTTTTTCCAGGGATGCTCCATATACATCCCTGACTGCCAGTTACAGGCCCTCTTGAGAGAAATGAAGCTATGAGTAATAGAGACAAACAGAGTGGAAAGTGGCATAAAATGAAAATAAACATTAATAATCTTTAACCTCACGCTGATTCAYTGACTCATACAAATCAGCACCCTGGGATTTGGTCCCTGTTACAGAGAGGGAACTCAGGGTATTAAGTCTTTAATCATAAAGGCACTTAAGCACTATCTTTAGCACTGGCATTAGAGTAAGGCCATGGCAGTGGGCTGGCAATTCAAAGTGCACCAAAGCATCATTGTGCACCTGAGGCTGGGCACTTGGGGTGGGTCACTGGGTGCTGCTGTCATGTTTCTGATGCTCATTTCCATCTCTTATACCTAAAGGCTTTGGAAAGGTTGAGAGGGAAGTCCCCAGCATGCACAGAAGCATTCCACTTAGCCAAGAAGGGGAAGTGTGCTGGAGCAGAAGCTGGGAAAAGACAGCAAAGGCACCACTTTGTTAGTGAGAGCCAGCTGAGAGGGCAAAGAGAGCTGGGTGCAGAGACTGCAGCCTGTATCAGTCATCTGGGAAAATATAATGAGAAGACAATATACCACATCATGCTTTCCTAACAGTAAAGTTTGGAGTTGTTTAATGGTGAGTATTGCATCTGGTCACTTTCATATCCTGCAGCTCTCCAACTACAGGAAAGAGCTGTCTCTTAGTTTCCAGATCTAGGAGACAAAAAGAGTTTACTACTGCTCTGATCTTTCTATTGCTGTATAATTTACATCTTTATCAAAATATTTTAAGCTCCCCATCTACCTGTRTTCACTTCTGGTATTCATCCATGACAGATTTTTTGATTATTTTTGAAAACACAAACATTGATTTTTTTTCTTTTTGTTCTGTGTAGTTGTTATCAAAATTTAATGGAAGTTAAAGAAGTAAACTCCATCTCCAAASAGCCAAAGCCTTTATCCACATGTTTTAACACCATTTTTCTAAAAACAAAAGCCAGCCTACTACTATGGCTTACCCCTCTGGCTCAAACATCATTCATGAGCATCAACACTGTAGGAAAATATTTTTCTCACCATTACCTTTRAGAGGCCTCCCACTCTTCACAGAAGACTCTCTACAGTGCTGTTGAGTCAAATCTATTTTGCCCTGAAAAATCTCAACTTTCAAGATTCAACACTTCAGTGATCACACACTTAGAGGTGCTCAGTCTTTAGATGGTACAAGGCCAGTGAAGGGAATGGCACCAGATGCTCAGAGTCCTCARCACTGCTGAGTGGAACTCAGAGAATGGCAGCACACAGCTACTAATACTTTACAAACATTGTTGAGCCAGAAGATTAAATGAGTCTAAATTTATAGGTGGGAGAATGAAGACAGCAAGTTCAATAGGCTGTAATTTGGGTGTATTTATTTCCTACACCACACTGAGGCTGAGCTATGAGGAACATGAAATTGATATTTAATGGAACAGCTTCTTCAAACAATAAGTAAGTAAACAATGTGTATGGCCAGAAAATAATTTCGTCAGTTCCTTGCAAAAAGGAACTTTATTTTTTGAAAAAAATAAAATGTTTCTAAATTTTGAATTAATTCCTGGACTATTACAGTAATACTGATTTTAAAAGTCTGCTAGTGTGCCAGGTCAGGGATATAGTYGTATTTTGGGCCAAATAAAGTGTAAAATCCTAACACTGGATAGCAGAATGGATTTAGCTATATATTAGAAAACATCTGGAAAATGGTTTAAAAGTTCTGGATTTCAAGTCCAGCCTCTGAACACAAAAAGAACCGTGGCAACAATGCCTTTCTGGAGAATTTTCTTCTTCGTAGAAGAAACTCCCACCAGGACCAACTGCCATAATTTTGAATCAGTGCTTTCTATATTTTAAATTAAAATTAGTTCATTAGGAACAGAGGTGAAGCAGTTTCAGTCTCTTTGCAAAGTTCAGTCCTTCCATGTCAATGTTTTAAAAGCAGTGCCTGCAGTATCCAGCTCTGCTCCTGCTACAGGATACTGCTTGGAGCAGACCATTGTCTGTATTGTCCCGAGACGATTCAGCTGCATCCAACACACCAATCCTTGGAAAATTCCTCCAAAGACATTCCTCCCCAGCAGTAGAAACATTTTTAGGGCATAAATTTATAGATTTATTAATTTATTAATTTTTGGCCAAAGGTAGACAAATATGATTTAGATATTCTAATCCTTCCAYGTCAGAGCGGCACTTTAGGGCTTATGTTCTTAAACTCAAGCTGGGGAGGGAGGCAGCCAGAGGAAGGTGTGAGGAAAAAAACCCCACAAATATTGCTTTCTGCTGTTTTGTGATTAATTTCAAATAAAGCCTCTCTCCAGYATAAACTATATAAATACATAAAAATGTGAAATATGTAATAATACATATTTAATAAATAGCCACTGCTGAAACTTAACCTTTGAGGCTWTTCTATTCATTTATAATTAGTTTAAGAGCTGTTTTTTGTATGCTTCCATTTACAATCTTCTGTAACCACAGAGATTAGTGTCATGGTCATTGCAGTAAAAGTAAAATTAATTTTTTAACAATGCTTTATTTTTACCATCATTTTTCCTATCGCTGAAATGCACGTGATGCTAAGAAGGGTGACATAACAGCTGACAGGTAGTTATGATGAATTATATTTCCTCCTAAATAACTGGAAATGTGACATGGAAGAACTAGGAAGGTCTGAATGGGGAAAGAATTGCAGCTGCTCTATGAAATAAGTATCACTGAAGCCATATGTTTAAATCTACATTTTCTTTGCTTTTGTAAGGGAGATACCACAGCCAAAGATTCATTAGAAATTTCACCAAACCCAAGTGGAAGTCACAGCAGCATTCCCCTGACATAGCATGTGATCCTCTTGTTACTCAGAAGAGTGGAAAGCCAAAAACCCCTCCTTCTGAGCACATTTATATAAATATAGAGGACCTTCACACAGATCAACATATGACACCCGCTTAGCTAAGCAAAGGCCACCAAAGTCCCATAAAGTTTTATTGCAGGATTGATTTTGTGTGTATATCTATTAATATGCTAAACACATCATAGCATTTGGYTTCAGTACAGACTGAAAAAATAGGAAAAAACCAACAAGATAGAGGACAGCTTCGCATCAGAATTGCTATGGAAATAATAAGGGAAGAGRCAAACATGCCAAATTAGAATATTCTGAACACCTTTTGAAAGGTTATTCCTTTCAATTAGAATTTTTCCAGACAAAACATAGTAGACTGTGACCAAGAAACCCTAAAAGTCCGAGGGAACAAAGGTAAATTTAATTTAAAAAATTTGTCATCTGCATAAATTTTCCTATGTAAATATAGAAAGTAACCATACCTTTGAAGAAGAATTATGACAAAGAAATTTTTAAAAAATGCAATTAAAATACAATGTACTCGCAAGGTCTGATCTGCCTTCAGTCAGACCCTGTGTGTATTTCTGGAGAACAATGACAAGGGCTTGAAAAACCCTTARGCCACAGCAGCAGCTTTTATCCAATGCACATTATCCCTCAGTGCAGCAGCACAGCTTTGCACCATTGTGCCTGTGCTGAAGGTCGCCCGGACCTCCCCCAGGCCTCGGGGCACAGCTGATGACAGCTCTTCAYGCCATGCTCTGATGGAAACAAAATTTAAAAGGGAAACCTTTTCCTTTGGAGTAACCACCATCTGCACTGCTGGGGATTTTCTCTGGGAGACCTGCACTATTCATGTTTTATATTTGATGTGTGGAACTCAATAGACCATTACAAGGTTCAGCTCAGGGTTTTTGGCAGTAGGTCCTTTATTTTTAACTGTCTGTGCTGATAGACATTCTGTGTCTCCTCTAGTTTGCCTCCCTGCCTGCTACACTCATTTTAGTTAACATAGCATTCATTAAAATAACCACTAATCAACAGCTGAACAGGACTTGCCTGGATGCCCTAACTGTAACTTACATAAAACTGCTGTTAAGCATCATGAAGAAAAAGAAAAAGCAAAAAACTGGAAGTTACTTTCAAACTCTCTGTACCCTCAGAAATCCCAGGAGAGGTTGACTGGGAAGTCCATTTCCTGGAAGCTGTTGCAGGTCCAGATTTCCTGAGTTTGGTTCTTGAATTCATTCCAGGTGATCCCATTAATCTTGATGGATTTACTCTAGGTCTGCTATGGTGCCTTGAAGACATGATCTCACRGCTGCTTCACATTCATCAAAGTCAACAAACAAAAGGGACAGTCCTGCCTTCATTTTTACCTCCTTAGAGCTGTCTAAAAAACTCATCCTTCTCTTATTCCCGGCTACCCATCCACCCCAAGCCAAATCCTATTCATTTTCACAAGCCACACTGGAAATTAGTTCAAAGCACTCCCATCAGTTATGATACTTCAGGAGCCACCAGCAGCATGAGGAGCCAGTGCTCTTTGAAACATTTTGTGTGATAAAATTTGGTCTTTTGCTCTTCATTTGCACTAGGGAATACTAGCTACCAGTTCTAGATACTTAGATGAAAAAGCAATGACAAAATCTTACAAGTGTTCCCTTGATCTTAAGCCTCATTCTTTGGGGCATTGTGATATTATTATCTCACTATTGCTCAGAATAATAACAATAAATCTTTAAGTGAATTTCTGTTCACTTTAAACAATAGCCAATTTCTTCTCATACTGCTCTGTATTTTGATCCATGAAAACTACCTGGCAAATGTTTTGTCCATATTAGAGGTGAGCAACRTTAAAAATGGTCTGATATCATGCTGAAAGCCCACAAAATATTTTCAGCTGAAAAACTACAAATYGCCAGAATAGCAGTATAAATTTAGTGCAAAAAGAAAGCATTGGAGAGGACAAGTTTTATGGGGGGTGGGCAGTGGTTGTTTCATTTTTTTTATTGCTGTTCTCAGCAATTTACTTCACTGGTCATGAGACAACATCCAAAGGTCATAATTACTTTGGGCTGAATATGGCCTCATGGTGAAAGGCTTCCTACTCTATTGCTGCTTACATTCTTCTATTGCATGGCTAATAGTTTATTTAGAAAAACAAAATAACTCTACCAATGCTATTACTTAGAAATATTCATTGCACAGAAAACTTCAAATTAAATTGGAATATATGATCAATCAGAGAAATCTGGACAAAGTTGAATGAATTTCTGGGTAAAATTAAGAATTCTAGTTAAGCCTATTTTCTTATCAAAAGGGGAAAAACTGAAGGARGAATGATGGAGCATTTTTTGAAATCTCCATTTAACTGACAGTCCAAAAGAAATTTCTGGGCAAAGCAAGTTTGACATCAAGGCCACCTTTCCCCTGAGGCATTTTGAGCCTTTCTCTCTCTGACACTCTCCAGTCAGAAACTGAGCAAGAAAAGAGCTTTATTCCCTAAGACATGCACTTGCAACASAGGGTACCAAACTTCCAGATCTTCTGAGACTTTGATTGTGGAAGTAATGGTTATTACTTCCAAAGGCAGGCAGAGAACCCACAGAAGACAGACCAAGAGCAGCTGAAACATTAGCAGTGAACAAGACAGTCTTTTGAGATGTGAGAACTGAACCAGAGAGCTCTGCTTTGCATGTGTAAACAATATTATTTTGAGTATGTAAAATGTGAACCCTACTCCTGGTCTTTCTCTTCCAGTAGGTTTTTGAGTAACATTTATTTTGCTATTCTTTTGAGTACAAGACAAAATATTCCCCTTTGTTTGTGGTTTTGTTTTGTTTTTTTAAAGCAGAATGTTCATTTCAACTCCCAAATAACTGTTCTGGCATCAAGTACATGAGCTTTTCTCCCTAATTTGAAATGATATTTATGTTATTATAGGTATTATTAGTCTGCCCAAGTGATTRTCAATTATTTGCATAGCCTTACTTGCAGGTTTGTCACCAGCCTGGAGTTGCTTKGTATTTGTTGTCCCAGAATAAGCTGTGTAAATGCTAAGAAAGCAGAGAAGGCCATCTGCTGAAGCACGCATGATGGCTGCAGAACAGTTCCACCAAAGTATGCAAAAATACCCCAGAGCAGCAAAAAGGCAATTTCACTGCTGCTTCAGAGGTGTTTAAGCCTTTTGCTTCCCAGGGAGATCTCTCCTCAGCATTTCCTGGCTTTACACACAAGCCTTCTYCTACCTTTCAGTTTATAGAGTTTACTGTGAGCCTTAGTCTTGAGACAATAGCACCCTTTCAAGATGCAATTTTAAAGAGTCAGGGAAAATGAAAGGAAGAAAAMTTGAGGAAAAAAAAATAGTCCTGCTGCTGTATTTTGTGGTTTAGTCTCTGAAATCAAACAAGTTCAGTGTTAATGAACATATTTTGAGGGGAATAAAAGTCCAATAGCAATAATAACATTGAGTCCTTGGGAGGGTAATAAACAACCAATGCTAATTTTGCACCCATTTTATGACATGTAGTATTTAAAATTATTTTGACTTCATGAACTCCTTTAACAAGATCAATAGGATTGATTTTTTCATATCCTTAATCTGTTCACCATTTCACTGGTTCACAGGCCAATAAATTCCTTTTCTCTGCTATCTTCCTTAAATCACTTTTGCCTTGAGATCACTCAATAGTTTGATTATTTTTTTTTGCAAGCAAATTGCATTTCCATACCAGAAACTTGAAAAAAGCCCAGGACAAATGAGAAGAATTCTTTTATCCTTTTCTTAAAGGACTGATTTTAATACATTAGGAAAATCAGAATTACCATCTGAGTAAGGACAATAAATGATCTTCATTTTCAACCATTAGGTGGAAATTTATTGTTCCAAGAGATAATATAAAGAAAGAGAAAAGGACATTAATAGCTTAGAGCGTGGTTGGCTTTACTCATTCCCCTGCTGCAGTGGTATCTCAGGATAATCCATTTTAACCTTTTGGAATTACAAGAAGAAGACAGAGTTCATARGATGGATGTACCAGCAGTGACTGATGTAACTAATGAGAAGAAGTCACTAAGCATTTCTAGTTTGTAAGATAAACAAATAGTCTAATTAGGAAGGGTATGGTTTTAGGGCAATTAATCTAATAAAATGTATTGATACCTAGAGATAACATAAAAAATATATATAAAAAAAAGATGCATCAGGAATGAGAAACTTGGGAATTTTCTTCGCACAGTTCAATTCTCAACTAAGATCACACACATATGGACATTTGCTTGCATGGTTTCATTCTGTAATGAGATATTTAATTGTGCAAGCAGATAAACTGACTTATTTTGTCTCAAAGACATATGCAGAAGTAGATGAATTTGGTACAGCTCCCCATAAAAGTAGATAAGCTTATATTCTTTCCCACTCTACTGTACTTACTAACTTGAGTGACTTAGAGTTAGCAGGCTGGTTTGCTSAGTGCATGAGAGACAGTGCTGGATTCCAAACTTGTCTTACCACTACAGTCCCATTTACCTATACAGGTTTCTAGGAATTTGCCTGCAGTAGCCAGAAAAGCTGTGATACTAGTCCTACAGTAGATATTTTGTGTAATTTTAGTTTTACACCTTCATAAATCTGAAACTAAGATATAGTGCAAGAGCAGTTACAGCAGAGCCCACCTCCAATAGATCCAATTCCCAGGTGGTTTGATAACACTTTTGAAACGCCTGGATGTCCAACATTTCAGCTACCTGCTTCAACTTCTGACTGAATTCAGTTTCATGTCATTTAGGTTTCTAATCAGCAGTTTATCTTTTTAACTGCYAATGGCTGCCTGCTGCAGGTTCTTTATCAGTGCACAAGCTGTTAAGCACTAAAGCATCACTGCAACACGTCTCTTAAACCTAAAAATACTTAGTGAGGGAAGAATTCATTTGGTTTCTTTTAAGCAATGCAGAATTTGCTGCACTTACATGCTATCCTGGCTCTTCAAAACAGCTTCATAGTTTTCCATCAGGTTTAATGTATATTTAATTGGAAAAAAAATATTTCCTTACTCAAATTTCAGCTCAAAAGAGAAGCTAGRTTATTTGCACACAAATAAAGAGACAAGGCCTCAGAAAAATCCTAGAAAACAAACTCAGGCAAGCATATGGGTCCTGACATGGGTGCAGAGGGGAAGCATATGGCTATGCTCACAGAAGAGATTCACTGCATCCTGACATGTTTCGAGTAGAAAAAGGAAAGCAGTTTGAAAACAAGCTGTGCATTTTGTTGCACAGTCATAGAAGCCTCCTTCTCCACAATACCTAATATTATATCACTGCAAAGTAAGTATCAATGACAAGGAAAATTCCAGAAATAGAGCACTGTGCAYTTCTGTCATCTATGTACAGAAGAGAGCAGGCCAGATGTCCACTGGCACCGAGTGACCAGCTCCAGGGAAAGCAGCAGATAATTCTGGATGGAAAACAGAAGACAGTTCTCCCCTCAGTTTGACAGAAGGCACTGTGATGGGAGGGAACATTGTTTGAACACTGCCAGAATCCCCAGCTTGCTCCCTGGACAGTTGCACTGATTGCAAACTCTGAGATACATGGAATATACTCAGAGAATTTTTTAACTTTAATGAGATTTCTAGCATGTGCTGCTGTTTCAATGACTATCTTTTTCTGAATAAACAAATAATTCTCTTCAAAACTGTATTTGTGCAAGTCTTACAACCTCTGGGGACTCTATTATCCAAGGTGTTATTGCAGTACCTAACACAAATGAAACACCATCAATAAATAAAACATAGTTTTACTAATGCTTCAAATTGCATCTCTTTGACATSTGTTTAAATCAATTTATATTCAAGACAGAATTCACAGATATTTCTATAACATCTTATTGCTTTAATTCTAAGCATTTCAGATAAATTAATTAATGGGAATTCCACAAAAATCTCTCCCAGATACATTATTTTCATTTTGCAGATGTTAGATTGGGGCACCAATACTAAGAAATATGACTTAAGCCTAGTAAAATACATTGAAGAGGAAAGATAATCATTCACATTTCCCAAATTCCAGGCTAAATGTTCAATTGAACACAGTTTTTTATTGGGTTTTGCATCTTTCTGAAGATAGGGTAAAGATCCTTAATTAAATGCTTAAAACTCGAACTGTTTGAGTGTCAGACAGTTTCTCTTCCAGAATACATTACTTGCAATATCTTTATATTCCTTGGAAAAGACAAAGTCTGTTTGTACAAATATTTACCATGTTACACTATGCACAAATGCAGCAATTAGAAAAATTGCAGGCTGCTCTATTTAAATATTTTAACCTCACAATAATTCATTGATATAATTAACATTAAAAAATAAGAGCAATACATTACACTAGTCTTACTATTACTGTTTCTACTACTTCCTTTCAGAGAATTAATTATATCCATTATCTTGCTGCCGTTATGAACCTGTCAAAAGTTTCAGRAGGCAAATCAAATTTTCCTTTTTAATAATAAAAAATTATCAAGTCTCTAAAGTCTCTAAAGTTCCAAGAGTACTGCTGTKGTATAATGGAAGTAAATAGAGCTTTTGGAGCTGCACATTTCCCCCTCAGCCATAATTTCTGGAGTGTGCTGATGGGGAGAGCTGCTTGCTCACAGCAGAGGGGTCAGGGACAGCTGTGTCCCTGCAGATGCAAACCCAACCCACCCTTCTGGCCAGGGGAGCTGCCTCTGGGGTGCTGTGCCGGGGAAACTGCCAACAGTTTTCTTCCTGCATCTGGGAGGATKGCAAAGAAATTCTAAGTTTGGGACTTTTATGTGAAGCCACTTCCAAATACAGAAATCCACATTAAAAGGAGACATGCGACCTTGGGATCAATCCCCAAGCTAACAGAGCTCAGTGGTAAAAACTGGGGGTGTTCATAGGATTGGCTCCAGTGACTCATTTGACAGCAGAACAATTCTGACCTGTTGAGAAGGCACTGTTATTTGAGCCTTTCTTCAGGAGAGAATGAAATTCTCTTACCATCAACACGTTAATTTAGAGCACACAAATAATAGTGCAAACCATTTTAAACCTAAACTAGTTGTGATTCTGAGATGTATGAGTTTATTTGGAATTTAACCTGCTTGCAACAAGAGAATTTGGCCTTTTATATGGGTGAAATTTGAGATCACTATCCATGTGATCCACTATCTCTTACCCCTCCAGGGAAGAATTTAACTGTGTAGATTAGAGACCGGTATGAAGTTAGTTTTACTTTTCAATTCAAACCAATGAAACTTCAGATACAAATCTAGTTTGCAAAGAAATTGGGCAACATTTATGTTTTAAGACCCTGCCTTGATGTTTTTCATTAGACCCCGTGCTGGTGTTTTTCATTAGAGTAGTATAAATGTAGAGCTGTTGCACTTTACCCAGATTTATGAGAATGTCACAGAGCTCAACTTATTACAATTAACATTCCAATTACATTTCTAGAAGTATTTTAGAAAGGCCATTTAGAATGCTTTGACAGGAATTTGATGCACAGTTCACTACCACAGCAAATCACGCTTGGAAAGAGAGCTGGAACTTGTACATGCTTTGAATCTTGCATACTGATTTTGGCTGAACAGTCACAATGGTTACCTTCCAGAAAATTCAAGAACAAATTGTCAGTGTGTGTTCCACCAGCCTTTCCTCTCTCTAAGTGGAAAATACAACTCAGCAGACAGAAAGTGGCATGTATGTAATTGTACTCACATGCACTTCAACCATACAGCAATCTCACTGATGTAMTCTCCTTACACAGCTCATTTGCAGCCTTGATTGAAAATAATGAAGAGCTAACATACACAAAATGCTTTAGAATGTTCTATACCTTATCCTTCATGTTGGGCACTTAAATTTGATCTAGTGACTATTATCCCTAATTATACCTCTGGAGCTCAGGAGAGGGTGCCACGCCCTGAAGCGCACCCCAGGACCACGCTGAGCTCTGCCTCCAGCTCAGCCCCAGAGCTGGGCTGCAGCTGGAGAAGGAGCCCAGCTGGCTGGGGCAGGCTGTGGAGGGCTGGTGGAGGCTGTGGCCCAAGGCCAAGGTGGATGGGCAGGGACAGGGGCTCACCCGTGCGGAGGAGGCTGCGCCTGAGTTGCAGACACACAGTCACAGACTTGCCAGGCTGGAGAAGACATTTAAGATTGAGTCCCAGTGCKAACCCAGCACTGCTGGCTTTGAACACCTGCACGTTTTTTGAGATGTTGAGGCAGAGGAGTTTTGGCAGAAAGCGATCAGATTACAGCCCCAGGAAGGATGAGTGAAAAAGCAACATGGGTTTAGACCTTGCAAGAAATGATGCAAGGAGAGAAAAGCAGCTGGAAACTGCACTTTAACAAACAGGGGACAGCTCACAAGACATGGAAGAGAACACATTTCATGAAAGGAAGCTTAAAAGATATCTCAGTTTGTAATGGSCATCAAGAACCCTCCTGGTCTCAGCTATCACTTGAGTTTCCAGCCCCAGCATTTTGCCAGCTGCCCCCTTTACCGAGCAGTCAACACTGGATTTCCTTTCAGTAAGGAACCAAATCCTAAAAACCCTGCAWAATTTCAGGCAATCTAACAACGTTATGCTAAGAACACTTGGAAAATGCTTCATGCACCCAGCTACTCCCCAGTCTGAACGTTTAAAGGATTTCCCAGCTCAGCCATGGCTTCCCCTTCAGGTACTGATGGTGGCTGCTGCCTCCAAAATTCAGTGTATTTKATATTTTCATGCATGCCTTTGATTATTACCTTCCTTATAGTTTCAGTTTTGTTTTTCTTGTTCTTTTCGCTAAATGTACTTTTAAGAAAATCTTCTAATTCATAATGTGAAATGATTTTAGCAAGTTTCCAGAATTTGCCTTAGAGCCAACACTTAATTGGAGTCATACCAAATTACATTAGGCCTGATACATAGCATGTGCCTGAAATGCATGGGCCATTTCCCCCTTTGGAGTTAACTCTTGGCTGGCATGAGTTAGTGCCACTGAAGATAACAGCACTACCTCAATTTCCAGTTTTTAATGGTGTATAAGTTAAAAATAATGCAGTCACCCACTTAGAGCAATACAAAAACACTGYTTAATGGTTCATGCAGAGAATATTTTATCTTATTCCATTCTGAGCCGGGACTGACAGACCCTTTATGAGCCGTGTTCATAGAACTTAAGTGGTTTAGCTCCCCTCACCTCATTAYGTATCTGGAACCAAGAGAGGATCTATTCTTACACAGTGGAAAGTCTGAATGGATGTAAATATTACATGATATAACTCACTTTGAAATCAGGATGYATTTCAGGGGAAATGCCATTCACTGAGATTCTCTAATTGCCTTAGAGAGCTAAAAGATTGCCCTGTGGATTTCCCCACTCAAAACCTTTGAGTATTTCCTATGATCTGCTGCTTCATTTATTTATTAATGGAAAAACTTAGGAAGACAAAGAAAGATCAGYATCAAAATTAGTTTTTAAATTAGACAACAACATAACAAGACGGTTATTGACTGTATTTAACCTCAGCCCACGAGTTTTACTGCAAGGTTAAGAAGGGCACCTCCGTGGTGTGACTGTTTCTGAAGCTCTCTGTCCTGTCCTCCAGCTTTTGTGCCATGCCAGGATGGAACCTGGACCTCTCCCGTTCCTTTCTGCCCAACTTTCATCTTTGCAAAGACATAAACAGCAGTGAAGCTTTATTCCTAGCCACTCCTGTCACACTGGGAAGTGGCACCTGAGGCATGCAGCTCCCCCCATCCATCCTCTTGTGGCCTCCTTCCACCAGGCATTGCAGTGCCTGCTGCTGCAGGTGCCCTGCCCTGGCTCTGCTCTAGGAGCTGGCACGAGGCCCCACTGAAATCAATGGWGGAACTATTCCCTCATCTGAAGCTCCATATGGCAATATCCACTTGATTGCCAAAGAGAGAAATTATTCACAGCTATTAGCAACCTTTTCTCACACCAATTTTTTTTCAGCTGAAATACCTTGTCTTTTTTATTCTTTTGGCTCCCCATAAAACCCAAAGTTATAGTGAAAAYCCATAAAGGTGTAACATCACATAGGTAATTATACTTTCTTTAGAGGCTAAGATTCACAAATAAACATAATTTGAATAAAGCACTGAGAAATCAAGGTCTCTTTGATTAATCTATTTATATTTAGAAGTCTATGACTGATGTGTTATTTTTTGAATGTCAAAACTTTTTTTATATTAAGGTGAAAATACATGCATATACAAGCAGCATTCATTATCTCTGGATAATCAGCACAGGAAGAGACCCTGAATGTCAAATTCACCTGTGAAATTAAGAGAGAAAGTTCCAAAGAGAGAGCAAAACAAATCAGATATGACAGAGCATGACTGACATCTGATCATGCACTGATGGGTTTATATCTCAGTAGCAAACAAAAGTATAATAAAAGTGCAGCATAGTGTGGAAAGAAATAGAAAGATTTAATGTGTTGTGCTAATGAGAACAAATAATCTTTGGAATGTAGAGCCCAGAGAGAAATGGGTTGAGCCATCCATTATTCAAACAACTGCCAGCCTAGTCTTAGGAATGGCTTTATGAATACACCAGAAATGTCTGTATTGCTCCTGTTTTTCTTGAGATGCAACTCATCATAAGTTCCAGTCTTACTAGGAATGTTATGAGCCAGAATTTGAATTCTATTTCTAATAGCAATGATGTAGGAGATTTAGTAGAAATGCCTGGTAAAAATCTCATAGAAACTGAAGTCCATTGGACTGACAGTATGAAAAAATGTCAGGAAGTTACATTTAAAATAAGTTAAGGCTGTTCTTTCTATAGTTTAAGCCATATATTTTATAGGTTTGTGTAATAATAATAATAAACCTTATGGCAATATTAAAATTTGTACACTATTTCTAAAAGAATGCACTATTGCAATAAACAAAATTCTACTTGATTATAGATTTAATAATGAAGTAATGAAGTTTTATCTTTATTCACTGAAATTAATTACTGTGGATATACATTTCACAGTTCTTAAATAAGTATTTAAGAATAAAATTACTATCTGATTTGCATTCAGTCTCTGACGTTAGGATTTTGGGGTTCTGAGTAAAGGAATTTGTTTTTCACTAAGTTCTACAAAGCTGTAGTGCAACAGCAAGATTGTAGTTTAGAAAAGAAACAGATAGGAATAAATAAGTTTTTCCATATGAAGAAAAGCTTTATGAAGCATCTGAGAAATGCCTGTAAATACTGCACCAGTTTGCAGCTACAGTTTTTGTAACTGCAAATCTCCCAGAAGTTATAAGCTAAATCAATGTTTATTTGGACATGTTATGTGTATTGCTGGCACTGCAGTAAATAATCTTACAACAAATGGATTTACATGACCCTYTTTTTCATGTCTTCAACACAGGGAAATGAAGACTCAAGAAAGAAAATGTACTAATCCTTTCATATTGTGACATGCACACAACAATAATCATAGGCAGAATAAAATCCAAATCCATAATGCATGCTCACATCACAGTAGGACATGGGCAAAATCTAACAGCATAAATTAACTTAATACCATGTCACTGCTTCATTATGCACTAACAAATAAAATTTTAAAAGCCATAAAACAGAACAATATTYTGTTTACTCTGTTAAAAATATACAAACAAACCACCAAACAAAAAAATTATATTTTTGTCTTAAGGCTATTCTTTTTTAATGCYATACTAAAAACTGTAGGAACAGATATTTTAAAACAAGTCCTCCTCAGAGACAGTGGAAAAAAAACAACTTGAATGAATGGGGGGGAGAGGAATGGGAAAACACCCCCAGGAGATCACTCCATTCCAAAACCTTTGGATGAGCATGAAGCCTCATGGATGACCAGATAAATAAAGCATAACTCAACTCTGTAAGCATTGAACATCCTCCTAAACKGAAAAGATATATTAGCTTTCAGTACCCTTCAGTTTGGAGAGAATTCAACAACACAAAGACACAAACAAAATAATATTCAGCAATGAGAACCTTCACAATGTGCAGATAACAAGTGATGCTATTTGACTTGCATAAATCTAAAGGTCATGTWGAAATCTTGTACTGAAGATTTTTACACCAGAAAGATACCAAAGAAAGCCACAGTACTTTTTTTTTTGCAGATTGCCAACTATAGATTATTTCAGCTTGAAATGCAAAAGTAACATAACTCAATACCCTTTTCATTTATGCTCACACTTAGCGAGAAATTCTTGTACTTCTTGTACATTCTTTTTCTCTTATGCATAATTGCAGTAATTTAAAAAAAAACAAACAGAGCAAACAAACAYCAAACCAAACAAATATAAAAATCCYAACAACAACTTTRAAAAAACCTCCTAGTGGACAGAGATTCGTCATGACATAAAACCAGAGGATTTCCTCTTTTCTATTGTAAATTTGATGCCACAGGATCTTGTAATAGAWTCGCCTTCTATGTTTATAACTACTTTAAAATTAAATTTGTTTTCATCCATAAATGTGCATTTCTTGACCATGAGCAAAATACATGCCAGTCCTATCAATTCCTTGAGTCTCACCATAAAACATGTTTATATGTCTTCATTAAGGAATATCTTCCTAAAATTTGCCATGTTATCAATGAAGAGAACTATAAAATTTATTCCAGTAACAAACTCATCTTTGGTCTATACAGAGTATTGYTTATGTTCAATAGTCCATTCTTTCCACACCTAAGTCTCCTTTTTGCCTTTTCTCTCAGTCCTGAAATATTTGGCATTCATTTACCCAAAGGAATTTTTTTCAGCTGCATTTTCTGAAATCGTGTTCCTCACGAAAGCGTGGCCTACATTTCTCTCAGATGTATGCACTTACATTTCTCTGTGCTAAGGTACTGTTAATTCTTTAATTAAATAATTCTTCCCCAGATGGCTCAAGTCATATCTAGGGGATAGTTACAGCCCAAGATACACAGCTGCAGCTCTTCCCCAGCACAGGAAAAATTCTCATGGGAAAAAATTCCCCCCTGAATATAACAGGAGCACAAAGAGCTGTTCCAAATTCCACTGATTTCAGCATGAAATGGATTCAGCTCAGGAGACCTAAAGAGAACAACACAATTGCAATTCTCTGGGTATCATATGAGAAGTGGCGGTGGGGGGGGTGGAAGTACCACTAATGACAGTGTGGGAGTAAAGCAATTGTTTCCACAACTCTCAAATCAAAATGCACTAAATTATGTTTCAGACTGGGAAAAGCCTGAAACTGTAATGCAGAAAGAGAGGTTTAATTTCATGTATCCAGGTCTTATCAAAACAACAGGAAGAGATTCTAAACAYGAAAACTCTAACCACACTTTGGGCCCAAAAATCCCTATTGAAAAAAACACAACTGATGGTTTTCATGGTGGACACGATCTTTTGAGTTCATCACTATTGTGCTATGAGGTTCTGGCTATGAAGTACATTTCTTTGTGTGGAGCTTGACAAATCTTCTAGATTACCTGCATGCAAGTTAATATACTGTATAGTTTTAGAACCTGCTTATTCATTTTCCCCTCAAGTCTTTGAACTTGTAGGGAGAGTCTTTGAATGCCTTTGTTTTATTTAATTCCTTATATAAGAACCTACACTTACAGGGAGGCACACATGGGGGAATATCAGGTCTAATCAGACCTGCTGTTTCCAAACCTTCTTGGCTGAGTGCTTTGGTCCACTGCAACCTTCTTCCTCTGCCCCTTCCTTTTCCACACTACAGCCTAAGAAACTGTAAATGCCTCCAAGAAATGATAATACACAGCAACATTGCCTGCCAACATTTCTCTTAGACATGAAATAGCAATTTAAAACAATAACTGAGATTATACTGCAACAAAATGTAATTAGCTACAGCTACAGAAAGAACACAACCTCTAAAAAGGTTACAGACACAGCAATATTGTGATTTGGGCATAATGGGGCATGGCTGAGGCAGATCTATACATCTCTAAAACTGATTTATAACACAGTAAAAGACATTCCAGCTCTATTTGCCCCACAACTCTAAAAATCCTCCATAAATAACTTCCTAGTGTTCACRCTGTACAAATATGGGTGCCACATATACAATCCTATTTGATTACTTCAAAAACCAAACAAGAAAAAAAATAAATATATCCTTTTCCTCCCTCAATTAAAAACAAAAAAATCTCCAGGGGTTTTGCTCAGATTATGTCCACCCCCTCACTAAATCAAATTCATCTTAAAGGGCAAACAACTTCACACTGCCCACCCCCASTACAAGTCTCCCTTTTTCAYGATTGTTCATCCCATAATAGGTTARCAGTGTGCATGCTTGTAGATGATTTTACTGCACTTCAGGGCTTTCCTCCTGTTCACAGCTGAAGCAAAACCCACAGTAACCTCTCTGACCCAGCTAAGGACAGATCCTACTGGKGCTTGTTCTCCAGCCCCCTGCTAAACCCAACAGTGTTAAATATGGGAGATTCTAACAGGCTCCTGAAATTTCTGTGAAAGACAATGTTTTTTTCCTCAGKGCTGGTATATCAGTAGGCATGAAGGAGCTAAATGCCAATTTGCCATGTGAGGAGAGATGTTTTCAGAAGAGGAAAAGAAGCCACATTCCTCCACTCCCCTTCTGGTCAAATACCATTTCCCCATCAATAGCAGCCTTATCTGTGAAACAGAGAAAAACTACTAATTGTACACAGGTATTCAAAGAAAGCCAGCTGCTGCACTTAACCCATTTCTTGTGGACCTTTACTGAGTTCTAGGATGAGATGTGGCCAATTGCTTGCTGATCACGACTGAAAATGAACAGGGCTGCCATGCTTGGGCCCCATTCCCCAGAGTGACAGCAATTCTCACTTATTCAGAACAATTCCTGSTAGACACAGGTACCTTAGAAATAGCTAGGAGCACTATGTGGAAAATAAGGAAGYCCTTGTTAGGGCAATTCTTAGAGGTAAAGGTGAAGTAGTTAAAATATATAACCATCCATTCATAACAAAAAATATTTTCTCCCTCAGTGAGGATGAAAATTGGATTCAATAGCAAAGCAATTTAAAGTGAATTTCTCACTCTGCAAAGTTTATATGGCATGCAGCAGATTATCTTCCGTCTGCAGGTACAACAATTAAATCCACTGAATAAAATTAAACTTTCCAGGGTATGCAGATGAGTTCTGTTGCTGTTTCTCCAGCAATATATTTAATGAGGAATTGTGTCCAGCGTTGTGAGAACAAAGGACATTTTTACATTAATTCTTGTCAGCCTTTTTATTTGATAGACTTTTCTTCATCACTCTGGTGATTTATAGGATTTAGTATAATGAATAAAAGAACCAAGTTATTAAGTCTGATATTCAAACCACAGTAGTGACCACTGAAGAAATTATTTACTCTGTAATATCAAGGAAATTATTTATTCCCTCTAGCATAAATTTATTTTCTTTCCTTTTTTGTACATTTAAAAATAATTTTTCAATGCAATCAACACTTACTAAGGGAGCCAAAATTTAGGAGTAAAAAAATTTTTGAGAGACTATTTAAATAGACATGAAAATAAGTAGAGGCCTTTGCTCTCTGCACACYGAAAATAAAAATTGAAGGAAAACTCAAAACCAGTTTAAAAACTCCAGTTAAGAAATAATCTACAAGATCTATCTTTCTTTTTCAGAACTTTTTTTGTCTTAAGAGACCTAGCTTGTGGAACTAGGCATTAAGATATGTTAAGGCCCCAAAATCAAGATAAAAATAATCAGGTAAAATATTCAAGGACTTCAGTCCTACAACTTGTTTTGATTACAKTTCTAATTTTGATAGTGAGCCATCAAAATTAGATATGGGGTGAAAGAGTATTCTGGCATGCCACAGGGCCTAAATATTGTCTTTCAAATTAAAATGAAGYGTGGAACCTCCTGTTCCAAATCCCTCCTTTCTCCTGCTGGCAGTCAATCTACCTGTCTGATCTGATTTAGGTCCTGTTCTGCAAGTCCCCCTCTGATTTGAATCTAAAGTGGGACACTCAAGGAAAGAATAACAACAGCACAGCACCATGAACCTTCATTCAACATCTACATTGAAAAAATTATTTCTACACACATAGCAGTTTGAATTTAAAATTTCATAAAAAGGGTGATTTCTTGAATTTTAATAAAGCATAGCACAATTTGATTTTAACATATGCCKTATATATAAACTCAGAAACACTGACAGACTACTTTGGAAGTCTGAGGATCACAGTATAGGGGTTTTTTTAGTTCTAGCCTTTTCATCACAAAATTCCTAGACTGGATGATTGCAAGATGCAAACAACTGCCTGCTCTCTATTCTCTGGAAATAAATTAAAGCAAATGATTCAGTACCAAAAGAAAGGAGAAATGTGTCATTCTCGCTCTTATGAAACATACAACTACTCATTTTTTTCGTAGACACACAGAGTATACAACTACTCATTTTTTTCGTAGACACACAGTGTTTGTGGTGATGAATTTGGGCTCCACTTGTGGCAAACTGCAGGGGATGTGCTTGGTTACAGCTCTGCAGCACCTGGAGCTTCAGTGGGGGGAGGTAAAGGACAAAGCACTCCTAGGAAGCAGCAAAGAGGCAGTTCAGTGGGCAGGGATAACTCTGAAGGGGTTACTCAGTCACAAGGTCAGAGGCACGCAAGCCATGCTGAAGGCAGCAGGACACACACMAAGAACCTCGTCTGCAATTCCTTCTGTACAGAACCATGCCATGAGGCCTCTGAATGCTCACCATCATAAAAAATACATTGACATTTCTTGCTAAATACAGTAGGAAAACTCCCCCTTGGGAAGACAACGGAGATTACTTCAGAAACCTGAGCAGAAACACAGTAAGTATGTAAAATTATTTTGCTCTACAACYGCTTGGGCACGAAGTTGACAACCGAAGTATAACTGATACCAAGTTCCATTTTGAGGAATGACATCAAGTTACTTCCTTTGCCCAAGAAATAGCAGCCTTTCAGCCAGGTAGCCCTGTTCTCACAGGAGGCTCTCAGGGGATGCCTTAGCTCCCCTTTTTGGAGGGACACCCTTTCCTACTCTGTAGCCCAGGTGATGTGGGGGATGACATCAAACAAGCACAACAGAGAACTTTCTGCCTACAATGCTTTCATACTCTGTATAAACCCTTGGCAGGCAATCCCTGAATCAGGCAATCATTGCAAAAGAGAAAGGAGTGCAGTGTTTGCTAAGTCAGTGTTGGACAATGGCTGAACAAGACAGTATGCCTCCAATGAGTCAATATGGATTCTGGCATCCAGGGACCAATGAAGTGAGCCAACAATATTTAACATTTCTGTCAATACCCTTTTTCAAAAATTGTGGGGTTTTTACAACTTACAGATACATTTGACTCAACCACACAAAAGTCACACAAAAATATTAAAAGGTCAATTGATTTAAATCAATTAAATTCCTACAATTTAATGTCAATAGCTACCATTCRACCAATGTCAACTAATATGGTGATCTGTAGGGGATCTTTGTTTCCCCAATGAACAGGCACTAATTAAATTACTTCAACTACATTCACACTGTAAATGCTCAACTGTAAGAGCTACAGCCAATTCTCTCAGGATTAGTTGGGCAGATTCCCCCTGGAAAAACCCGAAATCTCATAGTAATTAAGCTTGCATTAAAAAATGCTATCAGGCTTAAAAGGTCATGTGCYACTTCATCACATTTTTAGCTGGTGCAAAGGTCCATTATTGAAGAATGACAGAAACTCCTAAGGTATTCTAATCTGTTTCCAGGGTTATACCTGCCCATGGATTGCCTCCCTTTGTAGTGTGATGCTGTTCCTTTCTTACTTTGCCCTTGGCTGAGCTGAATACAAATTCAAAGTTTTTTCCTTCTCCCCTCCTTCTTGTAGATGGACAGAAATATCAATGAATTTCAGCTGTCTTTTGAATTTACATTGATGAGTAAAACAGAATTAAAAAACCTCAACAAAACAACAAAAAAACCCAATCCCAAAGTGAGCAAAAGTGAAATATGAAGGCTGCCAACCTTTATTTGGAACTCTGAAGCACTTCACTATGAAAATTGGAAATTGCATCTTTTGTGCATCTGGTCCAGAGTTCTCTTTTTGTTCTCTCTCTCTTGTTATAGATAAGGAAATAATGAACAAGCCTGGAAAGAGTGAAGGCTTAAAGGACRTTGCACAGGAACTGGTAAAACTCTTTTACAAATTTTGGATACTCTTTTGAGCCTGCAAAATAGGTTCAGCAAATGGCAAAGACAYAATTTGGAAAGCACTCAGTGGAGGAAACTCCTGGACTTTTACATCATGGCTTCAACGTTGATTCAGCAAGCAACGCACCTATGAAGTTCTATGTATCTAAGTATGGACTTGAGGGAGAAGAGGGGAACTGACCAGTGTCTAAAAAATCCCCACATGAATTCTGCCTGGCTAAGCAAAAGTCACCTGTGAATTCTTTGGAATGTACACTCTATTCATGTTGCTCAAAAAAGCTTTTTTTTAGAAAAGTAAGCTTAATCTAAATAAAAAAGTAATCCAAAGTGCTACATAGAATGCAATGTTTCAAAGAAATTAATTCCCACAGTTCTCTTCCCAATCACATTTTAAATTCTTTTCAAAACTACTTTTCAGATTAAAGTTTATTCTCTTAAAAAAAAAAAACCCACAGATTTTTAAAACTCAATATTTTACATRCTGAATAAATATTTTATAGGTTTGTCAGTGTTGATGATATTTGTATATAATTATATTGTATAAAASTGCATTTCTTTGGCACACCATACAGCTTTCAGTATGACAGAGGCTGCAGAGAAAATGTTGCAGACATTATTKAATTAGCTGCATTCAAATAAAGCTTTGCAGAGCAAACATTAAAAATGGAACTTCTTAGTCCTTCTTTACTTTCCCAAGGAACTGTAACAGATACAGAGTATCAATTTCTACTTATTATGAAAAGTAGAAAACTAATCACTACCAAGACCTTTTCAATACAGACGCCAAGACAAAACCTTTTACCATATATCCATAAAATTTAGCAGCAAAGAGAAGAAAAATTTATTATTTTGCTCATGTACTCCCAGCATTAGACCAGATTCAACTATATTTTTTACTTATTTTTAATATTCTCCTTGGTTAATCAAAGGTCATTCTTACTTATAGCATTTATTTAACCCTAATTCTATATTTTTTAATAAATTGATATTTTTAATGGTATGTTTTAAATTAAATTGATAAAATTATCCCTAGTTTGACAATACTGCTGTCTACAGGAGCCAAACGTAGCCCTGAAGTTACTTAGGAATATATTGCCTGATCCTGCAGCTGTTGGAGTTYGTAGCAAGATTCCCACTGGATTTTCACGGACAGGATTTTACTCCAAAGTCCCTGGCAGGTCATCAGACTGCCTGAATTAGCAGTTTCAGGGAAGCTCACAGGGGGGTTGGAGCTCATTTTGTGAGCTGCATGCATCCACTGCTCCTTGGCTCATACAAGCTGGCCACGCAAACTCCASCAGCAAACTCACTTGAGCAGAGCGCAATTCCACCTGCATCCAAATCCAGCTTCTGCCATCACAAATGCATAAATGCTCTGTAATAATACTATGATAATTATTTGTTACCAAGGTGGAAAATTACTCCATCTAAATGCAGAAAATATTAAATACAAATTTATGTCTATCAAAAGTTCAGCTTGTTCACTCGTTTTCACTTAAGTCAAAAAGTGAAAAATGCCAGTATATTCATCCTCTCWGATCAGTACAGTGTTTTCCAGTGCAATTCCTACCACGAAGTAGTTCTGTTTTCAAGGAGATACTCATCTCAAATTCTGTAGATCACCAATCTATCACATCACTGCATACATATTGCACAACACAGAGGTGCTAACAGAAAAGCCACAGCCTTTCTYCCCCTTTCCCCACAACATCCGCAGTGGAATTCATAACCCAGTTTTTACCACACATATAAACTATTTCACTTTCAAAGGAGTATAACCTATTGGTGGCAACACATCTCTTCCAGAGATTTAACTTCTGTGGACATTTRCAGAAAAATAACTATTTTCTTCAATTCTTAAGGTAGAACACCAATATTAGAGAATGCACAAAAATAAATGGAAGACATGCAAGGCCACTAGTGCTTAGTTAGGGTTTACAATTGTCATTTTATGCTCTCCATCATCACTACTTGTTGGACACTCATGTAGAAGGGTTGCTGGGACAGCKGAAGAGAAGAAGGATTATTCTTATTAGTAAGATCTGCACTGTTATTACAGTGTTTCTTGTGTGAGAAGGAGAAAAGGCAGGTTTCAATCTAATTCTAACTCTTCCARAACAAGGTACTAACATAAGGAATGTGACCTTTATTAAATTACAGCAGTTATATGTTACATGTTTGCACAATATACTAAAATGCCAAATACCATCATCAACCATTTAGTGCCTGGAAAGACTAGCACACTACTGTGCCTTATTCCTCAYGTCACTGTGGAAGAAAATAGCTGAAAAAGTCAAAAGTATTACAGGATTTTTTAGTAAAGTTTTTATATATTTTTCTATTAATAAATCATAAGAGCATAATACTATAAAAGATGTGTCACCCTGTATTTCCAGGTGGGTTAGAGCAAAATTATTATTCCTTGATCAGCAGGGTCTCTGCTCTTTAGCCTAATTTATRAAAGGTCTTTTTCAGTAGATGTCAGAGGATTTTAAGGCAGTAAAATTTCTCTTTAAAATATGACAGAAAAAATCAACTTTATAGCTGCAGCCTCACCAAGTGTARCTGTTCCTCTTTCTTAGGAATACTGTGTTTAATCCCAGTCATACTACCTAGAGCTGTCTGACATACTTTCAGCTAAGGAATTTTACTTATAAACRTCACCAAACTCTTCCACAGCTGAGAGCTGATTTAGGTCAGATCTTGAAATGAAGGTGGTTTACATCTGCTTACCCAGGGTGCTGAGGTGAGGAAACTGAAGCTGMTTTTATGGTCAGAATCAGTTCAAGCAATGATGTGTTTATAAGAGAACAACTGTTCTCTTATAATATTGTTTGGCCCCATTTCTTCCCAGCTTTGCCTGTCTCCTTTTTTTCCCCCTTGCAGAACTGACTTGCTGGTGCTCCTTTGCCTGCTACATGCCCACACACATGATAATTCCAGTATTTGTGCCATATGCAGCTTTAGCATTCTCTGTACAAAATCTARCTAGGAGCCCTAAAAAAGTTCCTCCTTTGCTATTCACATCTGACACTGGAAAAAAAAAAAAAAGATCCAGACTTTGTTTTGGATGGAAGACAAGGATCTGAGTTTGCAGAGTGGAGAAGACAACAGGTGCCAGTGCATATGGTTCAAAGTCAGAGCAGCTCCTGCTCCAGYGGGGTTCAGGGTGACAGCAAACATTGCTGCCAATGCCGAGCCCGGGGGCACCGGACAGACTGACACCACATTTTGTGAGCTACCTCTGCTAAATCAACTTAAAGGAATTCAAAGTTTATTTGAAAGKGGCAACTTTCAATACCAAGTGTACACACACTTTGATCATAACTCCAGGATTATTTTAGTGTTTCTCAGCCTGCCAATAAATCATCGTTAAGGTAGATGCAACACAGCAAATCAGAGACATGGCTAAGTATTGTGTAAACAGAGCTRAATGATCTCTGACTTTCTAAAGTTCCTGAATTAAACAATGCAGGTGTTTGAAACCAAAGCTGTGAAACTCTTCACAGCCTGAAGGAAAAAAAAAAAATAGTAAGCTCATTTCTGATGCCACACTTATCTGTACAGAGCTTAGTTTAATCCTTGTTTAATTCTACCTACTTCAGTAGGGTTGAGTTCAGTTTCTTTCCAGGCAGATGGCAACAACCACCACCCCCACCCCAAAGGAGATGGGTACATAAATCCACCAGGGTTCTCACCCACCAAGAAAGAGAAAGGTTTTTATCTCATAAGGAACAAGGCACATTTATTAAGTAATCTGTTGGAATAGCTGTGTTTAAGAACAGTAAGAAACAGATACAGGCATTATAGATGAAAACGATTATTCCCRTGACCAACATGGGGAAAAATGCAACAAATTCTGTACAAAGGATAATAAATAGACATAATATTAGCTTAACATTCTCTCTTCRGAAAGGTAGATGATTGGAAGGCAGAAATTATGAATTGGAATTTTAGTAATGATTTTTACACGATTGCACACAAATATTAGTTATTTTGGAGGAGGAATAGTTTTAAAGAGCTATGAATAGTGTTATTTAATGAAAATATTATTATGGGTAAGGATAAAAAAAAACAAAAAAAATCAGACTTCAAGGAGGTTACCAGTTCTTGAATGACTTATATGAAGCTTGTTACGTTACATGCTGATATGTTACATTAACTAACATGAGGTAGGAATGCATTAATGACAGCCATTATTGACATAAAATGTGGCATTTTAAAAACAAATGTTGATTAGGATTTTACAAAGATAGTCTGATTGGCTTTTGGAAGCGAAAAAACAGAAGTGGGATTAATACAAAGGGACTAATTTCTGTTATTAAGTGGGAAGCTCATCATTTGGGGATGATGGGGGAGGARCAGCTCATGTGCTAATTGATAAAGAGTCAAACTCAAGTTCAGAAAAAAGGAAGTAAGAAGCTGASAAAGTCTATAGCATCAAAGTGCACCCGTGATATTGCATGAAATGTATGTTCAAGAGACAAGAATTTATATCAGAGAACAGAAGAGCTTAACCTACTTTGTATAGTAAACATAAAATGTCAAAGGAGATGGAATTTCTGCCTGTAAATAAATCAGGTGGGTAAACTCTGAGGGAGGCAGAACTGGGGAGAGAACTATTTTATGGTTATTGCCAACCTAAAGCAGAAASAGATCATGTGGTAAGAACATCACCATGCTCAGTTTGGAGTTTAAGAAAGGSGTTTCATTAAACAGCCACCAAAGACTCTCCAGTGTCTCCAGATGCATCAAAGCAGGTGGAAAACCTAACATTTAATTAAGTATTATTAATTAGTGAATCCTGCATGTACAACTTAGCTATCACTCTTCAAAGATATCTAGTAGATTAATATCTATATATTAATCCTCCTCTAAAGCTTCCCAGCCTACAACTCTCATATAGAAAAACTATAGGGAACATTTCTAACTTTGAGAGGGTAAGCAAAGAGGGTTTATACTAGTTAATTTTATCTTCAGGTTATTGAAAGTAGAGCCCAGAAAAGTCACAACCATGACATCTAAGTATAAATCACACCTTCCTATTACATACACCATGAAGTTTTACTGCTCTTTATCACAAATAAAGTGCTCAGGCAATAGAGATTTCAGCAGGCAAGAAAGCTTAATAAACATTTTCTTCTCTTATTTTTATTGTCGAAACAAGGAGACAATTAAAAAGCATGTTCATAATGTTTCAAATAAGCTAGTTGCCACTGAATTGATTCATCTGGTGTTTATGCAACAAAAACTAGAACAAAAAAATCTGATAAAACCCAAATCCAAATAATCACCCTTCTCAATTACACCCAAACGTTTTAGTTCTAGGGAAATATATTGATAACACGGATCCAATAACTTTCTGGCAGATGACAAAGTACAAAAATCACTTTGACACCATGTGCAGCTTTTTTAAAGGCATAAAAACTTATATCTGAGGAAGTAAATTTTTCCTCAGGAGGTGCTCTTGACTGGCATGCTGAGCCTCTGAGGAAAACCAGGAACTGCCTCAAGCCTCTCTGGGGCACCCCARACCTGGGCAGGTGTTCTTGGAGCTGTGCTGCTGCTCCCAGGGTTGGAGCTTTGTGGCAGCAGTTGGTTGTTCCCTGTGCCATGGAAGGAGAGGAAAGGAGTGTGCAGGGCAAAGAGAGAGTGATGTGGACAGAGAAAAGGGGGTGGCTGTGCCTTTGGGGGTGAAGCTGTGTCTCAGTGCCTCTGCCCATGTCCACTCAGTTCCATTTCCTCAGCATTTCCTCCCATTTCTTGAGCAATGTTCAGGCTGATGGTGCAACGTGACCCAGGCTCTCAGGTTTTACTCTCCAGCAGAACCAATCCCATTCCCCTCTCCCCAAAAACCAGTGCAGCTACTCTGGAAACATTTGTGGCTCCAACCTTGCCAGATTGTCCTGGTAAAACACGTATTTTCAGAACCTGACTGCCAGGTTAGCTAACATAGTTAAATTTATATTCCTGCATTTCAAAAGTATTTCTATTTTTAGTGTATTGGCATTTTTTAATCTCTGCTAGTGGGTTTTGAAACATAATGTCTCATTTGAATATATTAGCATATCAGTACCACAAGGTCATTTCAGAATGCAGGAGAAGAAAGCAGTCTTACATGCTGTTATTTTCCAAGAAAACTGGGAGAAGCAAGAGAGTAAATAGCCTACTATTTTTTTAAAAAGACCCCAAAAACAAAACCACAAAAGAAACACCAAAACAAAACAAACAAACAAAAAACCTCTGAAACAATTTAAAGAATGCATTCAACAGTCACTAGATACACCTGTGTCATGGAYAGCTCTGGCCTAAGCTGTCCTGAAACCTTGTGCTTTTATAGATACTAAAACCACACAATAGTTTTCCACATGTAAACATCACACAAGTTCTATGATGACAAATACAACAAAATTAAAAGGACTCACAGTTTTTTTACTCATTGTTGCTAAGCAACTCTACATTTGTAGACCATTACATTTCTGGTCAGTATGAGGAGCAGAGCAATCACAAAAACCCAAAACCAAAGGAGCAGCCTGTTCAATTCTTCTGCCTAGYTGAGAGTGCTCCATGGTTACTGGACTGGCCTTGCTTGGACAACCATTGCACCAGGAAAATCTTGCAACCAACAGCCCTACCACRGCAAAGCTAATTACAGTCACCTGTTTTGTCAATTCAAAAACAGTCTACCAGGGATGAGCAATCCAAGAAAGGTGGGTTTTTTCATTAAAATATCCAATTAAATATTTATCTGCAGTAAATTAGCACATTTAAAAATTTCAAAAATTATACACTGCTTATRATCATACAGTAATCCAAAACAAACTCATTATGGTATTTTATATTACAGTTATCCAATAAATTCCAGTGGAAGGCTAACAATTAGAAGCATCTAATTCTGCCTAAATCTCTAATTCACTAATTAGAGGCATTAATTTTGAATTTGTTTTGTCCATCAGGGAAACATTAACTTTAAAATTTGACAAGAAATTTGGTTTTGAACTTGCTTGCTCTCATTGTGCATCTAGATCCATGGGTATAGTKTGGATCCACCCAAAGTATGTCTGAGGACACACAAACCTGAACAAGAAATGGACCAGTAGAAAATAGAAAGGTTATCAYCAAATTATAATTCTTTTTGATGTTATCAAATTGCTTCATCGTTCATTTGCTTTCATTATTCTTCAAAGAGACTTAAAAAATTACTCCTCCCTTTTTGATCAGTGCAGCAATCASAAAGTCCACAAGTTAATATTTCCCACTAATATATTGAGAAATTAAGGTGAAAATTAATTTAGGAAGCATAAGGGTTTTTCTTAAATTATAGGATATTTCAATGGGTACTTACACTGCCTCTTGAACTTGCAAATCTTGCTTTTCTAGAAGGCTCCTATTTGCACTTTATAAGGCATTCATGTATCCAACTAAGATGTAGTAAAGGCTACAGAARTTTGTGAAAAGAATCCAAGGAAATGATTTGAGGACTCAAATGAGGTTTTCTTTCACTTTCTGGTTGTRGTGGGAAAATGACACACTTGTAAGTATGGCTCTTTAGGGAAATAGAAACACCTGTGTATGCTTTGGCCATTTAAAGCACAAAGTCTAACATGTCAATTTTTTAAAATGGTTTGTTATTCCTCCGTACCAGCAGATGTGCCCTACTCCTTTTGACAATAAGAGTTGCTTTCCAGACTTCTGCCCACACAGATGTCCTCTAAAGCGTGCTAGAGGGAGGGGGGTATTCCCTCTCCTCGCTCTACTGCCCGTGCTCCTGCTCACACAGCCCAGGTGGTCCCTGCCAGGGCACTCTCCTTGCCCACACCCCACCTGCTGCCCAGCAGGACCCCGTGGCCTCTTCCACAGGGCTGCTCCTGCTCCTCCTTCCCGGGCCAGGTCCCTGCTGAGCTCCTCGTGGCTCCATCAGAGCACTCCTCCACCCTGGCTGGGAGTGAGGAGCAGATGAGCTGCTCCCCCAGCTGTGTGCCAGCTGCTGAGCCAGCTCTCCACCCCCTCACCCACTCTGGCCAAGAGCTGTCCCAGCACAGGGCCAGGACAGAGCTCTGTCTATGGCTTCTCTTGCTGGCAACCAGGCAGGCAGAGCACAACCCTGGGTTTGACCATCAAACCCTTTCCTTACTCATCTGCTTGTCCACCCATCCAGACTGCAACATCCCAGCTAGGAGAGAAGGATGCTGTGTGTGACTGAATGAAAAATSCCTGTAGCACTTGTTTAAAGCTGGCAACTTGGCCATCTGAGCACTGAGAAACACGACAGGCTCACAATTGTTAATTATTTCTTTTCATGTTTTTTACTTCTACCTGCTCTAAAGAATTTTATGCTCATGTATACAGCAATTATTTTTCTCTCACAAGGAAGAAAAATTAACATCTAAATTACTTCAAAAAGCTAATAACCAGTACAGCTGTTTGAGCTACTATGGCTGCAGCAAATTAGTCGAAACAAATGAAGAAGTAGTAAGATATGAATTGGACTTATTTTTAAAGAAGAGTATTTAATTAAACCAGGTTGAATATATGAAGACTACCTTTTATCTGACAGTGTGCATGGCTCTAATCTATTGATATTTAGAAAAATCCTTCTCTTGTTACTATATTTTTAATGAACGGAATTATCTCAGCAAAGTATAGCCAGTTATCTTCTTATATTCCAGACCCAAAAAGAGGTTACTTAAAAAACCATTAAGAAAAAGAAGGCAATTCATGAAGATTTTAATAGCCATTTTCATATCAGCAACTTTCAGTAACAAAAAATCATTTTTTCTGTCAAAAGCTAACAGAATCCACAAGTCCAGAAGCAAAGTGTTGGCAGCAATTATTTCAGCAGGGAATTACCAACAATGTTACATAAAATTTTCTCAAGGGAAATGTAAACTCATTCTACATCATTTTAAAGTAAGTTTTAATGTCTTTCTCACAAATAGAATTTGGGAGTTTAAGTATAGAACATTGACATGATTACCAAAACACACAGCTTTTGCTGTAACTAAATACAAAGAACAAAAACATACAGGGTGTTGGAACTGATTTAACATATTTTAGCAAGTTTCTCAGTGACACCAGGCTATGGTGCAGGTGACACCATGGAGAGAAGGGATGCCATGCACAGGGATCCCTGAAAGGCTGGAGAGGTGGGCCCACACAAACCTCACCAAGCTCAACAAGRCAWGACAAGGTCCTGCGCCTGGGTCAGGGCAGCCCCAGCACAAAGRCAGGAGGGCTGGATTGCAAMAGAGAAGGGACTGAGAGCAGCCCTTGGGAGGATGACTGGAAGGTGTTGGTTGATAAAATGTTCACCWTGACCTGGCTGTGTGGGCTTGCAGAAAGCCAGTCATGTCCCAGGCTGCATGCAAAGCAGAGCAGCATTTAACAATTTCTTTTTATTTTTTAAAGTAAAAGGACACGGAAGGGAAAAAGTACATAATCAAAACTCTGGCAAATGTGGACAGAAATTTAAATATTTTAGCAAACAAAAATTTCTGTGACTTCAGCCTTAATACCAGAAAGTTTCAAGTCATCTGAAAATGTGTAGTTGAAGTGCAGTGGAAATTATTAAATAGATCTCTGCTCTCATATATCTATATATTTATAATGATACCATGAACACATTACCTATCCTAGTGTGTAGGACTATTGTCACACACACTTACTATTGCAGCACAGYACTTACTCCCAAAGTTTATACACCTTCCACTTCCTCTGAATTGAGAATTATTAATTCCTGTGACATTATTCACCACAGCATCTCCAAGTGTTTTATAAGCATCATTGGACAGATGGGGAAGCTGAGACAGAATCATGAAGCAGCTTTCACAAGGTCATGCAGCATGACTCCAGTAAAACCAAGAACAAATGTCATGGTCTYAATGCCTACGTGTGAGACACACAGATGTACAAATATTACATCCTTCATCGTTCCTCCTACCTTAGATTTAAAAGCAAAGATTCTTGTAGAGATTTATGTTTACCTTCAAAATATATATATTTTAAAACCCTTCATATATTAAAGATATTAAGTTTATCCTACCTTTTGGTTTTGTTCTGAGTTAAAAATTATAGAAAATATTGCCCATTTTATTCTTATAGCTTGGAATATGAGCTCTGGGAACAGAGAACAAAACCTACAAACTGATAGAAAACACAATTTCTTATGATCAGAGGCAGTCACAGGAGATTATTCAGCAGCCTGACGCAGCTGGAAGAACAYTGGATCAAAGACAGACAAAGAACAATATCTAACCCTGAGACAGCAGAGCTGCTTTGCAGAATGTGTTTCCAGGTGTGTGACAGCCTCCAGCCCTGCTCGTGCAAGGACACGGGGATGCACAGAACAAAATGCAGKGAGTGTGTTATGTTCTGTGGTTTCCTCTGGTTTCTGTGCCAAGTCTCTCCCTGGCATTTGTTTGTGACCCCTGGTACCCACATGTTAATGAGGCAAGGACAGGTGTCTCTGGAATCCCTGCACACAAGCACTTCAAGGACCTCTGCAGTTTCACCACTGAACCCCCTCAGGTTGATTTAATCTCTGAACTCAAACCCCTCCAGCAAACATCACTCGTGTGTGGATCTTGCTGGCTTTTCCTGGGGAATTTATCCCATCACTGATCTTTCAACATTTAAAATACCTTCTCTAAGCATTCACAGCAGTAGCTACTTCAAATAATTTTATCAATATCTCTACTGCCTCTTAAGATGTATTCAGCTTTTTTACAAGCACGCTTTTACTGTAGCTTCTGGATAGGAGGGCACATTACCTATTTTCCCAGTAACTCCATACAGGGATAAGACACATGGTAATAAGTTGATTAATACTTATGTGGCTTACTCTTGAGGAAAATGAGGAAATTGGGAGTTTTAGAAAGTTCTTTCTAATTAAGTTTTACCTCTTATGGGTCATTAGTTACCAAATATTTTTGTAGTTCCAGCTCTTTATACACATTTTTTGAAAGCAAGTTATAAAATCTGTYGTATATCCCAGAGTTAGTAGCCAGTCCATGACAAATACTTTTGGTATCATTTAATGAAGGTCAGCTCACCAAATGTATGTGGCTCTCTGCTTGATGCCCCAGCTATCCAATCATCAATACATATATATATAAGTGTATTCAATCAAGCCTGATTATTTTCTTCCCTTTGGTTTAAGTTTCTTAACTGCAGTGCCTATAAATTCTGTTGATATAGACAGGCTCACATTCTAGTAAGAGAAATTCAATGTCCCTTCATCTAGAAATACATTAAAACAAAATACAGTGAACAAAGAAGTGAGAGAAATAAAACTAAAAATACAGCTCTCCATGAATCTGAAATTAAATTAAATTTGCAGGGACAAATTGGGACTTGCCTTCTTGTAAGCACAAAGCARATCAAGGTTATAGAAGCCATTAGTCTCCCACAGAGACCTCCTCTTTTCTTTATTCCAGTGAGACCTTTGCTATGTGAGATCTCAAAGGCACAGCATGAGAATTTGAACTACAGATTAGTTTTCTAACTCAGAGCCACAAGTGCATATTTATATTTTCCCAAGTGGGCAAGTGCCTCAGTGCCTTTGGGCAGCCCTGAGAGCCACAGACACCCTGTTTAGAGCCAACCAGCTGCCCTCAGACAGAAAAATTTCAATATATTTAACAAAGAACAACATTAACAGCTTATCTGGGAGTTATAAAATATAACATTGCTTCCATGCTTAATTCTTGGTCTGTAAATATTCTGTTACAGTACAATAAATAATTTCCAATTGCACTGGGCCCTAAAGTGATTGAAATATTTATGTAGTGGCAGAGTTAGAGGAATTATTCTGTAGTGAAAGATTTCATTATCTTGAGGAAGGTTCCCAAACCTGAATGGTTTGAGAAATTTGCTTCCTTAATTTATTTTAGAGACACAATTAAAATCTTGATTATAGAAAAGACAAAGATTATTCTGACAAGGTAAAGCCCCCACCAAGATGTGGATTTGTTTAGACACAAATATTGAAATATTGTGCAATGAGTAATTGCAAAGCTAAGACAAATTACACTTTCCCCCTCATAGAAGATTCTAGTGCATGAGCAGATTGAGCGTATTTGCATGTTCAATATAATCTCCTATTTTCCTCACTTCAATGCATTCTGATATGGCAATTATTATTTTTTTGTCTCCACAAACTACATTTAACCTCCCCCAGCTCAAAAGAGTCATGAAAAGACTATCATCTTTTAGAGCTCTCTGAATTTCTACATATTCATTTTACTTTTCTGACATCTCCCACACATATGAATTACTTTAATTTTTCTAAACAATTTTTAGTAGAATGATGAAAAGAAATGTGAGAGAAAAGAATTGTAATGTCCCAAAGATTGTTAAGCACTTCCAGAATTGCACTAAACTACAATTACATATATTCTTCCCCAGCTTATTGGCAATCAAGAAACMGATATACAACGTGCACACCAAAGTATCCTTAAGTGAACAGAGCACAATTCAAAATAATGTGTAGAAGCCAAAATGTCTTTTTTAGTTAAGACAGATTCAAATCAGATACAAGCTAGCTTGATAGTATTTTAATGACTTTTATAGAGATTCTTATTACTGGTTAGCTACCACTGATTATGCACCTTTACTATAAGAAAACTCACATAGTATTCYGAGGGGCAATTCTGTCCCAGTGTTAAACTGGATTTGTCAGCAATGGCACAGATGGGAGACTGTTTTGAGAGARAATGATCAAGAGAGCTGTCACACTAGAAATAGGAAAAAAATTGAATAGAAATAACAAGGCACACAATGCTGCGAGTGGTGTTCACCTTAATGTGCATGGTTCTCTGCATAGCTTCATAGCTTCACTTCTGCTGTAAAGAGAGCATCTCTTRGAATTTGGTACCTTAATAATTAATGTATCCACAAATTCTTTCAAGATACCAAAACCCTACTGTGCATAGGTGGATAAAGTAAACATTTCTCAAATACAAATAAGTACACCTTCAGTGCTGAAAACCAAAAAGAGCAACAAAATASAAATTAGGCTGGGGGATCTTCTCTCTCTGCACCATTTTGGCCCAAAGAGTTTTGATGTTAAGCAGGTTGCACACACATGCCCTTGTCAGAGTCACTGTGGACAGATGTTCCCTGTTGTACTGCTTTACACGAGGTATTAAGATCAAAGACTGCCAACAGCAATGGTCTTTCCCACCAGATCCTCTCTACAAACATGAAGAAAGCAGATAAGAGCCATCTGTTATTTTGCCAGTACAGATGTTAGTTTGTTTTATAAGAYCTTTGCTGCTTATCCACTTCAGCTGGGATAAAGTTCACTTTGTTTACTCTGGGAATGAGGGGCAGTGTGTACATTCTGAGACGCAGCTAACAGTCCTTTAATGGAACCATAATTTTTCATAGTGAGACAGAATGGCAGGAAGTACAGTTCCAAAAGCAATACTAAAAATAAGAACCAGTCAAAAATGGAGAGTTGGCAAAAACTTGTGTCATTTTTGCCAAGAATCTGATTAAATGTTTGCTTGAAAACTTGGTTTGTTAAATTTTGAATATAGCCTGATTAGTAAGAATATTCAAGGGATCTCTCAGCTATATGGATATTCCTTTTATTTCTATTTTCCCTTGTTTCTCTTTCCATTATTGTTTCTTAAAATTATTTTTGCAATAAAAGTCTTACAGCTCCTCAGCTCCTTGTTATATAGTAACCCAATCATCCTTCCTATTTTAACCAAGGTTTCTGCTTTGAGTCTTGGCTTGCTATTTGAAATTCTCTCCCATTTTAATGCCACATGTTTTTATCTTCCCAGMCAGAGGTGGGGAGATAAAAACCCAAAAGGAAAGCAAGTAACACAAAGTCCCACCTATAGAGGCAGAACAATCTGTTCACCACTAATGTCTCAAATTGTTGATATTACTTGGTCTCAGTAGTAAAATTGGGATAAATGCTAATATTCTAATAAGAGCCTGAAATATGTATATGTATTTGCAGGAAAAATATATAAACATTTTTTGCCTGCAGCCTAAGGCAACTAACACAATTTTAAGTAAACTTTCTTAATAAGTCTAATTATTTCCAAATGTTTTGTTTTCATACTACTAGAATAGTGCAAGTTCTTCTAAATACAATATTATCAAGTGCAGCAAAAGCATTTAATCTCATATTGGCAGAAAATTACAGATAGTCACATTCCTTATTAAAGYCCCACCAGACATTTGAAGAACAGCCAGGAAGGCCAGAAGCACCACATCACACCATCAAGATGAACATGCCTCCAGGAGGAGTTTGTCTCTAGGAGGCACACRTCAGTTCTGAACCTCAACTCTGCTCTCTTTACATGCCATGTGAATTCCCCTGARATATGGCTGCAGTTTTACTCTGCTCTCAGGGACAGCAGACACACACTGCAGTGCAAATAGAGTGCACGTGTGACAACTACCTTGAGATTCAGAGAATAAAGTTTCATTTCTGCCTTGATTTTCAAAGCAGAAAAAAAGYATATTTTCCCCTCACCTAAAATTTAAATTGCCATGCACCTTTTATCTCCTTTCCTGCATAGTTTCACAGCCCACCAGCCAGAAATTTTCATGCTGGTTGATGGTGAGACTAATCAAAACTCCAGCTCTCTTACCTGCCATTTACATAGAGAAGATCCCATTGCCAAGCCAAAACTCATATTTCTTTCTTTGTGGTTTCCTTACTACACCATAGATCAACCTCACAGATTCAGAAATCTTCAAGAGACTTTGATTTCACATATTATGAGGCCTTTCCTTTTAAATTGCCATTACTGCCATTTCAAAATAGCTATCTTTTCTGACAACAAACTTAATACTTACAGAAATCTTGGCAGAACAGAGATTTTTGTTCTATCAACTAGAGACAATTATTGTACATACCTGAGACCATTACTTGCCCTATCACCTTTCCTCAGGCCTAACCAATAGAAGAATCAACATGTAAGCACAAAACACCAAAGCCAGCACAACAGTAATCTAAAAGCCACTCTATGAAGCAGCATATTTTCACTTTCTGGTTGGGCAGATTGAGATACAGCCAGTTTTTCACTCAGTAGATCTGCTTTGCATTAGCTGTGAGTCCTGCTCCCTATAAGACATTGTCACATGATRTAAATCCTCCTCTATTCCAGATGTAGAAGCACAAGCTAAACTTTTGATGAAAAATCAAATAACAAAATTGGAATCATGCATATTCCAAYCACTACATTATTTTAATTTCCCTGCAGTATTCACATTGAAAATAATGCAGTAACATTTTGAAAGTTGGGTGAAAGACCAATTGTCACATTAATACACACTTGTGCCTTGGTAGCTTCTGAAAATCTCTTGTGCCTGTTGTCAAAGTACTGAAAATAATTAGCTGATAATGACTAGATGTGGCAACTCCAGGACTTCAGACATATAACATTTCCATTTAACCATCTATAAATACAGTCATTAAAAGTAAGTAATTACTCCTGAGTGATTGGCACTTAGCACATGTGAGTCAGACTTCAGAAATACAGAAAGATCTTGTTTCTACTAATGCCTGGTCCAAAAACATTTTAAATGGTGTTCTCCAACATAATTAAAGTCAAAAGACATTTGTTATTCCAGTTGATATATCTGGGGGCTAGTAAAATAAACTTGATAAGCCAATAAAAGCATCAGTTGCAAAATATTCCTTTCTGAAAAGGAAATAAAAAGAAAGGAAGCTGGGAAACCTTTCAGATGTTGTATTTCTCTGTGCAATCACAGCCTCCAACAACTCTGTCCATGCTCCCAGTCCCTTGGGGACTGCATTTATTGAGCTATTAGATCTGCCCTGCTGCCAGCCTGCTGTGAAATTCTCCCACAGAAGTGCATTGATTAATTTTTCTGTCTTGCAGAGATTATCTGGTACCTATCTTAGTCCAGAAAAAGGGTGAAAGAATAAAAGTTGAGCACCACCATCACCAACCTGATATTTAGGTTAGAGTGTCCTTGAATTAAACAATTTAGTCCAACACTATGAAGAAATACAGGAAAGTACGAGTACAAGCTATCAATGATACAAAGGTCTTTGTTATTTAGGATCACTTGTCTTAACAGAAACATGGAAAACTTCTCCCCTTTTCATTTCCTCTCAGTTTTTCCCAGCCCAGATGCAGCACTGAGCACCCATTTACTAAAGAAACAGACTCAGGGGCTGAGTGGCTCAATGACACTTCTGCAGTAACAAACTCCTTCCCACCCTTACTGGAGTAATGATCAGGGAAGTTCAGCAGTCAAGAGAATAGATCTGAAAATTAAAAAATGTACTAAGTTCTACACTTCCACAGTTCCTCCTTTTTGGGTGACACCTGCAGTTATAGTTTTAATYTCTAAGCAGGGGAGAATATAGCTTTGTGCCTTCAGAAAGCCCTGTACATGTGCAATGGAAGCTGATWCCCTGTTCAGTTACACTTGCTGACTGAGAAGGCTCTTGTGGTGATGGTCCCTCCTTTTCTCTCTCTCACTAAAGAGAAAAGATTATTTGCTGAAGCTGAGGGGGGCTTTAGTGGTGAATCCAAGAAACAGAACACTGAGTAATTTCAGAAACAAAAAATGACGACTCTTCATACCAGAAAAAGTGCAGTTTTAATTTTTGATGGAAAATTAAGACAACATTTCAATTTTCTGAAGATGACAGTGATAGTTATGATGAGTGAGGACTAAGGAATTAATGGTCCAAAATAAATCTGGACTATGATCCAAGTCCTTGCCAYTCTCCAGCATTAAACATTTAAGATGTTGTATTTAGTCATTCATGCAACTTCTACTTTCTCTTCCAGATACAGGGAAATGCAATTGTGCTGCTCCAATATTTTAGCAGATTCAAATAATTTGTTTTTAATCCATCCTAGGTTTATGGATTAGAATTTATATAGTTATAGAATATTATTTCATGCTATGAGTATCTGGAGATGTGGAATTTTATGTGCTGAAAGGACTAGGTAAACTGAGATGACCAAAGACAACGTATCCTCACTTATATTTCAGTCTCTGCTGAAGTACTTCTGTGTGTTCACTTGATAATTCCTGGGCCACCCCTGGGGATGAAGCACCTCATATGCACAACAGGACTGGCTGCTCTACAACTGGTGTTACAAGCAACACTTAGATCAACAATACTCCAGAAGAGATTAGACTCAAGTATAGATGTGCCTTACAGTAATTCTGAGTTTTTTGTTACACCCTCTAACACCAGAAGACAATCTGACAATCTTAAATCAGTTAACAGKAACCTAAGGAGTCAGAAAACAGATTATCTATGTGACCCCTGATTAGTGTTCAATGGGCAAATGAGAATCTTGTAAAAAGATCATGCTCACATTACTGAAAAGATTCCTGAGAGAGGAAAAAAGAAATTGTAGCTAAGCTCTGTTATACTTCTAGYGACATCTGAACATGCACAAAACAGAGCACGACCAATTTGTGTTCATCACCAGAAACCACAGWAGAAACAAAGCTCCCTTGAACACTTTTTTGTACAAGCAGACTGCTTGACGTAGTTTTGTTGAAATTGCTTATGAAAAAGCTTGCTGAGTATTTATCTTTTTGTAGATGTTTAGACAGATATATAAAATATATGAATTATAAAATATACATGAAATATGAGTCTATGAGCACACAACAAATTCTGAACAGAAAAGTGCAAACAGCCCACAGAATGTAAGTCCTGATTTCTCTATTTCTGTCTTCAGGGATATGCTGCAAAGCCTTCCCTTTCCATATTTACCAGGAAATCTCTAGCCATTCTTACAAATATTCAAAACCCACTCAAACATCAAGGGCTAAATGCTTCCACTATTTATTGAGTGCATTTCAAGGATGCATTCTGTGAAGCAATTTGTGACTTACTAGGGCAAATATCTAGTGTTTGTCCATCTGTATTTTTTTTCTTTTTGTTTTTTTTTTTTCTTTTTTTGGTTAGCTGGTGTTGAACTTTCTGTCTGCTTTAGGAACTTTCACCAGCTGGAAAAATTTAGAATGTGCTAATTAGCAGAAACTGACCTCAGGAAGAGCAAGCATAAAATGTAGATGTACTTAATAAAACTAATGCCATTTGAAAATCTCATCCAATATCTGATTCCTTCAAGTAACCATGGTTTGTTTGAATGCTTTTTGATGAGTGAAAGATTAAAGATTGCTTACTTTTATCTTCACAGAATATGCTAGGTGCAATCTTACTCTTACATGAAAAAAAACCAAACAACCAAAAGATCCAAAGAAGTCTCTAGCAAGGTCATATCTCTCAATGCTGCCTAGCCCGATATAAAGGAACAGTGAAAAAATGAAGCTGYTCTTCCAGCTCTAATACTGATCTGTTGCATGTCAGCAAGTGAATTCATTATACTGCTGCATCTTTTTACCTCTGACTTTATACAGGTTACAAATTCCTTTAAGTGGATGCTGTTTCTTCCTGTACCTGATAAACATGTTTGGATAAAGATTTCATGCACTTCTGCAATGTAACAAATAAAGACAAACATAACAAATAATAAATTTTGTGAGCACACTCACATTTAATTTTCACCTGGGGCCCTCAGGCACTTATATCATATGAAGGCCAACAGAGTGAGTTTTAAACCCAGGTCAGGTCTACTTATAAGCATCAATACTTTGCACCACAAGAATATCTATTAAGGTTAATGGAATTTCTGACAGGAAAACACAATGGTCATATGAAAACTAGGACCTTGTCCTATAAGATTATCAGCAGAACCAAGAATCTAAACTCTTTATGCATTTAGGTGTTGGGGTTTTTTTTTTGTTATTTCTTCCCAGGATGAATTAATTATTAATGATGAATCTGTATGAATAAGCTGTTCTAGGTCAGCCTAATAAGATACATCAAAATGGCTAGTTAAATATTAAAAAGGCACTCAAAGCTCTATTCATTCCAGGGGTATACGTACACAGACGATCTGGTTTTGTTGTTATTTCTATTTTTAAGAGCCATTAGTACCCTTTTCCAGTTACTCTAGCAAGATATTTATATACCATATTAAATATCTAGAAACTAGGACTAGAATCTCAAGTATCCTGAAACAGAAATAAAGACTGAAGGACAGGCAAATGCTATTGAAGCCAAATGTACATTGTTTTTTGTTATAAACAGAGAGGAAATAAGCCTAGCAGTTGGTTTCAAAGTGCTCAGCCCTGGAGAATGTTCAAGTTTGCTGGGGCCTGAATTTTCAAAGATCATTTTACAAGTAACACTCAACAGCCGCGGCAGGTCACCTTCTCCACGCCCACACACACACACCTGTGGTTCACCAAACTCCAAAGAAATAGGTCCCTGTATCATAGAGATCCTTACTCAGAATTTTAATGGATTAACACAGAAGTCTGTGTTACCTTTGCACTAGGGAACTAAATATTTTAGATAGAGATTATTCTCAGTTTCAATCAAATGGTGCTGAATCACTGGCTTCCCCCAGTACCCTGAATAGAAAGGAACAGAGAACACCATCTTCCCCTAAGGAGAGAAGGATCACAACACTGACACATTTTTTTGTACAGTTTAGCAGCCAGCAAAGACTTTTCTGGCATGGCAACAGAATTAAAGGAATAATCTTACATTGTTTTCAATAATGCAATACAAAATGTTAATCATCATCAGCTCCTAGAAGATGTTGTTATGCAACACAGACATAATATCTGCCAAAACCAACAAAATGGGTGAATATCCTGTCAGATTCTGAAGTATCTAAAGCACAGAATGCCTCGAGTTGGAAGAAATCTTACAGATCAGCAAATTCCAGCACAGTAGTTGCATTCACATTAGAATGRTTTCTCTGTGGCTTTTCCTACTGCAAGAATTCTGGAAAAGTTACAAATTATGGCCAATTATTATTCTATTGCTCTTCCAAATTGATGTACTTCAAACAATCTAGAGATGGTTTAACACAAAAGCAAACTTACAGMAGATGACTGTTCTTTCAGTGTCCTAGCATACTGTGACTAAGGAAAAATAAAGAAAAATCTTTTAAGTGTTGCATGAAAGTTTCTCTGAAAGCCAGAGCCCAAGATATATTTTTCACTATTTTGCCTAAGCCCTGAAATCGAACTTGATGCTCAGACCTTCCCTATGCATAGATCTTCTCCTGCTCATCTCTTTTACATAGGGCAAATCTTCACAAATATGTGCAAGGCASGCATTAGAAAAGGAAAGAAAAAGGTCAAACAAGTCCTATAGTTTATATCAATTTACATGACTTAACTCTGCTTCCCTTACWTGTCTTTTCCCCTCTTGCCCCCAAAAGATGGGAAGGAGGAGGAAAGTCTTTCCCACAAGGCCTGAACACATGACAYTTTTTCAACTGTTCAATTAAAATTTTAAACCAGAACTTTTGAAAGCTCCAACCAGTGAAAAATCTTGAGAAGCYATTTTTCATGAAGACCAAATTTCTGTTCAAAAGTCTGCAATAAACTCAAGTAAGGGGAGCTATAGTGAGGTTGCCAGGCTGACAGATGAAAGTGTACCCTGACAATTTGTCCTGGCYGTGAGAGACAGCTCTGTGCTTCTCAAGTTTGGTGTTTAAAAACTCAGTAAGCTCCTGCCAAAGCAAGACAGGAGATGGAGTTTCAATTTATAACAAAGCTGTGAAAATAACCCTGGAAGTTTCACCATCAGTGGTAGGGAAAATCCATGGCACAGGTCAAAAAATCACCCACCTCCTCTCAGTTTCTGGCTACCCCTGCACCTGCTTGGAGAGTCATTCCCTCTTTTGTCCCACTCAGGCAGTCTCCAGCTGCATTTCAATATTCAAAGGGTATCATTTTTCAGTACTGCTACACAGGACCTTGCCTATAATGGCCTAAGCACTTTCCAAATAGAAGTCAGATAACACTTTCCTGGGGGAAGTGCCTTCTCAATTCCTTTACATATAGTTCTAATTCTGAAGAAATCATCTTCACTTCTAGACACCACAGAATCTAATCCTAGGAAAACCTATACACAAGAACAGAAAATAACTCAATAACCCCAAAACACTGCAGCATGTTGAGATCACATTTTGAAGACAGCACATGGCCAAGATATTCCCTATTTTCCATTCCACAGGCTTGGACCTCGTGTGCACAAAGATTCTACAGCAATATTTGCAAACTCCTCTTTCCATTTTTAATTTTATCCAATGAATAAAGGAACAGTGTTTTTAACACTTTTATTCTGTTATGTATTTCTTCTGAAGGACACAAATTAAACTCTATACTGGAACATTACAGCATTTGATTTCATGCCACCAAAATATTATTTGAGTGATAAATAGAATGGAATGCCAAAACATCTTGAAGGCCTGGAAGTGTGCTTGGAAGGTCACTTAGCTAAATCCTTCTCCTAAGAATGGAATATTTACTGACTTGCAATAACAACGTTTGAAAGAAAATTTTCAAATTAATTTGTACCGTTGATTTTGGGTCTTTTTCTTATTTACAGTCCGCTTTTCTTTTTTCTATTTCTTTTCAACAACTGTCTGTTTTTCCCCAGTCCTACCTATGTTTTTCACTTTCTCTCATATTTACCTTTATCATCTGCTCTAACAAAACATACACATTTCCTTCTTTTTACCAAAACTGTTAGATCTGAATTCATAAAATGTTTAAAAATATATAGGATTGCTTTTGGTGGTTAGGGACACATAACACCAGCCATAAAACATATCTAAATCAATACACTTCCACATATCAGAACAGCATGTGGCAGTACAGCATTATGAAATTTATAATTGCATCAGATCTGTGATTTCCCAATAGCACTGCCTCTATAATAACTAATTTTAAGCTAGAAGTCCCACTGGTGACCTACAAAAGAAAGAGAGAAAATGGGACATTTCACTGAGGAATGCTAAGCTGATGATGCAAGGACTAAGCTCCACATTGCAGAGTGATTTATTGTACTTTTTTATTACAAAAAAAGAAATTAATGACTTTATGAACACTTATAATCTGACCTTTGCAGATAATTTTAACGGGTTTATTGTCTTTTTTTCCCCTATCATTTACAAAAATAATCCTTGTCTGATACACACAACAGAACAAGGAACAGAAGATAATAAAATATTATAAATATAAGAAAATAAAATATATTATTTAAATAATAGATAAAAGAATATATAAAAAAAATAATATATATTCTCTGATAGARTGGGACCTCTAAATCTGAACCTAAGACTTAAGCGCAGCATGCTTTAATTTTTAAGGTTACTTCAAAATTCAGTCAGAAATGCACATGGAGAACAAAAGGATCCATAACAGATTCCTGTCACAAATAAGCACCCCATTTCCCTTCCCCAAGAGGGAAAGGTGCAGTCATTCAAAAGGCAAATGTGCAGCAATAAAAAGAAAGTCGGGAAAATTTCTGGCAGCTATAAGACTAAAAAAAAATACATGGCTTAACATTCCATTCTGCATTCTGAACATGAAATTGGTGAGAGGAAAAACCTCTCAACATTATTTGGTTACAGACAAATTCTTCACAATGRTATTGCATCCTGTCACACCTGCCTGCCTAGTGTGAAGCACATGAAATATTCTGCATTGCTATTGGATAGCTAGTCATACTTTGTGGCTATATATTAAAATAATAACATAAATTATGTGTGACCATCCTTCAGAAAAAAAAAATAAAAAAGGAAAAAAWAATAAAAACAAATCCACTACTCAAAGGCACATCAGCCCAAGGTCCCCAACCAGGAGGAGGCATGGACCCACGAGCCAGCTTTGCTTGTTTTGAGTAGCTCATGCATGAGCAGGAAAGCTGGAGCACCAGCAACTGTCCTGATGGTGGCACCTCGTACTCACAGGGCAGACTTCACTCTCAGACTCCAGGAAAACAGGCAGTCAGAAATTTGGGCRCAAAGCCTGTGGGCCTCAGGAGCCGGTGTTCCTGGGTCCTAGGTCCATCCACTATCTAGGGTACAGACTGAAACATAAARACCCCAAGCTGTGGTTTTGGCTGGGGCAGGGTTAATTTAATTCACAGTGGCAGATGTGGAGCTGAGTTTTAGATTTGTGCTGAGCACAGAGTTGGTAACACAGAATGATTTTGTTGTTGCTGAGTGGATCTTGCASAGAGCCAAGGCCYCTCCTGGTTTTCCTACTGACACTGGGGAGGAAGTYGGGAGGAGACACAGCCTGGACAGGTGACCCAAAGTGACCAAAGGGATACTCCAGACCATGTGASAYGATGCTCTGTAGATRACGTGGGGGGAAGAGCTCTGTGCTAGAATTCAGCATGRGCTCCTCATGTCCTTCATGGTGTTCCTACAAACAGACAGCTTTGTTCCCCCCTGCCAAATGTTTAGCACAAATGTTATGAGACAATACTTTTAAAGTACAAGTCACCGTAGAATCTTACTTTTGTTAAAAGCCCAAGGGTGCACTTATCACTTAGAGCACAACTATCACGTTATACAGGGGGGAAAAAAAAGAAGCACAATTCTATAGACTGAGGAGAGGAAAGAAATTAAACCATCTCCATTACAGAGATAACCAGAGGTTAAACTTTGTTACAGGAGTTTATGAAATTACTCATGCACACTCATTACTAAGAGGAATCAGGTTTGCTTTCATGTCAAAACATCATATAAAAAGCCCCTATTCTTGTAGTACTTCCATATATTTATGTATCTATTAAAAGCATCACTAATTATTTGCTATTAAGAATGAGCTAATTAGATCTTACACTGTGTGAAAGAGATACCAAGTATGTAACTCACCATCCATTGAAAAAAACTGCAAACAAACRAAAACAAAGAGTTCCAAGAAAAGTTAAAGAGCCAACAAACCAACTAGGCTTTGGTTACCTTGAATGACAAGTTAAATTACAAACTTACAAAGAATATAAACACCAACAACAAATTAAAACAAGCCAAATCTATCATATTTGACTTTTTGTAAATGTAGCAGCTGAACAACCTGCAGGGAAACACTTCAATTACATAATATTTATTTAACAAATACCTTGTTCTACGTCCCTCGTGACTGTATTTAAATCAAGGAGTTATAATTACAGAATTTATAAAAAATAATAATCTACCAATTACTGTTGGTTTACTTTGTTAAAGTTTATAATTGAGATTTAAAAGGCTAAAATTAYTTGAATAGAATGAGACTGCCTGGAGTAAAATATTTTTAATTGATAAAATGTTTTGAAGCAAACCCCCACTGTATTTGTAGAACCAAATTTCAGCAGGCACCTTGGGAAAGATGTTATATAGACATAGAGGCCACAAGTGGATTTTTGTTTTAGTTTTGATAAGCATAATTCTCTTCCCAGTTCCATTTTTAAGAATAACAGCTTTTATATTAGGAATTGAAGTAGTCTCTTGTGAGTCACCTTGTGTCTTAGCCAGCATCCATGCTGCGTTAGAAATCATTTTTGCACTGCTTTGGAGGACAAGAGAAATTTTTAAAGCTCATTGTGTTCTGCTTTGACTACACTACACTCTTCAGATTGGTACAAGAGCCAAAAAAGCATCTTTGATATGGTCCCCACTTGCAGATAAGTTATTTATTCTTCACATGTAAAAGTCGCAGCTAATAAGGAACATACAAGTGGAGGTCTGAGGGGAATGAWCTTGCCTTCTGGCTTGGAGCCAAAACAGAAACAACTTTCAGGCCCCAGTCCTTCAGACATCTAACAAAAAGCTGCTCCCTTAGAAATTCCATCTAACAATTCTTACCTGTTCAACGTTTTTGTCACAGCACATGWCACAGTTGASATGGYCACAATACACAGGGTGTCACCACACCATTTCGGAAAGCTTCAACCCATACAGAGTAACACCATSCCACTTCAGAAAGCTGCAAGCATCTGCCCYTCTTGTTCTTCAGCCCAGCCTTTTATCCCCTCCYGTTGATGCATTGCACCTGTGTGCCCTCTGCTCCCTTTGGTGGTTGGTCAGTGCCCCTGGGCTCTCCATGGCTCATCAGCTCCAATAGGATTCACCTGCCCTGCACAGCTGTGCCCATTGGGGATGAGCTCCTAATCACAGCCCCACCCCAATCACCACAAACTGTGTACCTACAGATTTTCTTACAAGCAGATTTTAATTAATTASTGATTTTTAATTAACTCAATGTGTGAACACTCACAGACATAATTAGCACTTCTATAAGCAAAATGAAACTCAAGAAATAAATGCAGTAGTAGAAAACCATTGCCTTCCCTATGTACAGAACCTGAGCTTTTAATGCTTTCACACTCWGATCCCTGCGCATGCATGACTTAGATTTTTCCAGAACACACAGATAAAGCCTAAACATGCAAAGATTTTAATAAGGCAGCTGCGTATTAAAAAAAGTTTTATCTGAAAAGATACATTTATTTCTCATATTCTATAAGTTATAATAAAATTGGATATTGAACATGTAACTTAATAGAGGATAGCTTAGAAACATAATTATGGATATGCCAAAACATCCAGCCCTGTAAACCAGCAGCTTAGCTCAAACACATAAAGTCAAAACAAATAGTTATTAAACACCAAGCCAAACAGTAGTCGTGCAGTAGTATGCAAAAGTTCTCACAGGTCAAGAATAAAGGAATAACAGCCAAGTTTTGTAATCAATTCTATACGTGCTTGTTCTTATAGATGTATGCATTAGGTTTTCTTTCACAACASTAAAAACACATACCTCTACTTCAAAGAGCTTCTGGTGGGGACAGCATTGTTTCTATGCTAAGAGTATAGAAAAGGAATGCAACGACAACTAAAATCCATTACGTGAAATGACCACAGGGTGTCTTGTCAAAACTAATGAAGAGTGGTCACAGCCAGGGAGAACCTCCAAAATATTGTTCTTCTAATCTCAGAAAATTATGAAGGTGATAAACATTATCTCCACAAAAGTTCGGTTGTTTTAAATTGACTGTTAATTAACTTTTTTTTWAAATTTGCTGTAGTAGAACACCACTTTAAAGGTCAATCATCTGTGAGATGCAAGCAAACAAAGTCCAAACAAGGASAAAAATGAGGGACACATAGCCAAGATTCTTCTGATGAAATTTATSTATTCATCCATTGAATATCTACAAAGATATCCTCACCAGCAGGTGAGGGAAGATRTTCAGCATTAGTTCTATTCTGATGTTTGGCTAACCAAAGACTGATTAATCTGATATTGATTATTAGGCTGATCAGAAGAAATCCTCGAGTTCCCATCCTATGAAGTTTCTCAGTAATAGCAAAGGTTTTGATTTTACCACAACAAAACCCACGAGCTGAATTTAATAGTACCTTATTTTACTCCAATTGGTAATATGCTTATTTTTCTTAGCAATTGTGCTGAAAAAAATCACACCAAGTCAAGCTAAGATATAAACTAATTAAGGTTTTTGGTACAGAATACATGCCTCAAGGCTTTAAGTTCCAAATGTCACTGTATTCATTTTATTAGAAACACTTTTTTAGAGGAATGAATCTGTTTTTCAGCCTGCACAATTGATGTCAGTGCTATATAAAGGTAAATACTTCTGGTGTGAACATCTGATGAAGAAGCACATTAGTAAAACATGATACGTCACTGCCATTGTACCATCTGTCAGGTGGGGTGTGATTATGGCAACATCACTCTTATCAATCCCTTGGATAAAAAGAGTGGATCTGGCAAAGATGGTGAAATAAAGGCAGCTTCAGTCTGTAATCATTAAGTCAGCGACAGTTTTGCAATTCATTCATGCCTGTTTCTACAACTACAGCATTGTGCCAGTTACAARCAATAGCTTTTTAAATTATAATGTAATTTTTACCAGGTAACCTTAGAACTGTAAGCGRTGGTCATAAGCAAATATTTTTAAAGTCTCTTTCTGTCAAAAAGCTCTATATGGAGGAAAAGCAGGGTTCAAGTATCACCACTAGCTCTCCCTCTATATGACAAACAAGTTATCATCAGCCATGATCCATACAACAGGTTGAGGAACAAATCTAMACTTTAATGTATATGCATGTGTGTCTAGATATAGTCAAATACAAATAGATATGCATATGCTTAGCTGAGGAAACAGAAACAAGCGACTCATTGAAAAATATATATGCAAAGACATCATCACATAATTCCAAAATCTGATGTGCTATTCACTTGCTATGTCACTTAGTTGGTAATTTTAAATTTATTATTGACTAAAAAAAAAATAAATACAGAAAACAATATGTTCTCACATTAACTTTTCAATATTAGGGATTGAGCGTAGGCTGGAAAACACAAATGTCACATTAACCAAAACTGGAAAAAATGCTGCTCTTGAAAGTTTTGAATCACCATTTGTGGATAACTTATGAAGTTACAAATAGTATCCACAGTACATGGAAATAATGCCTAGGAATTTGAGAGACAGAGGACTTAGTTATAAAATAAGATCTCCTCCTTAAATAATCACCTTCATTACATTTGTATGTGAACAGAACTGATCCATGTGTTCCAATAGGCTGAGCTGGAAGTGTCAAATCTCAACACGTTTTAGACACCAGAAAGTTATGTTCTTTTTTTTTTTTTGCTTACAGTCCTTTTAGAGGATGGTTCAAGTTGCAAATAAGAGCATTTGAAACCAATTAATCGACCTGGGCATATTTTTAAAGATTATTTTCCTCCCTATGTACCTCCCTAGTAGAACAAGGACTGCTGTAGTTCTTGTGCCTGTGTACACATAAAAATTATGAACAAACTATCTATTGACAGCTAATCAGTGCAAAAACTCATGGTTTGCTTGTGGAAATAAAATACACACATATRAAGTCTGAAAAATAGACAGATATATAAAAGGCACTGAAATACTCACATTAGCTGTGAGTGGTCATCATCCCTCAGGGATTTACCTTTCCAAGAGATTAAGGGTATTTCTGAGCCATGTCCCCTCCAAACTACAAACATCAAAGATTACCCTGCTCGAGCACAACTGCATGTGCCTTGTATGAGYGTAAATTGCTGGGACAGCCTTAGTTCAAAATTCAGGCTTAAACTGGGGAATCAGGGCTATTGAAAGCAGCTGCTTTATTTATTATTTATCMGGATTCAGGTTTAGATGCTGTAAAATTGAACATCTTGTCCTATCAGATATTTCACAAGGCAATAGATGGCCATGCATTCTACAAGAGTAAAGATGGTTTTGCTGAAGGGTTTTGGGGTCAGTCTTTTCTTTTTTTGCAGTGATGATTTTTCTGGTATTTTTATCTAGGAAAAATCCATATTGCTTAATTAAGGAAGCGATAAGTAAAAACGTTGCTAAAACACTTGAAAGCTCATGTTAGGAGAGGGTCATASACTTCTAATTAAAAACACTACCCTCACATCTACTCAATTTTAACCTTTTTTTAATTTTACAAGACCCTACATAGATCAGGAACATATAAACAAGTACTTCAGAAGGGCCARTGAACTCTGCATACATACTGCAAGCTTCCTTACAAGAGACAAGATTTATTCTCTGCATTCAGAGGGGGCCATCACTCCTAATTTTGAATCAAAATTTGATTCAGCCTCCTATTACTGGACTGAAATAACTGGAGCCTGAACATCATTAAGTCTTTGAGAAACAAGCAGTGCAATCCAACACATTTGCTGAAGATTCTCCACATGCAAGAAACCACTGCTGTTATTTTTGTTGRAACAGCTTCCCACTGCAAACTCTGGTTTTGTAGGATTTCTTTTTCCCTGTTAGACAGTATTGAGGCATAAAACTCCCTAATAATATGACCAAAAAATTCTTTGAAATATTGTAAACTCAACTTTCCACAGGAAAAAAAAGTTTCCTGTAAAGTATTTTTATTATTTATGAATGGAAATCTGGTCTCACACCCTCACTTTGGACTTGCACTATGCCACCATACAATATACCAAAATGTTCTAAATAATCAACTTTATATCACATTTACATTGTATGAGAGCTGAATATTAAGAAAAGCTGAAGCCAAGAAGAGAAACGTGACTCTGCACTAGATCCATCTGCAGTAGATTGCTGAAAGAACAGCCTGGAGAGGCACCTATGACAACAATTTCATTTATTAAACTTGGACTTCAAGGGGTTTCAGTTTAAATTTACTTCAATCATGTACAAGAAGACCATGTCCCATCAAGAGCATTCCAACTTCAGCTTCTTTGGTGCAATCTGTGCAGTGTCTCTGCAGATATATTTCTGAATTTGATAGTAGCATCTGTAGCTCTGTGCTGGATCTGTAACTTCAGTATCCAGGCTCATTACCAATCTCCTGAGCCGTCCATTCTTCCTCAGTTGTGAAAATGTAATAAATTGCTTTTTTTCCCCTAGTGTATTTAGCACTCATGAAAACTGACAGATTGACAGCTGGGAGGCTGAAGTACTCTGTTTAAATCACAGAGAAAAGGAAAGAAGCAGCAAAGACAGACTGAGGAACCAAAACTGAATTAACCCTTGGCTCAAGTGTCCAGCTGAAGACAAAATGGCAAGGACTCAATGGAGCAATCAGTAGATTTTGACAACAGAGATATTACTTGGTGATGGGAGATATAAAATTAAATAAAACCCCCCACATTCCAGCAMACAACCATATTTGCATATTCAAGTGCTCAGCAAAATGCCTGGCCAGTTTACAGTAAAATTATGAAGAAAATCTTAACCCATCACATATTTGATATATCAGCTCATTCAGAAAGTGAAACTTAGCAGTTGCACTGTAAGTGCAGTGTACTTAACCTGCAGAGTAAGTTGAATGGCTAGAACATAAAGTAAAAATAAATACTACTGGGACATTTTCACATTTTACCTATTTTTGTGGGTTTTTAAAGCAGTCTTCAGTCAATCTAAGACCAAAYGTCTACAAATTCAATATTCAGGCATCACACAGCTCATTAAAAAAGTTGGATTTTGCAGAATAGTTACAGGTCTMTCTCTTCTGCTAATATCTATTTGCCAAAATTGATGAAAAAATCTTGCCYGAGTTTTCAGCCCCAAGATGTAGTAATGAGTCTGACAGGGTACACTCTACCTGTTTATCTTCTAATGTGGAAAAAAAAAAAGAAAATCTAAGCAGGGAAAGGGCTTTTTTAATAAATTGTCTGCAAAATTTAGAGGCCTTCAACAAATTCATTTGGACACGAATTAAAAACTACTAGATGAATGAAACTCGTGCACATTAGCAAAACAATTTCACTTTACTGATATCCTGATTTGAAAACACCCTGTTATTTCTCTACATTCATTATATTGCAGGGGAAAAATTATGTTCAGTACTTTTAATGTATTTTTAGTAATAATGTAAAAATAATAAGATTACTATTTATTTTAAATAGATTCTGTGGCATTACGTGGCTGAGGTTTTATCTATTTGGGTAATTTTCCACACAAAGGTAATCTCCCACTTTATTACCCCATGTATTAAAATAAGCATCCCAGAAATCCAGCAGAAACCTCAGAGCACTTAGATGAATATAAAAGTGATAGAGTAGAATATTGTCAGAAGAGTGTAAAAATCAAAACCTATTTCTGGTTCTGCTACAACCCAATATCTCCACCTCTGTTTCCAGTCTCTACTTTYATGTCTCTTGTCTATCTAGTCTGTAAGCTTTATCTGTCATTATGAGCATCATATTATTGATCTGAGTGTAAGTTTTGCTTKAACCACAACAGATGATATCAATAAAGATTATTTTGTTCAAACCAGAAGATGGCTTTACATGAATAGATACCATCTCTATTTATTATTCTTTTGMAACTGTGAAGAAAAATATCACATGATCACAAAAATGCCTAAAATATTTCCTAGAATTCCTTGGTGAAAAGACTTGAAGCTTGAAGCAGTTCCCACATTCCTAGGATTATTTTATTCAGAAGCAGTGCTTGGCTGGGCATTTTTGTTCTATGTGGGTTCCCTTTACTCCATTGTGAGTTTAGAGAGCAACAAGATTCAGGAAACATTACTTTACAAAACTAAGTTCACCTGACACATCTGAACTGCATGTAGTTGTTTGTTGCAGTAATTAAATATATTGGTTAGGATTGGGTTTAGAGGATTCCTGAAAAGTAGTCTAAAAACTAATGATAAATTTTCAAGCAAATAATAATAATAATAATAATAATAATAATAATAATAAAACATTTGAGATATCCCTTTCTCCAAGAGACTTTCCCCCAGTTATTTAAACAATGCTTGAGGTCATGCTACACTTCCACTAATTTTCTACTCATAAAACTCACCTTCAAAATCAGACAGTCAATAGATTCTTTAGGAAAAAAAAAATAAGGATAAGCTAATTAACTAAGAAAACTGAAATTTTCATGATCTACCTGCATGAGAGGAAATAGGTGTAGGTAGTGTGGATGTTCACAATTTTCCTGAACATTATTTTTGGTGAGGAGGGAGGGGGACAGACACTCAGATGTGGACAGAAATGACATGACCCAGACCTGAGATTCTCAGATGCTGAACGTGGTTATGTGATTGTGTCAGCATTCCCGCTGGGCCTGGCAGCGCTGCTCTGCCAGGGCTCCAAGTGCCAATGACTCAGCTGAGCCGACATGGGGCACACACGCCCAGCATGGTTATGAGCCTGTGCTGGCCCTTCTCTGCCAGCCGGGTGACTCTGCATTTCCATGCTGTATTTGTAAGCACAGGAAAAAGCACTGTTAATATATTTTTGAACAATGTCTATSACTTAGTATCTTTAGAATATGAAATACACTCTGAATTCTCGTTAAAAATCCAGTCCTGAAAATCCTTTAATTTTTTTTCTGTCTTGGTGAAAGAAATAATTAAATAAGTACAATCAATTTTATATGCAAGTTGTTTTCAGAGTAAAATTTATATCTTTTGGCTCATCTCTTTAATCAGAATACATTAATTAATGCATCAAAGAAATATTGAGACAAAAGGGGTTTTTTTTGTAAGCAGCAATAAACAAAATAAGCCCATAAATCCATGCCTTGCTCTTCTGAATGTCACTGAAGTCTTTTTTGAAGTGCTTTGACTCATTCACTGTATTGCTTWACATTACATAGAAATATCAAGTAAGATGTAGAAGTATTAACCCATAAGTGTAAGTGAAACTATCACATATTTTAATTGCGCAGTTCTTTAACTGAAAGGCCCTATCTTCCCTGGAATTAGGCAGCTCTGTGAAAGGAACCTATATTCATTTTCCTACAGTAGTTGTAGGGAAGTAACATTTTCCTTAGGTTTCCCCCGGGGGTTGTACCATACAACAAGAAATGCCCCTTTTGTTAGAGGCAGACGTAATGTAGACAAAGTAGCCTGAGAAATAAATTTGGTAAAATGAAACAAAGGATTTGATCTTGACTGTAGTATTCATTGGCGCAGAGTTTCAGTGCAATGTTCATTAATTTCCCTGCCTGAAGACAATTCCTTGAATTTCAGAACCTCAGACTAAATTTTGAGAGGGGTCAGATACAACCCCTCACTTTTATGAGCTCTCCATGTCATTTGTGAYAACTAAACAAAACTGAGTAAGTAGTTCTTCAAGCTACTGCAAACTGCTACCTCTGCAGACACAATCATCTGTTCCTCTTAAAAACCTAATTACTGRCAAGGAAAAGTCAGTGGCTGGCTAATGTAAGGCAGTCACACAGTTACTCAATATGGAAAAAAAGATGAAAACAGGGAAAGTCACTGATTTGGTGAAGCATCACCTCTCCTGATTTAAACCAGATCTGAAAGTTATGGAAATTAAAGACAAAAACATCAAAGAAGAGGCCAAGAGATGGGGTAACAGCAATTCTCTGTCACAGCCAGCTCCATCACCAAACTTTCCAGAACACAAGCAGCCTATCAGGAATTACCTCAAACTGGCAATTGGGTTGCTCTGACCTCAAGTTCCAGATGCAGGATGAAAATTTACAGAAGTACAGGGAATATAAATGTTTTACACAATAGTAAAGATCTCTACAAATTCACACCAAATGAAGATCCTMCAAAAATATCTGTATCATCCAGATATCAAATTAATTCTTCTAGCAATACAATCATGGTTTTTCTTCTAACCTCTTTTCCCAATTGAAATCACCTAACTTTAATCCTGTCATATTCCAGCACAACTCTTAACAATGAACTTTTTGTAGAGTAGTTCCTAATTGAAGGAGCTTGAGTCCAGGTCTATAAATTCTTTGTGCTCCACTGTACACACAATAATCTTAGGCTGTTCCTAAATAGCATAAATAAATTCAGGAAAACAAAGTTCTACAGTATTTTCCCTGCATTGCCAGACATATTTCTATTTTTGAYAAACCTATGCAGAATTGTTTTATATATCATAGATATTCACATCCATAAACTAAAAGGGAAGTTATAATTACAAATTAGTTTGACCTAATATACAACAGAAGCATTACAACACTAACTGGCTGCTTACCAGTGCCCTGAAATTGCTACTTGACTGTGAGGCACTAATTTTTTAACCTAACTTAATAGGTAGGAAACTCTTGGCTAGGAAATGACCCTGAATAAATATTAGCACCCATTCAGAAAAGGTCAAATACTTTGGTTTTTTATCATTACATTCTAACTGCTTATTTATAAACCATTGAATTTCAAAGGTAGGTTATTCTTACTGCACTAYCTGGCAAAAATATTTTCTACAGCATCACAATTCTCAAATATAAAAAAGAAAGAATATTCCATACTCTTTTAAGCAGGAGCAGCATGACTTCACAGAATTTCTGAGACTAGCACAAAAATCACTGRATGTCTTTTACTCCAAATAAGAGGGAAGAGCTTTTACACTAGGTCTGTTCTTGCTTCTAGACCATAAACAGACAAACCCTCTGCTGCTTGAATTCCACTGGCTTCAAATAACAGGCAGTGGTCGACTCTATCCCAAACAAAAAGGGATAATTAAAAGTGTTTTCAAACCCTCTAATTAGCAAGTCAAAGGAAAAAAAAAATCACTAAAGTTCTGATTTTACAGTTTTTAGGCAGAGCACACTCAGTCCATGTAGACATAGAGAGAAAAGAGGCCAAACATCCTCACTCTGTATCAGCTCAGGGAATAAGTTGTATAAATCATCAGCATCACAAGAACAAATCTTGGTACTTCCTTCTCCATTTCACGTCTCTGAAGAAATACATTTTCAAATTATTTCCTTCAGCAGRAGAAACTGCTGCAAAAATTACTCCAAGACTTCCTACCCCCTTTATCAAAATTATGGCATAATCTAGCAAATATTTTCAGTCAGTTATTTGACTGCCTTAGAAAATAAATTGGTCTTACCATTTAGGTGCGCATCAAACTGTTGAGGAAAGCATGTGAGGGCTTTTTCAACAAGAGACACACGAGAGAATGGAGGAATTAGAAGCAGTACAAAGCCTCATCAGGGAGATTCTGGAGAAAAGTCCTGCCTATGGCAACCAGTTACCGGTGTTAGGCTGTTTGCCACTAACACCATTCACACCAGCAGTAGTGAAAGGCCTCTTTCTGCCAATCACAAGACACTGCTTCTTTAAATCCAAGATTTTGCCTGGTGTTATACAGGAAACTCTCTCTCATTGGGGCATACTCCTTCAGACAGTATAGAATGGTTTCAATCTCCACAGAGGAAATCCAGACCAACTTTTTATCTGGCTATTTACAAACAATCATGCAGAAAAAGCTTTTTTTCCCAGCATACGCTTTGCTTGRAGCTTTAAAACCAAATTTCTTAGCCTAAATACAAGAAGGAGATTTACCCACCTAYTATCTGTAGAGCCACAGTTCTAGAAGAGCAATATGTGCCAAAGCTATGTAAAAATATAAATTGCCATATCAAGGATGGCAAAATGAAAATAAAAAGCACTCATGCATCAGAAATTACCTTTTTGTAGGCCCCCTGTGTTGGGATAGACACTCTCTCAAGATCACTGAGACATCACCTTTGATGCTCCTCTCCCTTTATCTGCAGCACACTTCAAGTCCCAACTCTTCATTTGAGCTGCTGCAGGGTTTGCAGTTGTGTTGGCTGARATCCTCCTTCAGAGATTACTCTAGAGGGGAAAAAAGACAAACAGGCATCACCATCCCSTCAGAGGATTTCAGGTGCTCCATATAATCAATAGCTAGTGCCTAATCTCACTGTCCTCATGAAATTTTAAGTATTTTCACTTTGGGATTTTCCCAGATCTTCTGATTTAGCAAGCTCTGTGCAGTTGGTTTAATATTTCCATCCCACAGCCCAGACCCCTCACTACCCTACTCCACAGAGCTGCTATGAGTGCACTTCAGCATCAAACTACAGGCTGTGCCTTTCTGTACCAAACTGTAAATATCCCAGTCTCCAAAATCCTTCCCCTGGGAGACTCAAAGGCAAAACTTTGTTTCAAGCAGAAATTTGTACATGAAGCCTCTGAAGCCAGCAGGYACCTCCCAGGGCTCATATGTGGGGAAAGAAGGGTTTTGCCAAATCCAGCGTTACAGAGAGCAGGAGAGACAAAGAGGGGACAGAGAGGGGGCAGAGAGTGCTGTGCCCTCACCCCACAGGGGGACACTGCCCATCACCAGTGTCCCAGCAGGAGCACAAAAGCTGGTGCCAGGCACAGCTGGGCCTGACTCAGGTTGAGCTCTGTCCCTTGAGCACCTCGTGATGTTCARTGCTGGGACTGCCCGGATTGCTCACTGCGAAAACCCAGCCCTGTCCAGGGCTGCTTGGCACATCCCCTAGCAGAGTGCTGTGCCAAGAAATACACAGCCCCAGGGCTGTGCTTTTTTTCTCGTGGTCAGAAATAATGATAGCTCTTAAAAACCTGAGAAAAGTTAATTATATATTTCTGTTTTATACCCTACAGTATTGGTAAGCAATAGGAATTCTGAGCAGTACAAAATTAGAAGAGTTTTTTTCTCATGCTCCTCAGTAATTTTACAAGCTATTTTTCCGTGCTTTAGAGCGTGAGTTTCATTCCATTATCTAATCTATGCCTACTAATTAATCAAATTGCTTTAAACAGTGAAATTTGATCTAAAATCTTTTGTTCATTTGCAATCAAGTAAAGTTTGATAAGAACAGACAGTTTGGCAGTGCCTGTAAATCCTTGTGGAGCAAGGAAATTAACATCTTGGCACCCAGCTCTGCAATGATGTGCCTGATTTCATGGAAAAAAAGACAACAAATTCATTTCCATAACTCAATAATGCTTCTCTTTTGCTTTAACTTAATTAATTCATTCAAGAATGCAACTTTTTTTAGGCATACCTGGTTCCTAGAATGTGCAATAGGGTGGAAAAATGATAAATCTGAAGCTTTGTGATAAGAATACTTCAAGGCAAAAAGAATTTATATACTAAGAATAAATTCATCACAGTTTCACTTGTAGCTGAAGAGTCAACAAAAGAGCTAGAAGTACTTTAAGGGTTATTTTATATTTGTGACTAATTCAGCATTGACAATTTGCATGAGCTGTAGCCTACTGCTCATTGCAGCTCATGGTGTTTCAGTAGAGTTCCATAAGAAAGGGACAGACAAAGCTGTGAGAGGCTTTCTAATGTTTGCTCTCCTCATTGATTGCTCTAATGCAGGGATGCCCACCAATATTAAATAAAATAAAGGGAAAATCATGTTGCTTGCAATACTAGTCTATGTCTTTTCTTCTATGTATTTATCATCTTCCAAGAGTTTAATACAGCAATATTTAACTCTTCCCCAGGCATCCTTGGATAATCTGAGCCTTACATCTGGTTTTGAGCACTTTCTTTCTTTATATATCCCCCTCTTACTGGTGAGATACCTCAGGATAAGGTTTTGCTATCAAGTAGGAGATAAATTACCAGCCAATAGTTTTAGCTGTATGTAGTTTTCTAAAATAGTACTCTTGAAATGAAAAGCATGATATTTACTATTTTCACACTGGAAGCACTGAGTGCAAGATATAAACAGATATTCAACACATTCCATCAAATCTGTTCAAAATTTCTAGAATTGTCCTATTAATATTTCAAAAAACTCACTGACTTTTYACACAATCCACCATAACCTTTTCTTAACTTCTTCCTTCTTAATTTCAATTATGGACACAGGAACATTTCTGTGTCTAGAGAAACCTGCTATGTGCAGAGCCGTGGTGACAATAAAATTTAAAAAAAACACCAAAAAATTGAAGAAGTCTAAATGGTTTATTTTAAAAATACCTAAATGGGGAAATCATGTTCCTAGCTGTTGAGGATATGTTGAGTTTTAGTCAAATAAAGGGTTTCTTGGTGAAAAATAAATTCCCATCTCTTGGGAAAACACCTAACAGACCATAAAAATATGAAAATAAAAAATTCTGTTTAAACACCCAGAGAACACCTGACAACACACCTTACTTACCAACTGAGACACCCTAAAATTTGTTTTGACCCGAATTAAGCAAAAACTACATTTCAAGGAGCTAAGTTTTTCAACTTGTTTTTATGTATTTGAATAGTATTTTCCTAATTGCATATTAAAAATGACATTTAAAATGTTCCTAGTTTCATTGATAGATAGAGGTGAAATCAACATGAATAGTTTACAAAAAGCCATGCAAAGAACATCACTCAGSAGCAACACGACCTGAGGAAACCTTGTTCATATAATACAGAATATTAAAGGAAGCAAGTTCCCTGAATTAAAAAAAAAAAAGTGATAATAAGATTTGGAAAATTGGGACAGAATACTAAAATATCACACATGAGGATTRTGGAAATCTAAATTCTAATTATAACTTAATTCTGGAAATATTTCCTTGAACCTCATCCCCACTAGCTGGGTCTTGTTTTGATTAATTTCTAAATGTTTGAAGCAACATGTTCCCTTCCTGTAGTCCTTAGAGTTTCATACCATAACTATAATATGCCATTTTCAGAGGTAGTTAATTTTAAATGCTAATTTATTTTCAAGAGTTACTTTCAAAATCAGATCTCCCATTTATGTGTCTAAATTTTAAGTACCTAACCTTAGATACCCAATTTTGAATATTCAGGGACTAATCTTCACATCAATGAAATTAAATTCACATTTTGTGGCTGGAATCAACTACTTTTCAACACCCTTAAAACGCTGGTATGCTAATACAGTAAAAACTAGAAAGAAAAATGATCCAAAGGAACCTACTTGAAAGGAAGGCTGCCTTTGAGCAAGAAAGAGAGGCTGCATTATAGTCATGGGCACTTTATTTCTGTAACACCAGAGGTAGCACCAACCTACAGGCAAGTTCATTAATCTCCCCAGCTCCAAGGAAATGGAGTGTCATGCACTGCAATGGATTCTTTATTGCTAAACCTGCATAGCTTTTCCATTAGGTTCGTTGTTAAAGATAAAACTGAGAAAAGTTTAGATGGGATTTTAAGAATTTCAGAGCTGTAGTGTCACAAATGTTCTTCTCTCAAGATCACCCACACTCTGTCCAGCTCTACAATTTATAGGGCAAGGATGTAAAACATGGTCATTATAAAAGTTTTACACTAGCTCCTTGTATATCAGTGCAGAGATAAAACAATTATGTGCATCCATCTTATAATGACAACAAGAAACTGCCTAAATTAAAACACAAACATCACATTCCCCTGATCACATTCCCAAGGAAAAAGCTCTCTCAAAAGATYCAGAAATTGGTAAAAAAAATGAATGCTCACTGAAACCAGTGCTTATAAAATTAATGAAATTGTGTCACTGCCTTCAAGGACTTCACTTAAATAATTTCTATTTGGAAAAACAGTTTGTCTAATATCTTCCTGTAGAGCATCCTGTAGCCATAATGAATTTATACAAAAATACATTTTTTTAGATATACACAGCAGTCTTATTACAATGAAAAATTCACAGTGTATTATTTATTTCCTAACACATTTTGGATAATAAACAGGATATCAAGTTACATCTGTTACAAATGTCATAATTAATGAAAAATCTTGGCCCAGTTTAAGTAATTAGTATAAAATTGAGTTTATTTACTACTAAGCAACTTAACAGAAACACTGGACTGTGAAACCACACACCTGTGTCCCCACTGTAAAACAAAAATATCTAGGAGCTTTATGAAAGTGCTTTCCAAGGATTTTCAACAACAGAGTAAATGGTAASTCTCTTAGTAAATTTTTCAGTTCCTGGAGAGCCGTAATATTGGCATCTCATGGATCATATTGTTCATTTTAATGATATAAWATGCTGGCATTGACTTCCACATAAATGGTCTCCATGAGTTTGAATTGTGGGATTGAGGCCCTTCTGCTATGGATTGGTAAATTAATTTTCCCCTAATGCTACAAATGCTATCCTATTTATCTCCACCAAATAAATCCAATATTTCAGTCGTTAAGAATTCCACACTGGAAACTGCTGGACTTTTTAGATTTAAACCAGGGAATAAATTCACTAGCAAAAGTCTATAAAACAAGGTCCTAAGTCTCTGAAGGATGTTAGAACTAATCAATCAGGTCTTTATTAAGGAAGCAGTATTTATGGTAACTTCAAGACTTGAAATTAGCTGCAGCCTAAATAAAAAGGATTTCTTTCTCCCCTCCCCTGCCTTTTTTTTTTTGAATTTTAATTTATCAAGGCTTAGCCTCCTCCAAAATAAGAAGCCATTTCTAGTGTGTTTTCAAGGAACAGAATGATAGCAGAGCTGTAATGCTTAAAAATAGATTGCCCTGCTAATCCCACATCATACCCAGGTTATTGTATTTGTTAATCTCACTCACTACCCAGGAAGGATTTCCTGTCTATGCATTTAACATGTGATACAATCTCAGATTACAGCTCTTTTACTCTGTACAGGGGGATATAAGACCAGGGGATATGTACAGGGATGGGTTAAAGAAGTGAACTTTTAGATAAAATAAATTTCTTTTAGAAATATGCAGAGTGAGCAGGAGTCAAGTTCTTGGGTAATGGGAGGCATACTGAAGTGTGTTTTAATAAAACATGAAACAGATCTCCTAGAAGTTCTTCTTGTATGCATCAATGCTTTTCTATTTAAAATCAGTGCATATTAAGAGAATATTTTTACTGTGCTTTTCAGATCTTCAAGGTATTGACAGTGTAAGTGTAGAATATCCACCACAGGTACAGATATTTAAAGAAGAGTTTTAATATCAGACATTTTTTTAAGTTAAGGTATTCCTTATTAACTGTTCTTAAGTGTTTTTTTATTTCTTGACATTTGCAAAAACTCAATTATTTCTAACTTATGATTTTTTATCATCTTTTATCCCCTTAAATTTAAAAGATTTCTCCTATGAACAACTTAAGTAAATACTATTATCACACTGGGGAGTGCCAGGAGTGCTGAGGCAGGCAGACCTTTTGCATTGGGGTAATTTTGTGGATGTTCTGAGATACCCTATTTGAGGGCAGGCAAAGGGCAGCCCTCACCCTCCAGTGTTTTATATTTTCCAGCAATTCAACAAGCTGTATTCACTAGTATCTGGCAGCTCCCCTCTTCAGTGCAATACTAAACACTATTATTTTAATTCATATTTATTCATTATATTGCTAATGAAAGGTGTAATTAAAATAATTTTAATGAGAAAAAATGACCTCAATTTAGCATTCAAGCTTCCAGGCTGCTGGAGCCAGAGGTTTTCTGCCAATATTACTCAGGCAACAGCACAGTATGAAATATTGTACATTAATTCTTTTGGTGTGACTGAGCTACTAACCTTGGTTCACATTGCGTGAAAATCACAGATTCTTTTTACAGACTTTGGAGATAGCCAACCAATAGCACAGATTAAACCATCACTGCAATAATTCCACTGACACAAAGAATTAAAATCAGAATACGTGCAGTTTCAATATTAATATTGCTAAAATGTGTACAGTGAACTACTTATTTTCATTTTGAAAATATTCATAAAGAAAAATAAAAGAAGCATGAGAAATGCTTTCAATAAAAGAAGAATGGGAGACATCCTAAAAGGGAAAAAAAAAATTGTAGCTAATCATCACAATAAAAGGAAATTATTAGATATAAGTCCTGAATATTAAATGTTAATAATGGGAATATTGTTGAAATTTTAGGCATAATCTCAAGAAAACTCTTTTCATTCAATATTTTTCCATTAATATATTCTCTTTCAACAGACAAATTTTTCAAAGCATGCACTTCTAAGTACAAATCTATTCCTAATGAACAATACATATATGGAAATAATTGCACCTATTTAATTTTTAGTGTAGACAAGAGGTTTTTGGGGGTTTTAAGTGAAATGAAATAAAGGGGAAAACCAACAACAAAAACTCTGCTGAAATTTTCAATCTGCCACAACTACAGAAAACTGAACTACCAAAATTTGGAGTTCTAAAAATCTGGCCCCAAAATCATGGAGCCTATTSTCTTCAGCCACAAACAGAGCTGTGTTTCACACATGTCCATGCTTTATCAGTGATGCCACGTGGTGGAACAGCCTCCCACAGCTSATAGTGAACAGAATCTGAGCAGCACCTTGGGGTGGGCATGAATTCAAGGCCAGGAATGGGGTTTAGGGGAGCACTGCCAGGCTCTGCCTCAGGCTGGGAGCCCTGGCAGCAGCTCTGCTCACCCCACCTGCCCCACTAACCACACACCCCATCTGTGTGTCTGTACCCAGTGATGCCTCTCATTTCAGGGCAGGGAATCCCATATTCTGCTCCTTGCCAATTTATTTTTTTGTTGGAGCCAATTTCTATGTCCAATTACTTCAAAAATGTTTCGAAGTCCTTTGAACAAAGACTGGGAATGTCATCCCCACCTTGTCAGCCCTGCAGTGCCCATATTCCTCTCTAGAAGTGTACTTGCCTGCTCTCCAACAGGAAGGAATATCTGCCTTTYCCTGGAGACACACTCAGTTCCTTGTTTCACTGTAGACACACACAAACCCACTCTCTAAAATTAGACTGAGAAGGTTCTCTTTAACTGGGCACATTCTACAGGGGCTGTTTTGCAGATTACAGTTGAGCAAATTGTCCATCCATAATGAACACCTTTTATTGCTAACTAACATTCTTATGGAAGTCAGGCACACTTTTCAAGTTAGCCCATACTCATGAATTTAATTTAAAAAAACCCTTCATACCTTGACAGTACTGAGAGGTGATATTGCCTAAGTAACTGTCAGCTTCATCAGGTTAAAAGTGTCTGAACTAATTACAGATATATTGAACCATYCTCAAAAAACCCAAAAAAACTATACACCAGCTATAAACAACACATGTGCTATGTATATCATTTTACATGGCAGCCTATTTTTAATTAATTTTAATCCATTTYGAAGTATTAGGGGCAAAAGTACCATCAAATAAAGTATCAAAATATATGCTCATTCTTTTTTAACAACTAATATCACACATTGCAGAAGGACAAAAAAAGAGAGGAGTGTTCCTTGAAAGTATTGTTATTTCTCACACATTAGAAATTGTAGATATATATTTCAAGAAATCTCTTTAACCAATACAAAGTAACTGCATYATCTGCTGAAAGAAACTCCATTTTAACTCCTAGTGCAACTGAGCTGTGTTTTACGACCAAAATTGTTCCAGTGACATGTAAAAAAAAAATAACCTAGATCCCTAATTTCACCATGAGGCCCAATAGATTGTTTCAGTAATTGTTTTTTGTGGAAGTAGCTGGCCTAGTTATGCAAAACAGAAACCCCACATCAGMTTTTGTATGGCACTTATAGCAGTTAAAGAGAAATGGAAGAAATTCTATTTTCCCCCAAATTCAGGCTATGTTCAAGTTTCTATGGAAACCTTGAACACCTCTACAGAGACAAGCAGCAAAGGGTAAAACTCTTCTCCCTGGTTTCCACCATTTCCTCTTTTCTCTCTTTGATCCATGTGCAAGTGTTTTATGTATAATTCACTTTCTACTGTCCCTTATTTCTCTTTTCACTCTTCATGTACTAGCAGGAAATCTGGGGAAATGTCCCTCATTATTTGCTTTCCATTGGCTAGCCAGATGATTTTGAAGTGCAATAACTAAAATTTAAACATTTTCACATGTCTGATTTTATACAATCATTTATTCGAAGACACCTGAGCAGGGAAACCTCATAGAAACTCCAATAAAGGTACTTAGAACTGGTCACCATGACTTTGATTGTCCTGTGAGATTTTCCTCAATGGCTGCTTCCAAACTCTGGGTTAGGCTCCTGTAAAATCTCAGCCATCACACCAGACACAGCCCAAAATGGATATAAATKACACACATCAAAGAGGTCCCTAAAGAGCCTTTGAAGAGTTACATTTACTTCTCCTGAAATGAGAGACTACAAACTATGTGAGCTAAGCATAAAAAACGTTATGTGCTAAAATGCACTTTTATCTGCCGACCTCAGATGACTGAGGAAACAGACTAGAAAACAGCACAAATCCCATTTGCATTTTGTCATCTAGATTTTCTTTCATGCTTCTCTCAACCCAGGTGCAGCTCAGCTCTGCCCACATACACAAAGCACTGGAAATTTCAGTTTCATTACAGCCAGTTGGGGAACGAGTTGGAAAAAATCTMCTTATTGAAGGTAAAGAGTACAACTTGCCATATGAGCTGCCATAAGGGCCAACTCATTTGGGGTCTGTAGATCATTCTAGAGCACTCTGATGAGGGTTTCTAAAGGCCAAACTATTCTTCCCTGATTTCTATTGTTTTTTGTGAGACTGATGCCCACCCACACAAGAAAAAAAGTAATGCTGACTGGATACAGATTTTAAATGGTTGAAATTTAACAAACATAACTTTTAGGGTCATCTGGATAGAAATAAGAAATACAATGGGAAATCATCCAGTTCACTATAACTTGTAAATAATAATAAAGGGGCTTCATAATGGCCTAATTCTAAAAGGCCAAAAAATAAAATGACATGAAAAAAAGCCTGCAAATTAAAAAAATGGGTCAAATTTTGTGAAGGAGCTCTTAAAATAAGAGCAAGGCCCTTCAACAGACAGTCAGAAAAGAGTTTTCTGCAAAAATATGTAACACTTTTCACAGATAGAGATGGATGTAGGCAGTGCTTTTTGTGAGGGCACGAAGAACCAAGTGTTTTTTCTGGTGCTGTACACAAATTCACTGGACAACTTGAGTGCTTGATCATCATCTCTGGAGTGATAGAAATGCTCATTTGCCTGCAGTAACCCCAGATGAACAATTCTKCTAGACCTCCAGTACTTTTGATCAACTGTCCGATTAGATCTGTGCAGCAATCAGAAATGTGTAACTCTGCTACTGCACATCTGCAAAGCTCTGCAGACACACACTGCCCAGTASTGACCCAAAAGAACTTCAGAGAATTTCCTCCTGTGTTCACTGGTCAATGCTGTGTGCCTGCACCACCCTTGGTAACACTCAGATGCTCTTTGGTGCCTGGTTCCTGCCAGAGGGCACAGCCAGCTGCCCACCTGTGGACRTTCACTGCCAGAAGCTGCTTGCTTTCATTTGTTTGCTCCTGGAGCTTTTCTTATACTAGGTGACTTTATACATGCTAGTTAATCCTTGTCTTCAAAAGTTAAAATTGTTCTTATTATTACACTTCTGTAGTTTGATAAATTTCTCCCTTGCCTTCAAAATATTTTCTTGGCAGCAGTAACACAAATACTGACTGCACTAGCCCTGTTAGTCCTCCATGACACCAAATATTTTAGCAACAGGACTTGTAARGAACAGGCACACCACAAGGCCATTTCTGTCACACTCCACTTTCACCCAAGAATGTRTCTAAATATTTTTTTGAAAATAGTCTGGCTTTTTGAATGTGATATTCAAAGTATGGTTTCACTTAGAAATTAGAGTGGTATTGGAGCACATGGCATAGATGCCAAGTTTTCATAGATGCTTATTTAATATCACTGTAATTTTAATTTCTCACAATCGGCATAACCGTTTTTCTCACTTATTACTGCTGGCACATTTCAAAAGGAAGTAAACTTTTTTCCATACAATACYTTTTAATCTATTGTATTATAAATACTATCTTGAAGGTATAGTTCACAAGCTGTTGACAATATATCAATTAAAACCAAATTAATAGACAGCTTCAATGACAATTTGACAAACTGAACTGAACAGCGTCTCCCTGTGATATTACACAAACTTTTTACAGAGGAAATAGCTGATAAAGATACATGTTACAAATGTTTGGAAAAAAATAGACACAGATCTTTAAAAGCTCTTGATTAAGCAAATAAGTGACATTGCATCTCCAGAGGTACAGCTGCTCAATTGACAATAACTGTCTTGTTTGCACACCAAATCCGCGTTTTGTCAAGCAAAGTCCAGAACTCTCCTTGTGGCACATTATTATATTTCAGTGGCACACCCCTGAGGCTTTGGACATTATTATATTTCAGTGGCACCCACCTGGGGTCTTGGAAGGAAGATAACCACTGATATGGTTACTTACACTGCAAAGCTTTTCTTTCTGACCAGGGTGATGTGYCTCCTCATGAATTATTCACAGACTCGTGTGACTAAGCGTGCAGCTGATCTCAAGTGCCATTTAYGTAACAAGTGTGGTGCTAACAAAATGGCTGCATATTTTCTCCTAAGCTACTTAATTAGAAATGTTGAAAGCATTCTTTTTGCAGATACAGCTTATTTCTTTGTGATCAAACACAGTTAAAGGATTTGGTACTTCCCTTTGACGCTGTAAATTAGACAAATTTTTCCACGGAAAGTCTTTTAAAAATTATCACAGTACTTCTAGTCCACATGTAAATCAGGAAATCTGTATGGAAATAAAGCATTAAAGCCATCCATTTGAAGGATAGAGCTACTATAAAATGCATAAAAATGCAAGTCATATTGATGTCATTGCTTCTCAGCAYTTTGATATATTAAAAATAGTGTTTAATTAGATAAAACTTCAGGAAATAGAGACCAAAACTTCCTGAACTGAAGTCTTTGAGGTTAAAGTAATTCCTTACAAGTGCTCTTGGTGGTAAGAAACCACCAATACAACATGTTTAAAATAAAGAAATCTTAAATATTTACAGGGTAGCTTTTTCTCTTTTTCAGTATTTCTAGATCTGATTTCCTTTCCTGGGAGAAGCTTAGCAGCCTGTCCCCACAAAGGTCTGCAAGATGCTTATGTATAAACATTTTGCCTTCCTAGGGTAGTATTCAGTTACATCAGGCGTGGCGCATCAAAATAGAGCAGGTATGGGTGAGCAGAGTTCCTCTGTGACCTCAAGGGTAACTGCCAATGGGGCCAGAACTGTTCTTCCAGATTAATTTCATCAATTATTTTCTAATCAAAGAACTACACACTCAACTTGTATTTCATAACTTTCCACTTCCCTGTTTTTAAATCAATTTGGAATGATTTACATACCAATTAAAACCACAGTGCCTTGGAAGCTTCATCTTTTACAGGCCATGCAGACATCAGCATWGAGAGGGTGCTGAATGTTTAGTCAATCCTGACAAGGAAAGCTCCTTACAAGAACAAAGAGAAGTGTGGCACTGCAGCACTTCTACCTCATGAGTCYTCTGCTAAAAACACTGAAAAGGTTTTAAATATTGACATTATCTTGGGTTATGATTATTACACAGCAGAAACAATTTGAGTCACTGATGTAATGATTACTTGTAGGCATCAYTGATGAAGTAAGGAATGGCTTCTGTTATGTTGAAGTTTACTAAACTCCAGGCTGACAAGGCAAAGGAAATACACGCTGATCCTTCCRTTTTACAGTTACAGTAACTGGGATATTCAGATATTGTTGGGCAACATAGAAATTCAGGTAGGAAAGGAAACTTTTCTGGTTTCAGCTAAGTGTCTCATCCACAGGATTATCTCTGCTCTGCAAAGGAGAAAGTTTTACACACCTACCAATATATATCGATCTATATCTTTAGAAGCAATGTTTCCAACTAAGGAGATAATTCATTAAATACTATGAAGCATCTTATTTGCTATATATAAAGTATATGTTAGGTCACAATCATTCATATGAAATTGGACATGAAAACAGCTAATTCATTTTTTAAAATACCCTATTGCACAGATCCTATGATCTTATTATTTTGGTCTTTTGTTTTGAGTAAATATTAGTGATTTATCCTTTGATCTTCCTCTTCATTTGTTTAATGCTGTGAACTAAAAAAAAACAGTCACTTCTAAATTTGAGGTCTCTACCAGTCATAGACAAAACTGAATGCTGCAATTATGTTTTGGCAAATTAAAGCACATTAAACAAGCCCTGTTCCCTCCAGTCTCAACTCACTACACGCAATACAGTGACACACATTAGTTTCTCCACCAGGGAGTTAACATGATGAGTTCCTGCAAGCCAGTACAACTTGTCACTTCTCACTGGCTTTCCCTTGGACAAAATTCCTTCCAGTTTTCTCTAGATGACACAATGCAGTGTAAAGCTGAAGGAAGTTAGCACTTGTCATCACAAGGGGTTTTATGCCATTTAATTAAACAGGGCAGAAATGTGCAAAAACCAAGCCAGACTCACACTTTTCTGCTTCCTGTCAAAACAGACACAGCTCAGTCTGGGAGAGTGCAGAACTTGGTCTAATGATGCACACAACCTATTGACTATTGCCTTTAAATGAGAAATACATTCCTTTCTTATCCTGCTGTTACTRAGCATAGTAAACTGTGGCCATTTTCACACAGATTTATAGTTAATTCATTAAGACTGCATGACCCTAATCTCTGAGGCTGCATAACACACAAAATATTGATGAAGCATAACACTGAACAGCTACTTAACTTCCAAGCCTCTGGATCAGTGTATTAACATGAGATGACATAATAACTAAAACAGTTACTGAGACTAAGCACTGGCACATTTACAGTACCAGGCTTTGTGAGTTAAGCCACCTAAAAAACAGTTTGAAAGATTACATATGTATGCATGTATATGACTTTTTTAGATTGCTATAAAATGSTTCATTGTTTTAAACTGCATGAAGAGACTGAAAATAATTAATAGTGCAGGAATTATTCTTGTGTGTGCAGAAAGACATGATACTACTATTATCTAAATATACATGTGGGCACTGGGAAAGGCAACTCATATGAAAACAGGACTCATACACTTCCAGGGTTCTCAATTACAAATATTCATTGCTTTAGTTTACCACTGAAATAAATTCACTTGTTTAGTTTTAATACATTACCACATCTGCAAAGTGCAACAAAAGTATTTTCTGATAACCTCTATGTTCATTTATTTCCTTGTCACTCATGACACCAACCAGTCACTACTGGCCCTGAGCATGATGCTTTTTCTCCTTAGCTGGCTGAGAGACCATAAGCCAAAATCAAAACCTTCATCACCTTGTAGAATCTATCAATAAAAAAAGCACTTGCATCAAGGAGGTTCCAAGTTATGAAAAATTATATTATTTTTCTAATTTCCTGAGCAACATGTTAGATGAAAGACAATATTTTTCTCTATTTTTTCAAGCTCTTGATTTACAGTCATTCATTCTTTCTTACTGAGATTCTCTGTRTTTGTCTCAGGACATGCCAAAGATTCATCAACACCCCAGGAGGAAGAATTCTGCTTCTTCCGCAACAGACCCTGGATTGTGGAGTAAATTTCTCCAGGATCTCAGTACACTGCATCTTTTTTACTTTCCTACCTCATACATGGTCCCTCTTTTTCTTTTTTCTCACCCAAAGAAAGCTCTAAGTAATAAAGCCCAATATAATTGGAAAATCTGCTCTAATGCCTTAAAATTTGAGAGTCCCCACGCTTTCTGCTGAAGAGGAGGTGAAAGAAATGCAAAGCCCTACAGCTTTCTGGACATCACACAAAGATGCTGATAGCATGCCATAGAAACCCATATGGAAAAGAACATTTTGAATGTTGAAAAGATACAAGTGTCAAAAAGCATCTCAGGATGCACGAACTGTGTGAATTTTGTCACTTTGCCACATATCTAATTCATACCTTCCYCCCCAGCTTGAGAAAAATATTCTGAAACAATTCCCATTTGTTACATCCAATTAACAACACCAGAGCATTTTGACACCATCAGCTTTGCAAAGGGCATTTAGTGATATGACTGAATTGGAGAATGGGATGGCATTTTTCTCTGCTAAGAAAGAATATCTTCTCCATTCAATGATCAACTGAGTAAATATTACAAAATAGTCTCTGTGAATGAATTTGCAGCAGGAAGGAAACATCATTCATGATTCAGAAAAAGCCCAAGGAATTCAGAACTCRCTCAAGAACGTACAACTGAAATGAATATTGCAGGAACAGGATATGTAATTAACAAATCCCAGCGTAAGAATGTAACATCATTTTCTTTCATCACTTAGCCCACCACACACTTAACCTTGGACCTCTCCACCCTGCTGCTTCCTTTTGCAGAATTGAGAATGAGGATGGCTGACAGCTTACTGAGATCTCCACGCCTTGCTGTGGAACTTGCAGTGCTCCACACAAGTTCACTTGAGCTGTGAACAAAATTTTAAAAAATCTATTTGTTTATGTGAAGTTTCTCCATACTTAGAGTCACAAACTGTAGATAGAGAGTGAAGGTTACAATGAATACTGAATAGCTGTCCAAAGCAGCTCACATCAAAATGCTGGCTCTTACTRCTCTTCACGTCTAATACAGCAATTTCTAGGATTTTGGATTTATGGTTATGCAGTTTCTGGAAACAATTTCATCTAGCCTGTAACTTGCAGCCTACATTTCCTTTAGTATTTTATTGTTCTACCTGAAAACCTAACTTCAGCTCAAAGCAAAAGTTAGTGTATGATCTTTTGYGTCATCATAGAAACAATTCTGCCCAGTTGAACATAAAAAGGGCCCTTTGYCATTATCTTACCCAGTGGCTACCACAGTATAGCCAGGCTTTGTAAACTCATTGTAAGAATTAATTCCATTAAAATCTTCAGAAAAAAAATTATTATATGGTCAAATTGTCTCCAGCAGGACACTACCACCATCAGGAGAACAAAAAGTCAAAGACAACTTTAATAAAACRGAAATTACTCTCAGTCAACCAAAAATATCCTGGTATGACTCAGTGTCTTACAAGGGGGTGTAACCATGATTTAATAGTTTACAGTAAGTACACACAATATAGATCTGCAAAATAGATTATGAATTGTATTTTCATTTACGATACTACTCAAAACACTCAATACTCAAAGATATAAGTAAATATCATTAACATGGCCAGACTGCACAATAATGACTTTTAAAATAAAGGAACAATATCACTCCTGAAACAAGGTAAATTTGTTGCAGTTTGCTTTCAGTTGTAAATGCARAAGGAATTGAAACAAATATTTTCTTAGCTGCACAATACACATTTTAAAGAAATACTGCKCTCAGATACACATAGAAACAAATTGTTTTATGGAAAGCAAATTTGTGTTGCATAAATGAGTGCGGACTGTTTTCCTGGCAAGCACAATATATATTTAGAAAGCTAGAAAGCAAAGTATTTCTATCCTGTTCTTTTAAATAAGAAGCCTGATAATAATGATAGAAAAATACAAAACATGTCATCAACTTTCAGTTCAAGCTTCAGGGTGATTAAGATCTATTTTTATAGTGGCTTAAAACTTCATTTTTGTGTATGCCACAAATTTCAGATGAAGCCCAGTGAGAGACCAGAGGAAGGCTATAAAAATACAATCCTCATCTTCAGCATTTCWAGCCTAAAATTGTTATTTGTTTTTAATTTGATCTTTTGAGACGCTGGGTGGTCTGACTAATTAAAGGGAATGAGATACCTGACAGAGTTATTGAGTTACATCCTTCTCAAAAGATGGTTTTGCTGGTTATGATGCAATTCACAGTCCAATACATTAAGAATATCAAAACTGCTTTTATCACTGCTTCATCTTACAGTGGGAGCTCAATTTCTGTTGAGCTGCATTACTTGCCCTGATTGCCTAAACCAGCTCTGGCAAGCACAGACACRGGAAGAAATTGATGCAGACACCCCAAAAAGATCCAAGGAAAAACCAATACGTAAAACCTGAATTAAACAATTTTATTCCAAATGAAAGCTGACCTTTAATATAATCTAGTTCTGAAAAAATTTATATGATCTGACTAGTTTTTTTCCTTTGTCCCCTTTGAGTCTTAAGCTAACCACAAAAGGTTAGGTCCCCTAAAGACTTTTGTCTAAAAATTCATTCAGTCACCCAATCCTCTTGCCTTTCCACTAGGAAAAAAAAGACCCATCCCAAAGACTATAATTTATTTATGACCTAACAAGACATTTCACTGTACCTCAGAGCAACTTCAGAGCACTTTTCTCTTAAAAAATATGTGATTAAATGATTCTTATGCTGAATCTCAGGCTGTTCAAAACATAAGGGAATACTTAAAGCTGTCTGTTGACTTCCTCAGTACTGTCAAATTTTTGAAGACTTGTGTCAGTGCAACAATTAAAGAACAAAGGTGGAGCTAAAAAACCCCTGGAGATCACTCCAGCTGAGGAGTTCTCAAAGCTCTGAAATGGCAKCAACTCACCTAAAAGTGAAATATCTCAGTGCCAATCTCAGCCCACACTCCTCTGTAGCCATGATTTTTTATGAAAAAGCCTTCCCTTAGGATTTTTTCTCCTGAGAAGATGAGAGGCCTCAGAAAYAAAATGTAAACAATGATTATCTGCTGCTGTGGAAAGCAAAGGRTGCATCTGTGATTGGTCCATGTTGGYTGTTTCTAATTAATGGCCARTCACAGTCAGGCTGTTTCGGACTGTCTTGKTTAGACAAGATTTTATTATCATTCCATTCTCAGCTTTCTTTCAAGCCTTCTGATGAAATCCTTTCTTCCATTCTTTTAGTATAGTTTTAATATAATATATATCATAAAATAACAAATTAGCCTTCTGAAACATGGAGTCAACATTCTCGTCTGTCTCTTCCCAGGACCCCTGTGAACAMCMCCACACTCCTTCAACCRGTTTGTCATTCCTTGCCCTCAGGTGAGGTCAGGGCAGCTCCAATCCTGCTGCAGGGCTGCTGTGGAGCCCTGCCTGCTGTCACACAGGTCCCTGGGAGCAGTCCCCACACCCTGCTCTGCCCTGGTGCCCTGGCTGGGCTCAGCAGCTCATTCATGGCTAACAAGGGCTGCTGTTGCCACACTATGCAMTCCCGGGGAGCAGAAAGAGGTTGTAAGCTTATTTTTTTAGCTCAGTTTTAATACATTAATGACCTGATAAATTTAGAATCAAATAGTAGCAAGCTGTACTCTGGAGAGCCCACCTTGAATGGGAAACATCCCTCCAGCCAAGTGTATACAGAAACTAACAGCCTACTTTCGMTGGAAAGGAAGTCTCTGCACTTATCTATGGATTTGCCAGTAGAAGTTGTTTTTTTTTAATCTGAGACTACAACTAGTCAAGAAAAAAAAATTCTTTAAAATGAAGTTTAAAGTGGCTTTTATTCTTCTGTCAGCTTTCTCTGCTAAATTTGGTTTGTTCCAGCAATTTGAGCTCAGAATATGGGGGTATGGTTTGTTTCTAAAAGCAAAGATGCTTYATCTGGCAGCTAAGTTTTTCAAGTTCTTGCAGGTTTACTTTAAACCAATTCTTAGTTTCCTAGATACACGTTAATGTTGTGAGAATGCTCTCTCTGTTACAGAGAGAGAATTGCAAATACAATTGCATATAAATTACAACAGTGGGTGACATATTTCATGGGTTGGCCGTAACCAAAATGTTAAGTTTTGTTGTTTTTCTAGTCCAAGAAACATATAAAAATCATTTTCATCTTTAGAAATTGTGATTATTTCGTGTGTCGTGTCCAATAAACATTTAAGGGAAAAGCATGAGAGTTGAAGTTGCCTGTGTGTTAATTCCCAGAGACCAAACCAGGGGGTACATTCAGATTAGACTCAGGCTGTAGAAGGGCAACTAAAATAATTCACAGTTTACAAAATGGATAATAAACACTTCAGTTAAATCCATAGCACTGATACATCCATTAATCGAAGTACAAAAACTTGCAAATGCCTTCCAAAAGAGTAATTAAATGTTTTTCTTTTTTTGTGTGTTTGGTTTTCTAAACAGATTTCATTTTGATGGAACCTTTAGAAATAAACTGTGGGATATGAGGTTATAAAAAAATCTCAGGAAAAACAAACACATAAGACTATAACAGCATAGGACAGATAGGGTAATCACATGAAAGGGAAAAGTATTATATGAATGCTTCAGATTAACTCAATGCCTTATATAATCTGGAATTGTGATGGATTAAAGTTCCAGTTTGACAAAAGAATATACATCTGGAAGCATATTGCTCCTTTCCCAAGGAAGACAGCAATTATGACATAGAAGAAATGAAAAATCCTACAGAGACTGAAAATATTTATAATGACACATCAGTTGTTCCATTATTTGGGTAATTAGTTTAAAGGAACTACAGGAAGATGCTGATATTGAAATTTTAGACTTGCATTTTATAGGTGTTCAAGGAACAAATATAGTCACAGGAAGAGAAGTTTCTGGTTAAGGCTCCAGACTTCATTCCAAATGGTGTGGAGAAATGGTAGAGTGCTGCAGTAATTAAACATTCTCCAATTTAGCATCTTCATGGGTGTAACAACCTCCCAAAATAAGCTTAAAATTGTTTTCTTCTCCAAAGGAAAGCTACATGAAAACACTAAGATTAGTTGGAATTAAACCCAGGGATCAAATCTGTGCAAGGGAGTGGATGCAGTTGAAAGGCACTGCTGTGGAAGTTTGGAATAAATGTGTGCAGGTAAGACTTGGAAAAGGTCAAAAGAAACCCAGAAGGATCCTTTTTCTCATGTAGCTGAAAAGTCTTCCTTCTTACTTTGCTCTATGGAAGTTTATTCAGTAGAGCTGACTAAGYACAAATCTAATTGCTAAAGGATTAAAGAGGAAAACACAGAAATCTCAAGAAATAGATAATTAGAAACAGTTTAAAGACATGTTTGTCTACATTTTCTGAGGAAGCAGTAAGCCAGAACTAGGTGCAAAGCATACAAATTTTACAAAATTTCATCACTGGTTTTTTTTTGCTCTGATGCCATTTGAACTGATTCACGGAATTTTAACTCTTCCATAAATCTCTATTTCTTGCTAAAGGGTTCAAAAATCTATTTTTGTATATCCACTACTAAATAGAGCTGTTGTTCAAATTATGCAGGACCCTATTTACACTGAAAATGGCTAAGACCTTAAGATAAAGCAAGCAGCATAAACAATGTGGTGCTCTGGCCTATCATTCCACCTGCAAAACACACGTATTTTGGAGTCAGATCACTTAAATTTGTTAATTGAAGTAATCTGACTCCAACAGAAAGCTCAAAAATTTCTGTTCTAATCAAAGAAYTTGCAACTTTGAATTAACTGCCTACAAAGCTTGGCAATTTCACCAATCCTGAACCAGAGGTCCATTAATTTAGTGAAGAATGTTATCTTTCTACCCTTACACACCTCAAAACCTAGCTCATTARAGAAGCCTTTATTCAGGAAGAAAAAGACCTGGCAAGAAAAGGCAAATAGTGCATCCCTAGCAGAAATGTGAAAATTAACAATAACCCAAGCATAAAATATCCACACAATGGCAAATAGCATTTTTCCCCCTTTCAGTTTCCATCCCAATTTGCAGGTGAGGAATCAGAGAGAAAGAGCCAGTCCCATCACTGTACCACAAACATAACCTGTCCCATAAATCAAAACTTTTCTCCTAAGCAGTGGCAAAAAGCTTCCTCCACATTACCTGCCAATGCTGCCTATAGATTACTGATGGCTTCTGGTCGCTCCCTTGCACCATGCAAATCTGTCACAATAATCATCAGCAAAAGAGCCAGTTCAGAGGAACCAGGCATCTCTGATGTCCCTGGGATCTCTGCATCTTCTCCCTCCTCCCTCTGGGGAGGGAGAGAAGGAAGGGAAACAATAGGCTTTTTCACTTCTACCTCTTAATTTTAATTTAGCCTAATATATTGTTAGGATTATTGCAAAAAAAATTACTTTATTTTATGACAAACCTGTCTTAAACTATGAACTATGGCTCCCTTAAGAATCAAAAGAACACAATACAGTATTATGGTGAAATGAGGACCTCAAAATCCACACAGAGTTCACAGCCCTGAGACATTCACAGATCTCACTCTAGTGGAAACAACTGCTTTTGGAACTCCCAAATTTCCTTTCTGTGGGAAATGAAAGCTCATTTTGAAAACAAAGTTGTGCCAGACACATCACGTTTTACAATATGCATTGTGCCCCAAAGCTCTGAGTGCTGAAAAGCAGCATGGGACACACAGAGGACCCCCCCTTGTACAAATCAGTAATTTCTCATTTCTATCGGGAAACAAAACAAAAGCCATTATTCTGCTGAAGCTGTCTAGGGTGTTCAGTGCTGCATGATCAATCTCTGAGTAATTTCTTTGGAAGATGGAATAATTTCTTTTAGCACTGATTTAAAGTGAACCAGTCCACTTTGGACTGATACAAGTGAGGACRAGAGATTAATTCTGTTTTGCCATGTTTTTCTTCTGCTAATCACCAGAAAGGGTTTGGYACAAAAACCTAATGACATTTTAAAATTTGTGAATTACTAATAATTGATTTAGAGATGTTTAATTTACTGCTCTCAAACAGAGGTTCATGAATGGCTGCATGAGGAATTAAGTTGTTACCACACTGCAAAATTTCCACAGAGTTCTTTTCACTTGGAACTTCACTACTTACACTGAACATTAATTCACTTCATAAAAGCTGAGAAAGGAATACAAAACAATTTGGATCTTGCAAATAGTTTCCCAACACAAAGAAATGGATATTTCCATCCAGCTTGCACTGTGTTTGGAGGAGAAATTACGTAGTAATTAGAAATTTTGCAGAACATGGAGGCAAAGAGGAATGGGAAAAACTCAGAGAACTAAATGAACACTTTAAAAACAACAAGGAGTGACAGCAAAATGAAGCGAAGGCATTGAGTGCATTTCATCAGTTGTGAAAACTTAAGACTAACTTGAAAAGTGACAGAACAGTGAAGCACTGGCCTCGGGGTATCAGAGAGAGTTCCAAAGACTAAGTTGTTTGCTTTGCAAAGGGTTTCAACCCTGAGTTTGCAGTGTGGCCAAAGAGTGCTGGCCCTGGGTTGCCAAAGCCCTGCTTGCAGCAGGGCTGGGGGTGCTCAGCAGCAATCCCCTCCTGCCGTGGCCACTTGCCACAGCTCCCACTGGGATGGAGCCAGGGCTCCTGGCTGGGGCTCTGCACGGGCCATGGCATGGCTTGGTGAGGCAATGCCAGGCACTGGGATTGCTGCTAATAAACTGCAATTTCCTCATTTGCATGAGGGTTTATGGAATAAATCCCAGCAGCTCAGCCACCAGCGTGACAAAACTGTTCYAGCAAACACCAGGTCTTTATTGTCCTTTTCAACCTAACCTGCTCTGCTTTCCASAAATATTTATCACAAATCAATCCTAGAGCAAACACATTTTCCCTTTTCAATTTCTTCAAGTTSACTCTCAAAATAGGGATTTAATCAAAAGAATAATTTTAGGAATCCTCTAAAGGAAAGAAACTTCTGAACTTCACTACACCATACAAGGAAGATTAATTTCATACTATTGATCTTATAAGAGCTCTTTTAATAATGCTACAAATTATATGTTAATGAAAAGTTCAAATGTCCATTATATGCTGGAAAGAATTGTGATAATAAAGATGAATATGAGGACTATAGTCTAAAAGCACTTTAATAGAAGCCTGGTAATTTCCATTTTGAGAGGTGTGGGKTTTTTCCTAAAATTTAACAATAAATGAGTGAAAAATCCATTAACAGCAATGAAATAACTCCAGAAATAATATTTTAAAAAAGGCTTGTTTTCTGAGATTTCTTACCACAAATTTTGTGAAAAAAATCATTGTCATATTCAAACCCTCATAGTAACTCTCACTAAAGATAAACAATATCAAAGGCATCTACTCCCCAGTTCCTTTTCTAGCTCTGGTACTGTACAGGCATATTATACCCAGACAAAATATACAGTTCACTCTATTTAAGGTGCTTATTCATGAGCACACTCAGCCAGATGAGAAAAAAATTCATATCTGAAAGAAGGTAGGGAAGTTAAAGTACTTTCTTCAGGGAAAGGTAAAGAAGAAGGAAGAGCAAGATAAATTGGAGAGATTCATAATAAATTTTAAAGGCACTACAGTTTAATCCTTGAAATCATAGTTTTTCAGATTTCACTGAAATTCCTGACCAAACACTGTTCTCACTTCCAGAACTTGGTAGCACTTAGACTTGAGCTCTAAATGATTCAATACTTGAGATCGTGCATGAGAAATTAGTTTTACCTGTATCTTCTACTAGTTTTTCTATGCAAATAATGGTATTTGATTTTTTTTTCAGAGCATCTTTATGCAGGTAGTCAGGAAGAATTTAACTTAGATACCTACAAAAGAATGAAAAATTATCTTCATCAATCTGCCAGAGAAGAGAAATTGGAATTGTTACAGCTTAAAATTTTATGCAGGTTTTATTAGACTCTGTAGAAGCTTCTCAATAAAATTGATTGCTTTCCACCTACAATGGCTGGAGACAACCCAGAAGGTGAAGCTATCATTCAGCTCTTATTGGCATTTTACATATTCAGGCTGTCCTTTTCTCTTTGGTTACAGAGTCAGATAGGAGTGTGTGCATAAATGAGCAGCTCAGGAAAGCAAAGCTGTGYTCTCCCCACAGTCCCTGAAGGGCATATTGTGTCAGGAGGATTCAGATGAGAACTATGGTCAGTCTCCATGTGCTTCATAACATTTGAGCCATGTGGAGTGAAAATCTGTCCCCCATCAGCCAGCAACTGAAAGGGAATCTCTAATGYCATGTTATTATAACCTGCTTCAAACACCTGACAAAACATTGGGTTTATTGCTAATCATATCCCCAGCGATACCACATTTCCAATGTAAAGCATGGTTAGGAACACTGAGAATCATGCACTGCCTTTACAATCTTTTCATTTCTAGTCCCTTTCCAATACTCAGATTAAATCACACCTTTACGAGCTTTCAATTATTAAAATTTATGAATACAAAAGGATGTTGATTTCAAATTTGACTCTACAATCTCAAATATCATTTTAACAAAAGCAGCTAGTTCATTAAATCTTTATTCCCTGGAATTTTCCATCAGTTGAGCCCATAATGTTTCAGTCCTCCCCTAAAACACTTAAGATCTGGTTGTCTTTTAGCAGTGAACATTTAATGCTTTACAGATGGACAATGGCTAATGCAAGCATCGTGTAAATGCATTATTACTCATGGATATGAGCTTAGCTTTTTAATTGGTGTATACCTCTCTTCCATCTGCCTGCCTTTGATTTTTCCACACAGATAGAAAAATAGTTTTTATTTAATTACATCTTTTATTCTTTTACTGACATTTTCCCATGCCATCTTTCAAAAATAGGAACAAACAATAACACTCTCTTTCCTGGCTTTTGAACACCTCATTTACTCAAAGCCTAATTTGCTGCAGTTTGTTGAAGTCCATGAAAATAAGACATTTTGTTAAAGCTATTCAAGTGCCAATCTGCTTTGTGCTTCAAGAATAATTTATTCTTCTTAGCTAGATRAACTTCTTGTTTATTTCTTAAACCTTCAGATTAACATATTAATTGCATAATTGCTGTACTTCTACAGGGCTTAATTCCGCCAGAGAAAGAAGAGACTTGCTGGGAGGGAGTTTATCTATTTCAGAGACTTTGAGGCCTCATGCAGGGACCTTCATAAACTGACAAGTTTAATTYTAAAAAATTAATTAATTGGGATAGCATAGCAGATAGCTGTTATGCTATTCTGTTCTAATTTAGCTGACACTTCCCAATGGTCAGTGTGTCCTGTATTTCAGATTTCAAAGAGACAGGACAAGCTCCCTCCTATTACCAGAGATCTCTTCTATGGACCTGGTCTCACATTTACTGATTTCCATGAAAACACAAAGAAAAAGACAAAACTGGCTCCAAGCAAACACGGTAGAGGAGAAAATGTCCTGCCATTTAATAGTGTCTCCAGCCATTCCCAGATAAATCAGTACCCTTAATATATTATCTGTGCATAATTAAAGAACTTCCTTTTAAATCATTGGCTTTTTCAAGTATTCCAGTGAATAATTTTAGAGGCTGATTACTTTGATGGGGAAATAAGTTCTTTATCTCTGCCTGGTGAAGGTTGGGGTTTGCAAGGTATTGATAAAATTCAACTGTTTAAAAAAATAGTAATAGGCCCCATCAATTTTCCATGTGTCTAGCCATAGCTTTATATCATGAAAATAAATATATGCATTATATAAAAGTATTAATAAATATAGCTATTAAAAATAATATCCAAAGGCTATTTCAAAGGAAAGCACATTTCTTAGTAGCCATGCCTAAAAACAGATTGGATTTTATTTAAGTCGGTTTGTTTTTTTAAAGTTGAACCATTTTTTAATCTTAATGTTTAATGCATGAAAGAAGTGTGAACAGTACATACTGATTTTGATATTTCACTTCTGCTCCTCCTCTAATCTGGAGATAAAAATTGGATGTTATTCTTAGAAATAGAAAATCTAGAGGAACCACTGAGGTTCCCAGTATTTCAGGTAGTCATGGCAAAAAGAAGCAAGTGACTGGTAAGAGGGGAAGAGTTGGAAACCTCAGAAAAAGTTTCAGCTTCCTGCTTTTCCTCYATTTTTTTTCTCCCCAGCCACAGCTCTTTGAGACCTCATGATTAGGCATTCAGGCTGCTGCACCATTCACTAGCTAGGTACAACATTTACATTTAATTTTCTCTTATCAAAATCAGACTAAATAATTACTTCCGTGTGACTGGTTCTGGTTGCAAGGAGCTTGGTCTGGCTGTGAGCTGGCTGATATACCTGCCTGGGCACTGGGGGCCTGGGCAGAGGTTTCAGAAAGCCTGTCCTAYGTGATTTAGAAGCCCCAGTTTGCGAATTAAGATTTTTTAACTGGTATTCATGTAAATATTTTTATTCCTGGAAATTAGACACTGAAAGGAAGAATAAAAAAAGTTTGGAGTTTTTCATTCAATCATCACTCAATTCATGAGAACTGAGATCATGGAATAAAATATTCACTCTTCAGGGAAGAATTCTRAACACCTGTAATAAACAGTCCTTATAATTTCTTATTCAAGATACAATTCTACAAGGATTTTACTAMATGCTGTACCTTGTAAGATAAAGAGGCTCCACTAAAACACTGATTAATAGAGAGCTAAAGTCTGAGGGAAAATCCTGGTATGGAAGAAAATGAACATTAGGCTGATATTAAGACTTTTGCCAGAATCCCCAACTTCAGTGTACATGTTTATATAACACTTTAAAGTTAAATATTCAATCTCTAACCTGAGAACTTCATATGAATGCTGGAAATCCATCCAATATGGCCTAAATATCCTGAAAGCCCATTCCTTAAAAATAKTTGGAGAATGAACTTAGAGCAAAAGGAAGTTTTCTGTGGAGTATTTGACAACTCTGTAGCACCAGTGATATTGAGCAAAGGTATAAATATCTGCATCAGTAACAAATGGTTTGTACTGCCAGTAGCTGGAGGAATGTAAAGAAAGGAACTATACAAGTCATTCCTCTGTAGCACTCCACCAAGAACAGAAAAAGTTACTGAAAAGAGTAGAAAAGTGTTTAGAGAATTTCTGGCATTCAGTTATCTTCAGAAATGAGTAGTGAAMATTTCTGCAGACATTTGTGACAGATCCTACTTGTTTGCCAGTGAAAGAATTCATCAATACTAAATATAACTCAGCACAATGACAYTCATTTTAGCTAATTTTGAAAGCAATCCTAGTCTGCATCTGCATTCATAGCTTTGAAAGAAAKTCCAAAAAAAATTCTTTTTTTATATGACAGATAGTGAAAAAATAYATATGCTCCTCACCCATCTGCAGCATAAATGTAGATAACTGGAAGGGACTTTTAAATAGGCATTTTTAAAATTTAACAGTGTCTGATTTGCAAAGCTATATTAAAAGGTCAGAAACRATGAGTGTCTTGCAATAAAATCATGCAGATGATGTGACACAGACAGTCATGTTACAAGTTTTACTAGCAGCTGACCATTATTGTCCCAGAGAAAGGCACAGGCACTCAAATACACCTTATTGTCTGAAAAAATGTGTTGCTAGGTTGTACAGCAGGGCAATGAATAAACAAAACAAAAAGAATGAGCAGAGAGGACTCTGCTCATTCTTTTGGCTGCAAAAGAATGGCTCTGTGGGATACAAAGAAGTAAAACATGGAAGTGAAATCAACTGGAACAGAATCTATTTGCATTAGGGATTGAACACAGTGGGAAGGTGAGCAGCACTTCACTGTACAAGAGCAAAATAAGTTAAATACCCCAGCAATGGTTTCACATCCCAGAAATGAGCTTTCACTGTTGTTAAAACTTCAGCTACTTGTTTTTCACCAGAACTTTTTTAAACAACCAAACTCCTTGTTTGCATCTCTATTTTCAAATCATGCCACAGTTTTAAGTATGCTCAAGTGCTATAGACAAGTTGAGAGATCTTATGGCTTTTCAATTATGGATTTCCTTTGAAAATTTTTTTAACAGACCCAGTATTGTGCTTTCACTTTCTCTAATAAATTTCTTCTTTTCAAAGTCTCTGCACATGGAGAATCAATTCACACTTCAGAACAAAGAAACACTTAAGAAGTAGTCTAAAAAGGTAGAGTTTGTTTAAATGCTATGTCATTTGCAGACTTAAAAGCATGAAAAAATATTTTACCTTAAAAATGAATGGCAATCTAAAACTAACACAGCATGCTAAAAAAATGAATAAAATTTCCTATTTTTTAGTCAAATGTCATGCCATATTTTATTTAAGGTGTGTCTTCTGTTCTGATCTCTTCCTTCTGTATTACTCCCAGCATAAAATGTGCTCATCTTACTGGTGATCAGAACTTTAAGCCCATCTGGGAGACTGAAATTGTTGGAAATTCAACATTGAATTCTACATGTGGAGGTGTAATGTGAACTTTACCTTTCCTCAGAAGATACGTGAAGGACATTTTTCATCTTCCACCCTGAGTGAGATCTATGCAGAACCTAAATGCTGTATGACTTTACTTCCCTAAGAGATAAATTTCCCTGAAGAAAAGATCTGTGGAATAAGGATGCCATTTGTTTACAGGCTTACCAGGAAAAAACTAAATCTGGAGAGACCAACTGTCCCCTGATATTTTAAGTATTTCACATGTTTGACATCATTCCTGGTACAGCACCACCTACCTCATTTGGCATCTATAAATGTGAGAAAATGTACAAAAAGAATTGTATTAATTTGGAGTACAGGAAACAAACATGAAGGAATAAAATCCAGGGCCCTTGATGTACTCTGGTGGACTAACTATAAAACTAATGCRTCAAAAATGGAGCATACATTCAGTACCACAAGAAAAAACTCTCTGRGAAATTCGATCAGTCTGCAAATCCAGGATTTTCATGGGAATGGGCTGTGCCAAATCACCTCAGACATACACATTGTTACCTTAAAATCCATGGTAAATCCAAATTTCTATGTCACCCTTAAAAAAAAAAAAAGGCAAAAAGAGCCCCGAACAGTTTTCATAGCAATTTATAGATCCAAAGGTCAAGCCAGAAAAGAATAGATTTTACATGAAACCGGCATGGGAGAATGATGAAGTCTTAATGGACAAATAAAAGAAGTTTAATTAATTCAAATGCTGTTACAATGTGCGCTCAGCTAAACAAGTATTCGAAATTTTATGAGCTCTTAAATAGAACAAAGCTTTACTACACTGCCCAGTAGAAGTTGTCCCTCATCTTCTAAAAATTTAATACTTTGTAAGGAAAGATAGTTTCTCATGAGGCCAATCCAAGCATGGGAAATTGCCTGCTTAGGAAATTAACAATCACCTGCCTTGGTGATCACAATTTCCCTGAAAAATACATCAAAGTAAAGGTCTTATGACCACAATCAATTACTAGAAGATGTAACTTCAAAACAAAGATACTCCACTTGATTTGCTGCATCCTCTTAGAGAAAAGGATTGGAATGTTATGACAATCATAAAATAACACAACATACCTGAAAGCTGCTCAGGTGCCCTGCTGGGAGGTGACATACACACATGTCCTACTCCATACACCTGGTATAAAATACTAAACGCATGGGACTGATCAAAATTACATGATTGTGTATTACAATTCCACAGTTAATARGGAAAAACATTACATTTTCTACTGCTTCTTCACTGAATGGTCTATGTCCAGCTCAGCAGGTCTTGTGCAGTTCACAATTCCTCTCACAATCCATTATTCCCTTCCTGCAAAAGGACTCCACTTTCATAAGTGTTTACTTTAAAACTCAGATATTCAGCTGAGAATGAAGTGGCCCATGAAGAGCCTGGAGAGCCTGTTCACCATGAAGTGACGTCAGCGTAGAGCAAAGAATAAGAACAGTGAGGATGTACTTCCTTCTCCCACCTCCTGTATCTAAGCAGCCAGTTTGCAAAAAAGAGAAGAGAAGAACGGCTGACCCTCTCCTGCTTGACACTGACATGTGCAGGCACAGTTGTCACATGCAGGAGAATTRCTGTTCTCCACTGCTCCTCAGAAATGGCAGAAAATGACTTCATTGGAGAAGTCTAAAGACACGTGCAACCTGTTCTGCTCCTGCACAGAGCTTACAGGAAACCCGCTGTCTCCAATAACCATGGATTTTATCCAGTTGTATGCTCAAAGGACTGTTATGGAGGATTTCCTCAAGCTATTTACATAAAGTCAATTAAACTGTCTTTTAAAATAAACAGTTCAAAATTGACATTTTCCAACAACSCTTCATGATTTTGCAATATTAACTTCTCATGCTGCAATAGATCCCAGAAGATTGGTTTGCCATAACTAAACAGTGTATTTAATGTACTACTGAGTGTGAGGGAAAGGATGGGCATGCTCTTTAGGGCTGCTGAAACATGAAATATCCAAGGTCAAATGTTGGCACTTAAGTTTTAACTGAGGAATAGAAATGTTGGTGGAAAATGCATTATTTTCAGTAGTGGCACAACAGCTGAAAATATCCATGTTGTTGTCTTTTTAGAAATTCTTTTATTTATAATGTGAATGAATTTCCAAGTCCATTATGATTAAGTTTCCATTTGTACAGCATTCTGTCCAATGTTTCTAGCTCTTTTCAATGCACCTCCATATTGGGCTGAAACAAAGTTCTACAGGAGTGTCCAATTTTTTTCAATTATCTGCAGTATGATGCCAGATTTGTTATGTGCCACCTCATTTCATTTACTGCTATTTACTGTCCTCCAGCTGTCAGCATCAATGTTTATTTTCTACCTGCTTGCTGCCAAGCTGCATTTCTAGAGCTGTTATGCATCTACATTTCACCCACACTGCTCTTTTCATCGTTATTTGTAGCACCATCTATAAACATGAAATCCAACCTTCAAATGTCAGACAGTTATCCACAAAAGGGTATCCAAATCACTAAATGCTGGGTTCTCCACTCATCTCTTCAGAGATTTGATTTAGTTTGACGTGTCATGCAAATAATATCCAAGTACACACCAAAATTAATGTGCAAAAGAAAACATTTACTCTGTTCCCTCAGCCAGGCTTCAGCAGTAAACATGATTGTCACCAACATCACGTTGTTTTGTCCCTCGCTTTCCTCAAAGAGAGTTGAACTTGTAGGATTCCCAAAATAAACAACCACTCAACAACCCACAGTCATAATATTTACTTGTTTAACACTTTAAAACATCAGCATGCCATACTTAGAATACTGAAAGCAATTCAGAACATTAAACAATAACAAATCAYCGCCGCCTTCGAGCAAAAATTAAAAAAAAAACAAAACAGTTAAACAGAATTTCTGTGTATTCTGTTGCAAATTGCACACAGACAACAGAGGTGAGAAAGCCTCACAGTGCTCAGATTTTGACTCCTATGTGTTTCACTGAGGCTTGAAATTTATCATGGATTAATTAAACATTAAAACAATCAAAGTAACCCAGGCCTTGAGTCTCATTCAAAAATAGACATATCTCCTCTAAAATACCCTTGCCCTGGTGCACTGCACAGTTGTAAGGCTGGGGGCACTGGTGACTGGAGAACATGACAGGATAGAGCTGCACAAAGCATTTATTGCAGGAGCTGGCTGCATGGAAGAAAGCAGACATGATTCTGGACAARCAAGGCCTCTCTCATGTGTGAAATAAACTCAAGTGATCTTTCACAATTGAAGGAAATCTTTTTCTTCCCTTAATACTTGTCAACGTTTATTAAGACATTATTTTCATCAAGCAGTGCTTGAAKTGCATGTGTCTGACACATTAATTTATCTGCAAAGGTCAGAGCAGCACCAGGCCCAGAGGAYGCCTGGCTGGCAAGGGGATTTCTTGTACACAGGAGCACAAAACCACAAGCACACTATTTTATTTTGCTGTGCATGACTACAGGGAACAACACAGCAGCTTCTGCACAAGTTTTGGGAACAGAATGCCTTATCAACACAACTATACATTAATTTCAATCCATATTTAAGGAGATTATGTCTATTTGACCCCAAGGTTGCACTGCTTCAGGAGTCTGCTATCCATGCAGCTTGGGAAAATCTAATAGAAATGATGTAATAAAGGAAAGGAAAAAAAAAAAGACTGAAAAATGCAAGATGAAAAATACAGGTCAAGGAACAAAGAAAATTAACCAGTGCATTTTTTTTCTTGATCCTATATTAGAAGTATCATCTGTTTTCATACCATACATCTTTTAACACTAATATTACAGATTCTATAACTCTGAAGAAAATACATATTTCAATCAAAACTGAAATTAAACTATGTGTACTTTATTTTTTCCACTACTTTAAGATCTTTATTATTATTCCCATAGTAAACACTTCTTCCAAACATAAGATAGTTTGTTTGAGGTGTCCAGTATGGCAAGAAGCTTTTTTGTGATGCAATATAGCAACAATAATCTAATATTGCAGCAGATTTCAACTATCTCTGTCACTTTAGCTTGAAGGTGATCCTGTTAGACTAGTTTCATCTTGGAAAAGCAGTGACATTCTTGCAACAAAGCTTGTGATCAACAGCTTAATGCAGCCAATAGCCATATGAAGGGCAAACACAGGGAAAATTCAAAATATTCAGATGTACTGCTAGAACTCCTGAAAACACTGTGGACAGTTTACTGACTGTACAACTGGAAGACTGCTCCTGTGAGGGAATACTAGTCCTRGGTTCTAAGAAAATTATTGTTCTAAAGCCTTTATAGGCCAATTGATAAGGTAAACTACAGAAACAGCGAGAGGTTTACTATATTCACCATAGCAGATGCACTTGTTTGTACTGTTAAGGAATATAATAGGGGCTTTAAAAGTACTCCTGTAATTTTGGCATCTCTACCCCCCAGTGCTCCTCTTAATGTTTTGTCTAATTTGACAAGTTATATTGATTAATAATTGCTGTCCTGCTTCTGTAAAGAGACAAGTTAGCCTGACTGCAATCCAGCAGTGAATGCAAGTGATGCTTTTATACACAGTACATGTGGCTTCAGTCCTGAAACACCTCTGCCAGGACAGTGGGATCACTCACTTCAAACCTCAAAAAAAATCACACGACCAAAGGTTTATTTTATGTTACATTACTTTAGAGTGCACAATTTTAGCATCTTTGAGACAACATTTAATCCTAGGTTCTAATTATGACCTAGCTCTTTGAGAGCAATGGGGCCCACAGAGCTCTGCAAGGCACTGTCACTTGCCCACACTGGATGACAGTAAATTTTCTCCATTTCAGTCTTTGGCAGGCTGTAAACTGGGGATAGATGATGCTTACACAGCACTCAAATTTTCAGTCACAGATATCAAAGTGTTTATATAYCTGCCATGAAATGTGATTGCAAAGAAAAGAAAAAAGAGTAGGAAAAGTTGATAGATATTAATGCATAACATGAAGATTAACAGAATAGACTTTATTTGMTGGATATGATAGTGTTTTAGATTTGGAAACCAAGCTCACTGTATTATCATAAAGCATAAGCTGAAAGATATGTACCCAGATTTGTCTCATGTTTCTTTGACTTACACAAAAGAACCATTTCTTACGTGGAAATACTGTATTTATCAATTTTCTTATTTGAGTTTTTCTTAAGATGCTGTTATTAATATTGTCTTTTATCTGAACTAAAATATGTTGTGCCTGAATCAACAGATTCATCATATGCTTTTCTTGGACAGCATTCTCTTAGTATTCATAATTTCCCTTTAGGAGTGGACATAGCTGATGAYCATCAGTAACTACTGGGGGATTTTTATCCAGAGCAAAGACTTTGCTTAGGTAAAGGGAGTCTTAAAAATGCCCAAAGCAATGCATCACCTCTAGGGTATTTGCATTTTTTATTGAGACAGGAGAGGGAAAAGAGAGCAAGGAAGGAACCATCCAGGGAAGTCTCAACCTTTACACATTTCTGACTCTTCTGTAACTTTACAAGATTTACAAACCAGCTGAAATTTCAGCTGAGTGCTGCAATTCCTCCCTAAGGCCCCATAAAGGTTGGCCAATATGTGCTCAAATTTAATAGCAGATATTGTCTCCTGTCACTGAGCAACCAAGATATTGCCCCACATATTCACTTARGTCTGCTGCTCAAAAAAACCAACCAAACAAAAACCCATCAAAATTTAAAAAAACCAGCAATAGAAACAACGTCTTTTATACTATAACAGTGTCCCCTGAAAGGAAGAGTAAGGAACCAAACCTGAACATGCCAAGGTGATGATTTAACTTGTATAGAAGGAAGAATTTCATGGGGCAAATAGAGATTTCCTCTAGTGCATTACATAAATTAAATAATACTTTAAACACCAACCACCACCACTCAAAGYCAAAGAAACAAAACAAATTTTTAAGTTGATTGGTCCCTCAGGTGTACTTAACAGAACAGTTCTAGTCTAGAAGATATGACAAAAAGGACATCTTATCACATGTTACATGTACTTTAGTAATTACACACACTATTTACATTAATCCTTTTGACTTCTAGGTTTGCTACCAAAATTTTCCAAGCTTGAGGGTCTGCATGCAATCTTTCCATTTTGGAGCAAATMTCTTGATGAGGGTGAACATCCCTCAATTATATGTCCAAGTTTCAGGAAATGACAGTTTGAAGACAACATTGATTTTTCACAAATTTCTGTGGTGGCAAGACTGAAATGAAGAATTTGAGGTCAGTCTCCCACATTTCATTTTCCCCTGGAAGTTACCCTTTTAKAGAAAAAGTAGAATACTCAAGTGCAAAGAGCAGTAGTTTTARTAGAGCGTGCCTTACCCCAAGTTCATCTCTCCTACTGTAATAAATGATGTTACATTTCACACCTTTCTGATATGCAGATTCAGTCCTGGTACAGTTGCAGCCTCTCTTTCAGTGTGCCAGARGGCTGGCTCTGCACTGCACAGTGAGGGGAGCTGTGCCATGTGCACTTGCAGGGATGTGGCATTCTGCCTGCTGGGGACCACAGCGGGCCCTGCAAATAACTGCAGAACTGGAGCCTCGAGAGGGCACCTCAGTGAATCACATTACATCAGAGGGCTTATTCAAAACCTGAATACTCAAAAAAATTCAGCATCCATKTAGGGAAAAGACCAGAGTGAACTTGCAGATTCTGAAGCTGTAGAGAAACTAAAGGAAGACTCTGATGTTCTGAGACACCCTCACTGAGTTAAGTTATCAGATATATAAATGTAAAAGGCTCACTATACCTAAAGAGACCACAACAGATTCAATCTAGACCTGGTTGGAATAGAAAGAAAAAAATCTACAGGTCACTCGATCCAATATGAAAAGAGATCATAAACATGTTTAATATGTAAAGTACAGACCAATGTATTTGTGTATGTGGGGGGGCTATCCCTGAAAGTTGTGTGTGTTCTTCTGTATAATAAAGCCTGACTTTGAAGAGCTTTGAAACTCGTCAGTTGCCAGCCTCCAGTGTTCATATAAACTGTGGAAAACTCAATAGCCACGAATATTTGCATAAGCTCAACTCTATACCTCTCTACAAGTGAATTTCTCCTGYAGAGCTCTGCCCATACATTTTCTTCCACACACAAATCAGATCTATAACTAAAGAAAGATTTTTCCATTTCCTGTTCTCACAACAGATGACAGGAGAAATTAGTTCCATGGCAGATGAGCACCCTGGCAGCACTTTGATTTGTCACAATAAATAAGACTCCTGTAGAGCCTAATATATTAAGTAGATGTCAGTACTGACAAAAAGAGATAAAGAGCTCCCTCCAGAACAGGGGAGAGTATTTGCATGTTTGGACACCTTCTCGTAAGAGTTTTTTCAAGCTTCTAAATGGGGACTTGAACAGGTTAATATTTTCTGACAGAAGAGTTTAAGTCATTACATCGCTGCTTTTAAAAACTCTTTCAACAAGGGATGGTGAACAAGTATTAGGGTGTATATGTTGAATTTAACATGCTTAGGATTGCATTGGAATGACTGGGAAAAACATAGCTTCCATCTATACAAAGTTGAACTTCTTCCTCTCATTTTGACCTATCCCTTTCCCACTATGGCATGTGGGTTATTCTTTAATTTTTATTTATTCACACATTGCAAGTTCTTTGTTTTTKAAGCAAAAGATGGTTTTGGAATCCTTAGTCATCCTGACAAAGACCACACTTGCAGGAGTTAACAGCTCTCTATACAGTCAGCCATCAAAAGCACTGTTCAAGGACTGTAATTGGTCACTTGCTAAGTATTGCTCTGAAACTGACAATATTTGTTTTTCTGAATTATAGAGCTCTTTGATTTTGTCATTAAACTACTTCCAAGAAAGGCAACTAACTGATAATTCTTCTGCAGATGTTTCATAACAAAGTATTTGCATTTCTAGGGTTAGACCTCAACTGTCTATATTGAMATCAATCAATATAATGAAATGAAAAAAAAATGGACATTTTAAACGCATTTTAAAAGTGTCACCGTATTAAGCAGCAGATCATCCAGAAGAACAAAGTTTCATCCTRAAGCTCACTGAAAGATTTGAAATGCTCAGAGATCTTTACATCACTCTGGATTTGCAGAATTTATTATATACAATATGATTAATAGCTGATGATTAAGAAAAAGATATTTCAGGGCTCTTGTATTCCTTTGGTTTCTCTTGAAATGAATGGAAATAAGTACTGCTGCCTAATGCAGCTGCCTGTAGCAGCATCTGACTATTGTCACAGGCCACAAACCATAGTTAAKTAAAGTAAGGCAAGTCCTACCCAGAAACTGTTCCAAGGAATCACTGAAACAATCAGAAGGGTAAAACTGATCAAATGTTTTTTTAAAAAAATTTCATTTGGAGATAAATATTTGACTTGGTTGATGGGTAAGAACCTTCACGAGCAATTAGCAGCATGACTCTGTATGACACTGACTAAAAGGGAATTTACCATTAGTCCACTGGAAAGCTCTTGAAAATGAAACAAAACAYTTTTGTTTAAATGAAAATTTTTTCTTGGGAAAAAAACCACTGTTCTGCTGAAATGCAGGATTTTTGTCTGATAAATTTGACTTTGAGGTCTTTGCAAATAAACTTCTTTTCTTTTCCAACTCAACTCCAGTCTTTTTTTTGCTTTGCTTTCCCCATCACCCCAGATGTTAAGCAAAATACTGCTCWGAATTTACATGCAGCTCTATTTCTACATAGATTTAACACGCTAACTTTCATAATCATTTCACTTCCATGATTTCAGAAAATGCTCTAGGCATTTTCTTACCACATGTAAGCACTATGACTATGAGTGCAGTGAAAAAAACAAAGTTAGGAAAACTGGTTTTCTAGCCATCATGTTAAAAGAGTTCTCAGACAAGTGAAACAAGACAGCTGACATAAACTGATGGTGCTTTGCTGACTCCCAAGCCAGCTGTGTTGATTTGTACACACTGAGCTCCTGACCCCTTCTTTCACCAGTCAATACAATTTTACAGCTATTTCAGCCATCCTGATGAGGCAAGACTCCAGTCAAGTTACACTCCATTAAATGAATGCCATCCATACACAGTTAAACCAAGCCTTCACGATGAAATGACAATAAACTTAACAGAACAGATACCCACTCCATACTGAGGACTAATTCRGTTTGTATAAGCTCCAGGGGGACACAAAAAGAACATCTCTATAGWAACCACAGCCTTGCTGCTGGTTTTGCACTACACTGACACTACTCTTTTAAAAGTCAGCTGATGCAAACCAGGTCCCCAGTGCCAAGAGACTGGCACAAGTGCCAACTACTCTTTGCAGTGGAAGTTCCCTAAAAGGCTGCACCTTGTTTAGCTTTTAAGTTTTACCTGAGGGGAAAACCCCAGAAAACCATGAATGTATGGTAAAGAAAGGCTCATCTTGGTTATGGACTTCCCAAATTGCAGCTGGAGCTGCCTCACAGGGGCAAGCTCCAGAAAACAGTGTGYACTTAGGCACATGCAGCCAGGACCAGATGCATGTGCCCAAGCAGRTGAGGGCATAAATGTGGGTGTGTAGGCTTCCCTCAAAGCCCTGTAAGGCAGAAAAGTAGCACCCTCACTTTGCAAAGGAAAAGTGAGGGGTAGGACAGCTAAAGGACAGATTTCTTGTCCTTTATTTTTGTTTGTTTGAGATCTTCTCCCTGGCTGAGCTCAGYATTATAAAAATGAATGCAGCTGCTTTATCCTCAGCAAGCCAAGCTCCTTGGCAGTGATAATGAGGTCTCCCATTCAGGGTTTTCATGGAAAACTAGTCTTAGTCACTTCTGAGGCCAAAGRGAAGTTGTTACAGCTCCAGAGAAAAGATAGGACACCAGGTTTCACCAGGAATGTCTGCAGTGGTCTGATCTAGATCAGCAGATATCACAGATTTATCACAATTTTGTAAAATTTGCCTTCTAATCAGCATCTTTTCTCTCCCTGGGGAAATGAAAATTCACTCTGGAAACTGAATCCATTAAAAAAAAAATCTTTTTATACCTTGTGATAAAAGGCAAGTTTTGTCCACTTTTCTAAAGAAACCCACTAAACAAATCTCAACAAAACTATTTATTACCTAAAGTACAGGGAAACAAGCTTTTTATAAAAGGCTTCACAAATAATTCACAAGCAGCAAGAGTAACTCAAAAAACCTCACATATGCCACTTAAATATACCAAAGACCACCATAATGAAGAGGAACACAATGCAAACAGCAATGAGCATTTACAGTCAGCTTCATACAAAAATAAAAGGCAATGATTTGAGACTGTATAAAGGAGAATTTAATTCAACAGTTAAGAGGGCAGATATAGATAAAGAACTATTTAGTAAGAGTTTTTTTAATCTATCTGCAAATACTTTATAGGCATGTATTCCAAAAAGTCTCAAGTCACCAGTGGAAAATATGTTAGTTCAAATACATCAATGTAAAACATTGCAAAACAAAGCATTTCCAGTCCTAGAGAGAGAGGGGCTGTAAACACAGTAGAAACGAATGACAATAATACTCTTTAGACAGTGCACAAATAGATCTTATACTTGACTACCTAGTTCTCAAAGYCATACAATTATTTCAGAACCAAAGCTGGCTCAGATGTACACATGGGAAATTTTGAGAATCTCCACAGAATGTCCAGACCTTGACTCCTCAGACAACAGGACAACCAGAAGGAGAAACCAGCTCATCTGGGCACTGTGTTAGRCACCACCCGTACCTGCTCCCAACTCCATGCCAAGTCCCTGCAGCCCCCAGCCAGGTGCAGCACAGCCCCAGGTGCTCAGGCCTCCCTGCAACCTCAGCCTGCTTAACAAGAAAACTTAGCCTTGTGTAGCTTTTCAGTCCTTTCTTCCACCCCAACAAAGAGAAGCCCACAGTGTCCCTCCTGTCTCATCTAATTACTACAACAAGGGTTTGGCAGCCTGTGCAACATGAGCAAAACCACAGGGACAGTGGGCTGTATACACCAGTGTCTGTATTGGCTTAATTCAAGTTGCTGTGCACTGAAACTACAGGATTGCCTCATTCTGTGGAGATTCTCATGCAAGCTCCTYCTCTGTTTGAGGAGCAAGCAACAACATAGAAAGAAATCAATAAAAAAAGTGCAAAAATTGGAAGCTAATACCACCGAACAAAGTGCAGGAGCGCRTGAGGACTTTTTCCTCATTGCTAGAGGATTGACTACAGACTAAGAAGCAACAACATTACCTGAATCKGATCTGAAGATAAAGAGCTGTAGCAGCACGTGTCACAGATAAGACAGCCATGATACACAGAGCATCACCGCACAATTCCAGAAAGCTTCAAGCAGCAGCCCACCCAGAGTAACACCACCACTTCAGAAGGCCTCAGGCATCTGCCTTTTTTGGTTTTTAGCCCAGGCTTTTATCCCCTCCTGTTGATGCATTGCACCTGTGTGCCCTCTGCTCCCTTCGTGGTTGGTCAGTGCCCCTGGGCACTCCATGGCTCGTTAGTTCCAACAGGAGTCACCTGCCCTGCACAGCTGTAGCTCATTGGGGATCAACCACAGCCCCATTCCCAATCAGCACAGACTGTGTCCCACAAAGAGCTGCCTCACTGACTCAAGTCCTAGAAAATAGGGGCTTCCTGCAAATACAGAAGTTTGCATCTGCTGGGCAAGCCCTGCTGTGCGGGGGGTTATTGCTGTGCCCTGGTGGGACATGGGACTCAGACTGGAAGCCACCTGCAGGGAGAGAATTGTAGGTGATTCCGATGTGCTGAGCAGAGATCACACACTGCTGGCCTTGCCACATGATCAATTTCTGTAGGGGGGTGGGGGAATAAAAAACAGAAAACCACGTTTGCTTAGAGAAACACATAGCATTTGCATTGTAGTAAGATACACTGAGGCTATGTAAGGATATTTCTTACATGTGTTCAGCCACATTGGTGATAATTTTAAACTGCAGTACTTGGCAAACAGATGGAGAAGGGCAAGAGAYATAAAAGTCCTTTGGTTCACGGATAAAACAAGTGTTTACAGGAAGGCATTTGATCAAGGATGAGTTTTTTAAAAGAGAATTAAATCARCTCAAGAACTGGATGGGGAACAATCCAAGTAATAGCCAGTTGTGAAAATGTAAGAACACCATTCATTCTGCACAGAATGAGACAGGATTTTCATGAGAGCAAAAATGCAGTCATATGCTTAAGACAGCATGGAAAACATATTCACAACTATTGCAGTCTAATGTTTCAATGATTATTGAAACATCATACTATTTTTATAATGGAAAAGTGAAACAAAGAGGATTGCAGAGAATAATTGTTGCACTTTTGTTGTGATGTGTATACATCGCTGTGAATTTTTATGCATTGTTTAGTATTCCAAGAGAGGAATATTTCTATGAYATAATTGTTTTCTTAAATATATAGATGAGAGAGAACTTTAGCAGATGTTCTAACTATTCTTATAAATGAGCCACAGACATTGTTAGAGCATGAGCTGGAGCTAAGTAGATGATAGCTCATTSCAATATTATATACTGCAAAAAGCAACCCTACCTCCCCCAATATACTCAGAGTTCCCAAAAATTACATAACAAACTTGATTAGTTGGAGTTTTTTGTTAATATTTATAACTTTGCTTCTCTTTTTTCTTATCTCTTTATCTGATAGAGAATGGGAGAAATGGAGAATGATCCAAGAAATGTAAATAATTTAAGAAAAAATTGTGTTTGGCTACAAGTTTTCAAAAWAAAGTGAAACATTTTTAAAATTAAAAAATCCATAAATATTTATTATTTGAAAAACATAAAAAAGTTTGACCAGTTCAAGTTATAACTGGTTTTCTTAAATAATGGTGCACAACAAACATGTCAAGTAACAGAGAACACTGTATTATTTATTATTCAGATGCTTTCACATCTGGGGATAGCAAGGCAGTGAGTAGTAGCAAAAATGGAGCTGTCAGAAAAAGTTGTGTCAGACCAGCCTGATTTCCTTTAATACCCTGTACTGGCCTAGAGACTTTGTGAATGGGGAAGTAGAAGACTCAGACCTGGTCACTTTTATCTGGTGTGTCCCAGAGGTCATTGTCAGGAAAGAGATGGGAAAACTTGGACTRGATTATAGCAGTGGGATGCACAAGGTGTGCAAGAGACTCTTTGAAAGGAAATACARGGTGTTCTACATCCATGTGGATGGAACTGCAAAAGGAAAAGTTCRTGTGAGATAACCAAAATCATTCTTAGTAAGAGCAAATATCTGATTCTGCTTCTTGTAAAGTTTGTAGTCTCCACACACACAAAAAGATTTGATGCATTCCTGTCAAGGACGCCAGAGGTTCTTCTGATCCTATTCTGAGTAAAAGGGAGCTCTTAAGGTTCTCTCAGTCTCTTTTTTTGTAAAAGCCTCATTGATGTTCTGAAAATCATACACATGTTGTGATGACRCATGAAATGAGGCGCAGTTGAATGATGACTTTCAGAAGTGGGTTTAAACCTACATGTAAAAACGCACCAGAATCAGGAAAAATACAGTTTTTTAAAAACACATTTAAAATGTTCAAAAATTTCAAATATCTGTTCGACAGAAAAGTTTAAAAGCATGATCATGCTCTCCTCTGATTTTGAAACTCTGTCCTCTGTTCAGGGGATCCTACACAAGTAGGATTCAAAGCTAGCAGAGAATTTGTCATTGKACTTCCCCCTCACCAGGCAGCCGAAGCCCAGGGCCAAAGCTCCTGCTACCTGTASAGCAGGATGAGAGGATGGATTCCAGCCAACAGAAGCAACAGCAGAGAATTTTGTTTCACTGTGTTTCTACCATTCTTGCAAAAATTAATATGATCTTCTATCACAGGAATGTTTTGTCAGTGAATGAATCAGGGGCACGCTAATAGAAGGGGGAGCTTCTGTTTGTACACACACATTTCAGTAATAAGCAGTGATGGGAAAGCAAATACAGAAACCTTCAGGACACTTAAAATGGGAATTGAAATATGAGCCCTTCTTAAATTGTCGCTGACTCTGGCAGGGTATTTTTAAGCAGGATTTCAGCCAATGTCTGAAAAAGTGCATATAAAGCAGCCTTGAGCTTTTAATTTAATTTATATCAACCAGCCTACTTGGAGTTTTGAAATTGATTCACCACCACTGTTTGAACATCCTGTGACAGGAGCAATGCATATTGAAGTAGCTAAAGTTCTCCTTTCAGCATGCCTAATTAACTGTATTTCTGTCACAGGGAGTTGCAAAATATTGGAATATAAATGCATTCTGGACATCAGACATCAAATTTTAACAAYTGTGATTGGGTAAAATTCATTATTTGGCTATGATGCCATTGAGAATCTTCCTTTTTCATGATAGTATATTCAAGCGTCTTTCTTTTTCTATAAGGTCAATGGAATGATTAAAAAGTTCTCAATTCTCATAAGTGCGTGTGGTCATGTTTGTTCTAAATAAAAAAAKATACCACTGTAGTTTTGGAAATACTGAGAGGATTTAACACCATCAAATCAGTGATGCCATCAGGAAAATTCAGGTCTCAGATAACAGCTAAATGGTGAATGCAGAAAATAATCTCAGCAAATATTATGTATGAGACTGTTGCTTGAGCATTTTGGAAAAATAAACATATTTATAACAATCTGGAAATAACCTGCATGGGAGCTAAGCATTCAGAATAACACACTTGCTCTGAATAATTTATCCAGTTGCAATATTTACTCTTACATACTCTAGAATTGAATTACTAATATGTAAGCAACCATAATTGGAAGAGTATTAAAATTCTATTTTCTACCACAGGTTTCTCTTTGACCTTGAGCAACTGTACAGATTTTTTTGTACTTTTGTCCCGCTTTCCAAATTCAGCAATGAAGGAACTGACAGAATTGTGAGGATTAAAATTTTCTGATGCATACAAGTAATGTTCCAGCAACATGGGCTCCTAAGAAACCTGCACAGAGYCCTTTGGAGAGAGGACTGGCAGGACAGGAACTTGCACCATAGAGTTGCTATTTAGRTCTAGATAAGCAGGATGGTGCTGAACCATGATCAGTGGTTGCAATCTTGTGTTTTCTCTTGCATTTGAACCTGTTGTAGCTATGAAGTTTCTTCAAGAAAAGAGAGACGAGACTGAAATCCTTGAGGCCTCCATATCTCAAAAGGGTCACTTGGTTTATCTGAGGGGAAAAAACACATCCAAAAATAATGAGAAAAGTATCAGAATACCTACAGGCTGCAAATAAGGTTAGTCCCACTTAAAACAGCGCTAGCAGGGAGAGTTAAACAGGCACACTTCCTATTTTGTCTGTTCCTGCACACTTCACTTGGGCTGCAAGGAAATCAGAGCTGTGACAGATCATTTATATTAATACAATGCACCTGCCAAATTATTTATACACCATAAGCATCAGTCTGGAGAAAGTGCACTCTGGGAACTTCCCAGGTAGGGAAGAAAGGCTTCACTGTGAGGAAGGCATGTTAAAATAGTGCAGGATTTTGATCTCAGATATRCTCTGGTAAATAGAGAGTGATGCCATTGAAGTCGGTAGACTTAGTTTGGCTTCACACCAGTGAATGTGATTGACAGAAGAAAAAGTGTAAAATTGCAGCATAAGGTGATAAGTCACTGACAAGAAAATTGGAAAAAGAAATACAAGTTAGTGTTGGATTGATCTACTATTCTGTGTGTTTCTCCTGGAATTACTGAGCATCCCTACCAGGCTTCTTTGACTGTAATCAGTTATTTTCTAATCTCTAGGCGTACATTAGCTTTAAATTACCGGATGCTCCTAAAGATAGAAAAACTAAATAAATTCTACAGTTTAAAAGAGCATTTTTTCACAAGCACTAAAGAAACACACAAATATTTGGTAAACTCTGATTGGTTCCTCTACAAATTTGTTAGTTTTACTGTAAACTGCTTTTATATAATGTGCCTTGCTTTAGCGGGAGTTCAGATACCCAAATATCAACCCTTACTAGTAAAGGGCTTCAGATCTGCTCCACGAAAGATCCTTCAAAATTTATATCTTAATCACAGCTATTTTGAAATTTAGTGTGCTCAKATTTGGTTCCTGAAAGAGAGAGGTTTTCAGTGCTGACACGAAGAGGGATTTAGGGGAAGCTGTATGCTTTATTCAGCATAGAACATTTAATTTACTGTGTTTGATCTGTAGGTCATTAAAGTTTATTGAACTTTTTTTTCAGCTGATTGCACTGACTTCAGCTCAGGCCCCATTACCTATGATTTCACAGGATCATGTGCTAATGCATGATCCAGTTTCTTTGCTCTCAAATCAACCTGCACATATAATTGCCAGTCAGCATTATTCCTTTAGATTCATTCCTTTGAGATGTGCTATATGAAAGTGTGTTTACCCTCAAACTGGAATGAGAACTTAACATTAATCACTATGAAAAAACTATTAAGCAGAAATTAATTAACAAATCAAGGGCCATTTTTTTCCAGCCCAGTGATCTGCCTTTTTTTCAAACTGACACTGCATAACAGGAAATAATCTTGCACATTAATAAATTAAGAGAGGCTGACAGTACAGCATACATACAGTTCTCCAGCAYGCATATCCTCAATGACTACATAGGYGTYAGYATCCTCTGTCTAAGCAGAAACCTGTAGACATGCATAGTTTATAAGGAATAAATAATACAAACAAGATATTGACTCTTCTATTTTCAGAACAGGAGAAGCGAGCATGAAAAATGTTCCTGTAATAGCCATGTCTTCAAAGGTATTATTTATCAGTTATCTACCTACTTGAATAAAGGAAAGACTGTCCCTCATGCTGGTAAGCTGTGTTTTACCTTACCCTCTTCAAAATGTGCCCTGTGCTTTCTGACTGAAATATTCCAATCAACCAACCTACAACATCTCCAATGAAATTTTGTTAAAATACAAAATTGCTTAAGATACGAACCAGAAAGGTTGTTGTCATTCTCTTTCACTGGAGTTTTATTCTAAAAGGACAGAAAAAAAAATCCAAGTTTTGTTGTGGAAATGTGGAAAAAACCCCAAAACTAACAGAAAACAGCACACACCTCAAAGGACCTGATAAACCATGGACTGTTGGATGACAAGATCCAGAGGTCCCCCAAAAGAGACTAAATGAGGCCTTAGAGGCAGGGGAAGAGTGCTAGGATTTGCACCTGACCAGGTCAGAAGAGGAAAACTAGAACTGAMCCTGAGACAAAATATAGTAATATGAACAGAGGCTGGAGAAAAAGAAAGACCACAAGACGAAATTGTGGAAATTGCATGCTCAGCTGAGGCAGCTCKGAACCCTTAGGAGTGGGTGGGTGGCACCTGAAAGCTCCTGCAAGGCACCAAAGCACCAGGGCTGCAGACCTGCCCAGGGAGAGGGCGCCCAGAGCTGCTGGGCCAGSACTGCAAGAGCTCCACACTGCCCTCACCTCCCAAAGGAGATGCTGCAGGGCATTGTGAAGCTAATGCTATTTCTCTCTTAGAGAGGATGAATGAAAATCAAAACACTTTTGAAAAGCTACCCATGGAACAAGAAAGATTYTCTATAGTAACAATGGGAGGACATTACATTTGTGTGTTGTGAAAAGAATTTAGTCTCTATTATGCATATTATAATTTTACTCCTGCTTCCCTTAATTCATTCCTTGGCCTCATGATCAACTTCTAAGATGTTTTCTTAACAAAGCAAAGGCACTTGAAGTACTTTGAACTGTGGCTGCTCAAAAATTGGATGTCCTTGCACAGAATATGATTAACATATTTATAGACTTATTCCCATACAGTTATTTTCAACTAAGATACAGCTAACACTTTCTATTATAGTCAGAGCTGAACAATTAAATCAACTGGGGGAAGGAGATGAGGTATTTTTCTGACTTTTATATAATTTATGGAAAAATTCCCAGGTTAAACAGATCAGTAGATCCTCAGTTCTTATTCAGCTGTAGTCACCAACTATTTTAGATTTCAAGAAGGAACTAGAGCAAACAGAAGGTTGTCTCTGTTTTTCAGATGTCTAATACTACAAGACATATTAGACATTAATAATGTATAAATACTGCAACCTTGACTTGCCTCTGACCCTAAACCACTACTTCCTAAGCATTATTTCATTCAGAAACCACTCACTCAGTCATTCCCTYGTTCTGTAATTTCATTCAGGATTTTGGAAGTTTTATTAGGTAAAAAGTGACCCAGGACCTTATGTCCCTGCCCTGGGAAGGGACAGAGGGTAGAACAGACATCAGACAGACAGGAAGGTGTGTGATATTTCACAGCTCAAACCCCAGTTTCCCATTTATTTGTGTTTGGAATGATGGCTGCAGGATGCAGGTGAGTTCCCAATGCARGTTTACACAGCTCTTTGTACATTTATCCCTACATTAGGAGTTGCTAATATGTTTTATATCCAACAGCAACAATTATTGCTAAAAAAATGGGTTAACTTTGAGTTTTWAAAGTTAGTCCTTTAAGAGGGAATTATCTACATAGGTATTTTTCAGTAAAATTAACAACAGCTATGTTTATTTGATTCATATTATTCTGCCTTCTGTACTAGTAGAAGAAATTCTGCTACTAGGATTTTTTGAAAATCACAGATTTCTTTTGTAATGATACCATGTATTTCCCTGTAACAAACAAATCGTTCTGATATGAAGGCATGCAAAATGCTGGGAAATTAATTGCTKTGTCTGTATTTGGACAAATTTGATAACCCTAATAGCTTCATTGGGTCATTATAGCTTTACATATGAAAACAATGCAGTGAGAGTAGCTTATCTGTGGGGGACATGAATTTTGGTTTAGAGTTAGAGTTTGTGATGGTTTTTTTTTTAATGCAAAATAAGTTAGCATTTAAATTTCACTATCAGGATAGTAACCAAAGAGCTTTCCCTAATACAAAAATATTATTTGTGGGAGAGAGGGCTGAACTAAACTATTTGACGAATGGTTTAACATTTTCATTTTTGTATTCTGAATGCAACAGTACCCTCAATGAGCCCTAATTAAAATCTTACTGCAGCTTGATGAAATAGTACTTAGTGAAATGAAACCCACATCAGCATGTTGGCTAATTTCTAATCATTTACCCTATAACAGTAAAATATAGTTTGCAGTCTCTTCACTTGCTAATCATCAGGGTGTCATTATGCAGCCTCTGCTGTCTACCTCCAGAAATAATCAGTGTAAAAATTGCTTGAAATTTAGCTACAAATAGTTGTCCAAAGAAGGGTTCCAATCTGCTACTCTAAATTTAATTAAGTGCATATTCAGTTTATGCTTCCCCCCCCGCCCTTGATAAAGTTTCTCTTGCACGTTGGGAACAGTTGAAKTAGATTTGAGTACAAAACAGAGGAATTTAGCTTGGTGTAAATGTGTGGGTGTCTGTGTCTGTGCCTGCTGTGTGAGCAAAGAAAGGGGAATTGCAACATGGCCTCATTTCCCTGTACACCAGTAAAGACCATCAGGAAACAGCCCAATACAAGAGACACCAGTGACAGCATTCTGCATGTTGAGAACAGTGAAAACAGAAAACTAATTGGAAATAGACGAAGCACCACACTAAAAAAATTATTYCTGCTTACCTACAGCAAATCAGAGGGATGGAAACACTGACCAGTGTATGCAGATACAGCAGCAAGGTCAGAAAATATGTCTGAAGAGATGCAGCTATTCTGATAACTGCAATTTTTATTTTAAAACCCCTTTAATTTTTTGCAACATTGAAATGGTTTGTTTCTCTTTTGGAAGATTTTCTTCGCAGCACGTCTGCGAGACCTTGTGCCTCAGCCAACAAAAATACTTTCAAGCACCTAATGCCTCTATACCTCTTTCTTAATATTCATGGAAGTATAAAGGAACAATAGAAATAAGTTGGTTTAATGTGGTATTTTTTCTACAGGCCCTGATTTGTGTGGTACAACTTTCTTATCCAAAAAGGTAACAGGATGCTTTCAACAAATAAGAGATCACATTCTGCTTTCCACAAATAAGAGATCCATCTTGAGTGGCTCTGGAAGTGAAGAGTGATATTGTGAGGACAGGGACCACACACATGATTTTATGCTTCTAACACTCTTTTTGTAAAGGGAAGTATTAAATCAAAGCTTTTTATGTAGTGTAAATAAATTGAAATTCTTTCTCCTTATATTTCTAGTCCCTCTGCTCAGTCCAAGTCTGCTTTGCTTGCCAAATTTTAAATACCTGTCACCATGAAGTATGTTCTGAGCCCTTGGCTGATGCTTTTACTTTAGTGAATAGAATTTTTTGCCTCCTTACTAGATGCCAAACGAGAAAATTGTTAATAAATTTTTATTACTGTCAACTTCCTCTGGCTCCTTTTGTTTTAGCAAAATTGGATCTCAGAGGAGATACATATCTATTCCTCCTTCATGTCTCAATACTAATTAAGTAATATGGATTTAATTAAGTAAAAGGCAGGCTCTGCAAATATATAATGTGTAAGTAGGTAGCATCGACCTCCTTCCCATGACTTATGGATTGCTACCACAGAACATTTGCTAGATCAGTATCTTCTCATTTCCCATACTGTTCAGCACACCCTGCTGCATGACTGGGGATGTTTTGGTCTTGCAGCAATTGCTTCCTACAACAGCAGCAGCAAAAAGCTGCTACTGGAGCAGATACAGACCATTTAAAGTTCTCTTATTGARGCTGCTATAATTGCCAGTACAAAGAATAAACCTCCTCCAGCAGGAGTAATGCAAGCCTATCCTTCACCTGCCTGAACTCAGGCTAACACTGTAAGTAGTGCGTGGGTAACAGTATGAACAAGGCAGCTCACACAAGAGGTGAGGATTGGAAACCTTGCCCTTCATTTAACCTTTTAGATATCTAAAGAACAGAGACATTATTGAGATCTGCTGATGGCCTGTGTCGTGTTAGCCTTGAAAATATATGAGTGGCAATAGGTTAGAAAGAGACTGATACATTGTTAACACACAGATTTTGTATTTTTCCTGAGAAAATTTAGTGCCTGAATCATAATGAACAAGTCTAACAAAACAAAACTCTGTATTCCCTGTGCTGACAGCAAGAGCATGTGCTGAGATGCAATTGATCCTGGTTGGMAGCTTTTAACAAGAAATTGTAATAAGTGGATGAATGACATTAAGGCGCTCCTGCTGTGTTGGCTTCAGGCTACTCTTAGATTTTCTTCAATGCTCTTGTGCCCCACAATACTTCTCACACTCTTCTCTTGTGAGCTGAGAGGAGAAAACAAAGCTGAAAGCAAGATTACACTAATGCAAGGACTTCTAAGGTGGAACAAATGAAGACATTTACACTGTGTCTGAACTGCAGGGACCACAGTGGAAACTCCTTGGAGTTCGTCCCTTGTTTATCCTGGGCTTGTGGGCTGCAGGGAAGCCAGAGCTTGCTGCAGACAGGTTCCTGTGCTGCAGACCCACCAGGCATCTCCCTGCCACCTGCACTGCTCCTCAGAGAAATCACAGCACTGGGAAAAATGGTGAGATTTTGTCTATTTAACTTGGTACAGGAGTACTCAGTTATCCTTTGTGATCAGGAGGAGGATACTCCCCAGGGACTGTGACTCTAGATGTAAACTGCATGTTAAATACAGCCCAGGTACTAACTAGGGGTCATCAGTTATGTTGTATTCATTATTAAACAGATCAAAGAGTGTCCAAATACTTTCTTTTTATTTTATACTTTCATTTTCTAGTGTGTACTTTAACTGTTTTGATTAACACTCCAGAGTTAAACTCTTACTAGCTACTTTAATTACTTTCATTTCATTTACAACACAGCTCATTAAAGTGTTATTATTTTACTAGATATATTTACTATGGTAGGTACTGYAGTAACATTCTTCACTGCTCATCCAAAACAGTCATAGGCTAGACAATTAACCTCACCAAAAATACCATATCTGGGTAGATTTKTTTCAATTTTTAAGCAGCACATATCACCAAAGCCTTTACCATTTAGTGGTTTCTAACTGGCACAYCCACAATGCAGTTCCTTGAGCTCTTGAACTCATCATGCATTTCCAAAAGAGAACACATCTCTGTGGCATTAACACTTATAATATTACTACTAATGAGAATGTCAATAACTGTACAATATTTATACATCTTCATATAAAGTTTCTTTTCAATAGAAGTTTAGCTGAGAAAGAGACACACTAATATGTATGCATTGCATGTGGGCACTTMTTTAAATAACTTATATACTACCTTCTCTAATCTTCAAATGTAATACATGATGTCAGGCCTTCATTTGCTGAAAATATGTACAGGAGCATTCAATTAATAAAGCTGTKGTTCTGTTCAGTATCACAGAATTTAAACAAAAGTCTTTTCAACTACGCTTGGGGAAAAAATCTTATTTTCTTTTTCTCCAGAAAATCAACATGAAAGTGCTCATGAAGAGAAAAATCAAGTCATGCAGCAAACATGCAGATACATATGACAGAACACATAGGGATGAAAAACATTTCATTAGCTCAGGGCACTTCTCTACAGTTCAAGAGAGGAGATCTGTGCTACCAGAGGGTTAAATTCTGCAAGATACAGAGCTCTCCGGAGATGATTTGACACAGACAGCTTCAAACATATCRGTATCTTCATTGCAATCTCAATTTCAAACAATAAGAGAATGAGTGCAAAATGAGAGATTTATAGAGCTGTCATATTACTATAAAAACCCAGATTATACCAGAATTCTGAGGAAATAATTTTTTATCTCACGAATTCTACTGTAATTATRAAAGAGCTTCACTTGCATCTCTAAACTTTTCAAAAGTGCGTGCAGTGTCCTCAAGTTAAAGTTTGGAAGGCTGTAAATACATGCAGTGCATGTAACAACACCAAGCAGCTATGGCAAGCTGCACCTCTGGAGCCACTGAAAGCTGATCACTGATTAGCTTCATGCAGCTTTTTGAGTGCCTCACTGTCTCCTTTTCCTTATCTCTAATGCTTTTGCACACCCAGACATTGCAAAAGGTAAAGGCTTTAAGGGGCTGAATGGAAGTTTAGAAAGGGGATTAGTTTTAGTGGCACTGTGCTGTGCTTCACTAAATTAATCTGGCACTGATCAGGGGCCTGTCAAGTGCTCTTAAAAATTCCCTATTTTTTTTATTGGATTGTGTGAAGAAAGATATGTTCCTACAACATAATGTAAAGGACTGAGTTTTTCATGTGTTATTCCTTGCCTCATTAAAACGAGTCTCATCTATTTTTGTAGTTATTACATCAAGAAGTCATAATCTTCAAATAATCAGTCCTGGATTTTGAAGCTAGCTGACCCTATAATATCTTCTATGTAACCCCTCCCTAAAAAAACATATCCAAACATTATGACCTTAGAAATAAATATAAATAATGCATCTCAGASCTAAATGGTAATAAAGGCCCAAGGCCTTAAAGGATTTCTGGTTTATCCTGCTCTAAGAATAGAACCATATATTTGTTAGCACRAAATATAAAAACATAACTTAATCCAAAGAAAGAGTAAAATGCAATTCAGTTACACAGGCTTATTGTCTATTATCACGCTGGGGCCTCCCCTGCTCCCCACTGACTTCAATCAGCCTCCTATAGAACATGAAAGGACCAGTCCAACCTTGCAGGTGTTAAAGGGAATTCCCTCAGGGAAACAGGTATGAAAAGAAATCACATGGCTGCTTATGGCCTGGTGGCAGATGAGATGATGGGACTTTCTCCTTAACAGGTGTCAAAACCAAACCCCACTCCATCAACAGGCACTTATTGATGACATTTCTGACAGCTGCTCTCCTTGAAAAGGCATCCCTGCAGCCTGGGATGGACTTATCCAAAAGTTGTCAGTATGACAGTTTTCATGACAAATAATCCACTGAAATGAGGCAAATGCATGCGTAGTGGTATCCAAATCCTTCTCTAAAATGAATAATTTAAAATCATTCACTTGCCATTGAAACTATACCTTTATTTAGGGTGTTCTTCCCCAGGGTAGCTATGGGCGGAGTTTGGTCATTTCCCTCTCTTGTGCACATCCCAGTGTGGAGGCAGTGAGGAGGGATGTGCAGCATATCTGCACAAACACTGAGGACACTCAGAAGCCAGACTTTAAATGACCTCATGCTAGGATTTTCAATAAGGCTTAGGGAAGTCAGGGATTCACTTTCACTGGGAGCTACAGGTCACAGTCCTTTGAGCTTGTCTAGAAAGCTCAGCTTAAATTAAACACAATGGTTGGGCATTAATCTTCTCAGGGTGGTGTTCCAGCAGTGCAGTTTGTTTTGACAGGCTGCCTGCTTAGAAAATGGTTCCTTAGATTAAGGCCTGGGTTTCCAACAGGCACTTCAGTCTGTGTTCTCAGTGGCAGCAGGTGTCTATTAATAGCACTTGTGGTTTGTTTCAGCCCTGACTCTTTGCAATACTGAGTYCCCTGGTTTGGATATACTGGACTGTTATAACAGAAATCACTACAAATTTTCAAAGCCATCATTACAAAATCTACTTCAATTAAGGGAGAAACTATGATCTGTTCTAACGGTTCAAAGCTGTGCTAGTTTAATAAGCAGGCAATCACCTTTTTGTCTGAGTGAAATAGTAAAAAAAATACCTCTTATGCTCCATTTTCCCACACTGGAGTTCTTTTTTGCAGCACCAAATTACACATCTCATAGTTGGAAAAAAGTCATCCTGGATTTAGCTTGCTAATCAAAACGAAATACTGAGAAGTCTCCACRCCAGACAGAACCATGGCTCCTGCACCCTGTAGCAGCTTCTCTTGGCTGAAGCTAACAGCAAAACAACAGAGGGCTCGTGGAGATTTTCCTTTATCTTTGGACAGGACAGATTTGTATCAGGTGACTGTCACTGAAATGAAAGGGTCCCATGACAGACCAAGTGCTGCTGTGTAACACAGCGTAACAGAGTATTCCAAGGTACTGCCAAGGGTGGGAGGAAGAAAAACGGAGTAGAAGTCTGGACACACTGGGGAAGTTACAGGCAATAGTTAAGAAAGAACAAGCACAAGAAGAGGAAGCTGGAATCCAGGAGCAGGGGAAATGCAGGTGGAGGGTGCTGTGCCAGCAGGGTGGGAAAAGGAATGGGTGTGTTAACAGCACAGGGGGGTAGTGGGGTCTCAGGGAATGATGTGGTTCAATGCCACAAGGAAGGAAGGAAAACAAAGGAAGAAAAACAATTCTAAATTGGTGGGTAAGTGAAGGACTTTGCATAAGACATGAAGGGTTGCAGAGCATTGAACAGATTGGAAAAATAGAACGACTGGATGAATCATGGACTTGAAATTTTAAATTCTACTACTTCTGACAGCATGGGTTTACTTCKATAAAGGCTATGTAAATGACATTTTCTGCTTCAAAAGATCTGCAAACAACTCTTGTTTTGTGTTACATGTGYTGACTTGAAGATGAACCCTTCCCAACCACCCCCCAACCCAAGKTTTTCTTGTCTTTTTTTAGAAAGGAGCATTTATTCTGTGTTTAAAAACCTGGTGTTCCCCATGCCAGGAAGGAGGAAGCAAAAGGCAGACTTTCATTTTTTTGTTATATTGGTCTCATGACCTTAATAAGATTAAACTTTCATTTTGCTTTCAAGGACTCATGTCAGACACAGTTCATGGAGAGACGCAGACTTTGCTGCCCTTTTGGTGCCCCCTTGGAAACTCCATAGAAATACTGATGTGCACATTCAGTCCCTGTTCTCAGGGCTTCTGTGGTGCAYGGCATTGCTGCTGAGAGAGAGAGAGAGGGAAACAATTCCCAGACAGGCAGCAGAAGGCTCATTCTTGTTATTGCCATCTGTGCAAGCCTCTGCTCACAGCACAAACCAGCCAAAGAGCACCACCCATGTTCCACAGATGGCCTTCAGTCGCAGCTTGCAGTTTGAGAACAGTGGTTGATAACTAAAGTCTAAAAACTTGCTTTTCTCCATGTCCTTTCAAGAATCTCAGATCAAGAAGAAAGAAAAAAGTGGCCGTCAAAGTTAAAATCAAGTTTCTCAGCAGGCATACTCTGAGCAGAGCACATAGATGTTGTATCAGCATTACCCATACATARTTACATCCCTGTTAGAGATCCATTGGATCCCAAATCATCAGTCCAGAGACAAGAGTACATTCTGTAGAACTGAGGTATTGTGCTTGGGGTTTTGTTTGTTTCCCCAAAAATAAATGATTTATCATTGTTTCCCCCAAAAGAACTGCTCCACATGACAATTTTTCTCAGGCAATCCAATAGTTTTTGCAGAGTGCTGCGAAGTCCATGTGAAAACACCAACAGGCAATTTATCCATCTTCTAGCACCATCCAAAATGAAATATTTTTGCCTTTAGACATGGTGAATAGGATGGAATGATCTAGGTGGGAACCCTGAACAATTCCTGACATTCATTATTGAACATGCTAAGTCCCCATGATTCCTGCATATTCCATATTCTTTCMGTTTTGATGCTCATCACAGATTTTTCTTATTTCACTCAGCAGATGTTTGTTCTTTACTTCTATGGTATTATAAAGAACTGATTATTTGTTTATCATTATTTCTTATATGTTTTAATGGAGAGGAGGAAGAGTTTTAAATACTCAGCCAAGAGTTTTAAATATCCAGCAGAACTTCCTGCATTTATGAAAGAATAAAAACATTTCTTAGAGTACTTTAGTCTTTTATCATCATTGTTGTGCTCTCATTTGATAATTCACATTTTTCTATTACCGTGCTATCATTGGCTTTGTAGTCAGCTTTAGTACAGAACACCATTTTTTCCAAGTTATTATTTGGAAGAAAGATATTAGAGGCCTGCTGTGCTGATCAGCAGTGATAGTCCCCAGCAGATCCAGCAGCAGTGTCAGGGGATTATTTGGCAATACACTCAGTTTTCTTCTTGCTAGTCTGTCTGTAGTTATTCCCAGGAACGTGTGACTGAGTATCCTGGCAAGGACAAATGGATATCCTTCTGCTGTACTGCATTCACCCCACCTGATCTGATTGAGGGTTTTACCATGAAAAACAATCTTCACTGGTGTCAGTAAAACTGAAAAAGCAATTCCGAATAATTCCATCTGATGGTTTGCAAATAGATCTGTCTAGGATTTGCAGACATATTTTCCCCAAATGTTTAATCTAATCTTGGGATTTTCCAGTATAGCACAAAGTCTTAAAACGTAATCAAATGAGGATGATGTAAATTCTGACCCAATTAAATGTATTAATGGGTATACTAAAAAAATTTTTAAAAATCCACCAAAACACACACACACAAAAGAGAACCACTGGTAGTTGAAGTAAAAATATGAAAGTGATTGAAATTGATTGAAACACTGCTCTCAAAGGACCTATCTAAAAGTGAATGGAGGAGGGAGCAAAGGAAGATTTCCCTYTCTTTCTCTTTTCTTCCAAAAATGCCCACAGAAATACTCAGTAGCTTGCAAAAGTCATGAAGGACACACAGGACAGAAGGATCCCATAATTTTGYTCTTATCTCTTGTACCAATCCTTGCTGCATAAGCAAAATGTGTAGGAAGTGTCTCTGTTGTACCTTGATAACTTCAATACACTTTAGTTATAGAGTTGGCAGTTTCAGTTGAGCTGCAAAGCAGAGATTTTTAATATCAAATGCTCCAAAGAAAGGATGTAGTTACTAAAGACATGAATTGTCTAAAATACTCATTATTTTATCAGCAATATAAAATCAAAGCAGCTGAGCATCCAGATGCCTCAATAATTTAATCCAAAACTTTACTGTGTAAAAACTGTCAAGTCAACAATCTCAGTGTGGCTGGCAGGAAATTATTCCAAGGTCAACATGTTACATAAGCAATCATGAGAAAGCTTATCTGAGACTAGGCAGCTCATGCTGACTCCCCATCATGCAACAAGCTCAATTTACCTTTCAGCCAGTCATGCTCCAGTTTCACTCAAGTAACAGGTCCTGTATTAGCTCCCCTAAAGACTTTTTACAGTAAACGCACAATCTGAATTGGTTAATAAAATATTACCTRTTATTACCTGTTTCCACCCTACCTGAGGTAGGAAATAAGATGATTTTGAAAATAAATCCACCACTACCTGGTTTTTCTCAGCAGACATGAATAGGAAAGATGATCTAATTAATATTTCCCCTTTTGTCTCTAAAGTAATTTCACATTCAGATTTATGCTTTTATAAATTTCTTCATTATGACAAATGAAACACTAAGGTATAATTCAGCCTTATCTTTTTTTCAAGATTTGGCTTTCATTATGTTTTGAGAAACCTATTGCTGCAGCTTCTCATGTTCAAACATCTGAATTCCATTGCACTTCTGCTGCTTGGTTGAGTAAAGTGGTGCTCACTCAAAAGAAGGCAACACKCTTTAAGTGAATAATGAATCCTACTATCTGCATGGGAATTGTTCTTGTCCACATGAAAGATTACTGTTGCATTAATAAAACCCTGCATGAATGTTCAGGATGAAGCAAGTAAAAATATATTAAGGATGTAGACAAGGTGAAAAGGAAAAAAATGATTTCTTAAAAAAATCTCAAAACAACCCTTGCAAACAGGCTTTCAACTTTTAATGTCAGTACAGAACTCTGAATGTCTCATGGAAAAAAAAGAGTTAAAGTATAGAAAAGGTAAGGTTATAAGCAAACATTTATCTTCTGCGTATTCTTGTCATTTACCTTGGAATAGAAGTWAAAAACTTATGAGTAAATAAATAAATACAAGTTCTACAAAGATTGTGTACAACCCAACGAATATGGAAACCCTACATATATTTGAAATTATTTTCTCATCTCATCTCTTTAAGAAAAAAATATCAACATTACATTTTATAATTCAGGATAACAGAAACCCTATCATTTCTGTTGCCAGTACATTAGCATTTATGTATTTTTTAAATGTTAGCTAAAAATAAGAAAATAATCAATAGTTCAATTACGGTTGCAGCTTATTCATTCCAGTATTTTTGTTATGTTGACTTAAATGYTTATCCTTTTTTCTCCAGTGAAGAAGAAAATTCAGCTGAAATGTTCTCTCTCTGTACAATCCTTATTCTTGTCCTGCCTTGGTTAGCTSCCTTCTTGTTATTAATAGCACCCAAGCGAAAATATGGGAGCTCTGTGGCTTGCCTTCTTAATAATGAATAAAGGTGATGCATTGTATGAAACTGCCTCAATAATTTAAAAGGTAATATCAAGAAAAGACTAACTGTAGTGGTCTGCAGAAAACATATTGCATTGAAAACTGATTTATAAGTAGCAGAGATGTTAAAATGCTAAATTTAAGTACAAATTTCATAGTCTATTAGAAATATTAAAGTTTTAACAGCAAGCATGGTTATTTTCCTACTTGTTTTAAGTTGTAAATGATTTTCTATTCCTGTCCTTTTTCAAATATATTTAGAGACAGGGTCATTTAGAGATAGASACATTTTTCTGACAGGATGCCCTTTGACCTTCAACTGTACTTAGAGAAAGAGAAGAGAAAGGGATAGAAGAGTTCACTGCAATCACTGCTTCTGGTTTATAAGTACAAGCTGCCTGATATCCAGAAGATGGACAAGCAATCTACTGTAAAGTGACTTCTCTTTGACACTCAAAGTCTAAGTTATACAGTAGATTACTTCTGATTATTTAGTGTATAAGTATACCTTTATGCACAGTTGAATTATGAAATTAAACACATGCACACTAATCAGATCTGACTCATACCTATTGTTTTTCATGAAAGCTTCTCCAGAACCAGTAGTGAATAACACTTCCAATGCTCTCCCATCCTCTCCCTCCCAGACTCAAATTCTAGCCAGGTAAAAAGATTAAACAAAAACCCAGTCGAGAACTGAACATAATTCTGGTAGAGGAAACAGTAATWTGCATAACTTAACTTTGTCATCCAGTCAGAGAAAATCAATAGATTTAGACCAGCCACACAGCTCAATTTCAGACTAGAGAAATGATGCTCTTAAGAAACAGTTTCAAAGTTATAGCTAGGCCCAGACTTATGCAAAYGTAGCCCTTTTATGAAGGACAATCAAAATCATCACTCCAGGATAAGTGTAAGCCAAACAAAAACAAACCAAAAAAAGCTAAATACGTTGTTCATTGTAAAGCATTTGACCAGATACACTAAAAGTGCTTTTATTGTGTGCAGTCCCCCCTAATTGAAAAAGGATCTAAATACATTAWTGTACAACAAAAGACTTAAATGTGTGTTTCATTATTCATCCTGTCCCTGCAGAAACAGGCAATGCCTGTAAGGGACAGAGGGACCTCATACCTTTGCACACAGTACTTGTCTCAAAAGAGCAAAGCACAAGGAAAGACATTTGTAACAGGAATGCAGCCACATACAGAAGAGAGATAACTCAGATGAGCCGTGTAAACAGTTCAGCTTTCACACCAGAAGCATCCCATTTCCCAGGACATGAGACAGGACATTTGAGAAAGACACTGTTGCTATATTTACAGTCAGCACTAGTGAGAAACTTGTAAGGGGCAGGAATTGCCAAGGTGTTCTGGGGCAGTAGAATTGTAAGCTGTGCTTTATGTGCATTTGCATTTRCAGGCAAAGTTCCAATACAGGCTCCAATGAATAAACAGTGGCACGTATATATCATTCCTAATTTTGTATTAATAGAAATTTAGATGACAGAGTCTAGCAGTAAAACCATGCAGTCCTGAACCTTGGAGAGCCTAAGATGCAATATGGACTCAGATGTAGACTGAAGCTTATTGTACAAAGTCACCAAAACTGACTTTAGAATGATGCCAGTTCTGCAAAACCCAATGGACTGACAAGAAAGCTTTGAGCTACATTGTCCTGGTACTTATGCCATAAAATTCTATCACTTTGAAAAKAACAACCATGGCAACATTCTAGTGTTATACTGTGATTATTTTCAGTTAAAATAAACCAAACCAACTCAAACAAACAAAAGCAGTAATAACAGCAACACATGATATTTACATCTTTTCAGAAAATACTGCCACACCATGTTGTAAACAGAGATTTACATTAGGTATTCAATAGCTAGAATGACTCTATCCTACATTTTCTAGCTAATTTTGTCAAATGAATGGTTTTGAATATGCCTGCTTAACATATCTGTCTCAAAAGCTTCCTCTTTCTTTACTTGAAGTTAATAGTCTTTGCACAGAGTTCCTATATAGGAATTTCAATATAAATTTTTAATAACCATGTTGTTGCAACAGTGGTCACCGTAAAAATGTCACCGTTCACATAAGAAACAGAATGATAGCACCATCCTTCTAACTAACACCTCAATAATCCARAAGCATATAAAGCTTAAAATAGTTCAGAAATAAAATAAAGCTCGATTTACTTGATTCTTTGGATGGAAGGAATAATTTGATAAAATTTCTTATTTTTGAGCCCTAATACTAAATTTAATTCTCCATTTCACACTTGGAAAGTATAGCATTTAACCATAAAGTACATTTTAAAATGCTAAATCTGCTGCACTTTCCCCTTCATTTACCAAAACAATAATTGCAACCTTTGATGCCAGGTTTGTTTTACTAGCTTATTTAGATAAGGGAACTTTTGGTCAGTGACTCAGAATGTTATCTTAAAACTTTATGAAAAATTGTGCTACTTCCAAAGCACAGTGAAATACAAAGATGCTATTGAACCTTTTATCCTCGCTGGCATCCTGTACAAATCAATTCACACAGTTCCCCAGCCCTGCTAGCTATTACTAAACTGATTTTTTTTTTAATGTGAAGGTGTCAGAGTTCAATACTCTCTGACCAGAATATTTTGACTATTCCATGCATGGAGAGGATTATATTTAATATAAAACTTACTTATTTAAAGATAACATGTATTACAAAGGATTTCTGACTTAGCAGGTGACTATATAGACTACAGTGTATATCACCACTTTGTAAAAAATCTGGAATAAACAGTTCAACCCCAATACCCACGTGATTTCCAGTGCCAGTCCCTGGAYTGTGCTGTCAATATGCTGGGAGAGAGCAGGGAGGTACCAGCCAGCTCAAAGCCTTGCTCTCTTTAAAAAGCTTTTGGCAGTTGTTTAGGGTTAATACCCTTGTTGGGCTGAGCCCCTGCTGAGTCTGGCCTGGCTRCCCCAGGCACACATCCACTCTTTTGCCAAGCTCCAGGAGGAGCACTGACAGCAGGGATTTATGGTACCTGACTACCCTGAACAAAGGCAGCCCCGCCCTGCTGGTCACACCCCTGTGCTGGCCACACCCCTGTGTTGGTCACACCCCTGTGTTGGCCACACCTCTGTGTTAGCCACACACCTGGGCTGTTCACACCCCTGTGTTGGTCACACCCCTGTGTTGGTCACACCCCTGTGCTGGTCACACCCCTGTGTTGGTCACACCCCTGTGCTGGTCACACCCCTCTGGTCACACCCCTGTGTTGGTCACACTTCTGTGTTGGTCACACCCCTCTGGTCACACCCCTGTGTTGGCCATGCACCTGCAGTGGTCCCTGAGCATCAGACACACAAGCCCCATCTGCTCTGAGCTTTCTGTCATTTTTGGGGTTTATTGGTCTGTCCCAAAAGGTCAAGTTTGTGAAGCACATTGTCACAAACCCTACTAGAACTGCCACATGGATATCTCTCCTTCCCTTGACCTGCTCTAGAGACCCAAAAGATACTCGGCTGGTTACTCCTTCCTGTACTGTGATGTATTTGCTGTTTCTCAGGTACCAAACCTGCATGTGTTGTCAAATGTCACATATCYATTTAGGCTGCAGAAGCTAGACATGAAAAACTGCAAATGAAGCAGCTTCATGAAAAATGCTTATACAGATAAGATACTGCAATTCCATGAAGGAGACACGGCAGTCCAGGTCCATTGTTCAGTCCATTTTGGGCTTTAAGGAATCTTTTAAGTGATTTCTGTGTACACACATAAAAGGCAATTGCCCTGMAATTGGGGGTATCAATTACTCTTTGTTAGTTTCATCTTTCTTTGGGATTTTTCTCCAGCTGTAAAGCCATTCTGCAGTATTTCAGAGTCATTAACATTGGAAAAGCCATCTAAGATCATCAAGTCCAGCTGTTAACACACACTACCATGGACTGAAGCACATCCCCAAGAGCCACATTCACACAGCCTTGAAYGCTTCCAGGGATGGTGATTTCACCACTTCTCTGAGCAGCCTGTTCCAACACCTGATCCCACTTTCAGTGAAAAAAGTTTTCCTAATATCTAATCTAAACCTCCCCTGGTGCTACTTCATTGGAAAAGAAATAAATTCTTTATTCAGTATAAACATTTGCATAGACAGAAGCCAGGATTTGCAGGTTTTAGTCTCAATAAATTGTTTTTCAATAAACTGTAATATGGGTACCCTACAATATTCAGGGTTTGCTATCTTGCTTTGCTTTTTGAACAGCTTCTCATTTTAAACTCAAGAGCCACTAGTGCAGATCTACAGCAGCCACAGTAACTTACAGCTACTAAAGACAAGCTTTATTATCAGCTCCTGGCAGCATTTCATGTTTGGATCCTTCTTGCAGATGCTTTCAGAGTTTACAGTAATTACTATTAGAAAATGTCAATATTTGTCAGAAGGCCTGATTGCCAATTCCCACCAATACTGCTTCTTTCCAAAGCAAAGATGGATGCATGATTTCCAGATATTTTATGGGTCACAGATCATCTGTGATGTTAAATCTGTTCTCATCAGATGCCATTGAATCATACTGCTCAGGATACAGCTCCTTGTTTTCCTTTTTTCTGTTAATTTTTCTGAGCCAGATACTATCMCACCGCAAAGTTAACAGCAGAACTGTAACAGCAGTAATCCTACAGTGCTAGAGGACAGTGATTTTGTTTTCCTGGCACATAATTTAAAGTTTCCTAGAAGAGGAACCTATTCAGGCGAGTATTTGACATCCAATTATTTACATAGATTTATAGTTATTAAATGATGCTTCTGTAATTTTCTAAGGCAAAACAACAGGGGAGAGAGAGAAAGAGATCCAGAGAGAGAGAGAGAGAGAGAAACCAGGTTTGTTTTACAGGTTCCTTCCATTTTCAGATACTTTATTTTCATTGTTTATCCTTGTTTAACTAAAGAAGAAAAAGGTGAGCTATCCAGACTGATAGGTCCTAGCTTTAGGACATTCCTTTCAGAGCACAAGTTGCAGGCTCTCCACATTGTAAATGAAATCTGAAATGAGTTAATGTGGCAGAAGTGCATCCTTGAGGCTACAGTTGTCACAATATATGTACAGATACGCTAATATCCTTCCATTAGATCCTTTTTCCCTGAGATGTTATACAACCAAACTCAAATTCAGCCAGCTCTTATGCCATTATACTCTTGCATGGTTACAGGGACAGTAAAGGATAATTCCTTGACAATTCCTCTCCAGATCAACAAGTTAATAAAATTTTAAATGTATYATAAGAAAATACTCATATTAAACATGTCTTTTTGATTCTGGGAAATAAACTGTCTTCCTAAGCACTTATAAAACCCTGCGTCTTAGGCAGTAACACAGTCTGCAATAATTTCTCAATGTTTTCATCAATTTTAACTTCTATTAATGAAGACTTTTAACTGACATAGAAGCACCATCTCAGAGGAAGAATTGCTWAGCTGCTAAAGACATTAACTCATATTTGAAACTCTACTAAACTTATTGCCTGGGTGCTKGAAAAGTTGAATTGTTGAAGCAGCATTGTTGAATTCAAATAACACAGAGGTCCYGTGGCTTCATTAGCTTTTCACAATACTAAGGGAACACATCTGCTACAGGGAATAATTACATCTCTCACTTAAACTACTGCTTACCTATTTTATAAATTGTCATTATGCTGTGGATCTTAAAAAGTTTTCTGAGTGTGYAGTGAAAAATGTGCATCATTAATATATTGACTATTGAGAAATGCTATTGTCCTAGGTAATTTGACTCCTTTTATGTCCTAAACTCATGAATTTGTCCGTAAAATGAATTTGTTTGTTGATATTTTTCTTAGTCTTTGATGGTTGCTTTTAGTGAAGAAAGAAAATACAAGTTATGTAACTTGGTACATTTTTTTGAAATTAATTTTTAACATTAATAATTTGTTTATGTATTAAAGAAAAGAAGTAGTTTACCATAATGGGTGGGGTAGCATAAACCCTTAGCAAAACATAACATAGTTTAGGCAAGTTTTATTTGGTAAAAAATGAAGCAAAAATAATTTTACATTCATTAGACAATTATCATGCTTAGGATTGCACTGAGTTGTGAAATAATGATCTGTTATGCTGTGCCTTTATCAGCTACAAAACACTGCCACTCTCTTTCAAACCTTATTACCATATTTCTAAACACCCTCATTTATCTGCTAAAGAAAAGTTCCTCACAGCTTTATTTGTTCCATTTTCTTGCTAATAGTCTACCTTTMATCTTCATGCCTTTGGAAATGCGAGGCTTCTGCCTCCTGCACACTTCTCTATGAGCATCTGCCTCCTATGTACATACACATTAAGAATTGTCATGTGGGTCTTAGGTGCCTCTAATTTGGAAGTGCCAAATTGCTGACAGACTTCTGTAAGATGATAACAATGTAGTTCTTTCTTTAAAATTAATTTCCAGCTCAAAAAGGTCACTTTACCTTATTTATGACTCTTTCTCCTTCAACTAACCAGACAACTTTCCAACTTTTCCAACATTAATGTTCTTTTCATAGTAATATACCCGGCATATAATTTTTAATATGGAGTCTCAATTATTATTTTCTGAGTTTATTTTCTTTCTGGCAATTTCCTTGTTAAATAAAAAATGTTATATATGCCTTAGACTGCCATGTATATTTACCATGGAAATGTAAAGGGACTCTCACATGTGTCAATATGAAGCAGAATTGCATTCGTGCTCTTAGGAGGTGAAGAGACCCTACTGAATACAGACTGACCGGTCCCTGCCCTTGTTCTCCTTTTCAAGGACCCTGTTCATAATTAATTATTAGTATGTGTTACTTTCTGGTTAAATATTGTTATTGTCACTCTGGCCAGCTCAGTACTGCACACAGTTCTGTAGACACYCCTTATGCTTTGTGTTCTCAGGGGTGAATGTCCACAAAAATCTRTTCCTCTCCTTTCCCCTCCACTTTCTTCCAGCTAGATAGTCCTATAAATCTTGTGGGAGCTGAATTTATCACAGACTTATATCTTTCTATCCAGTTGAGCTAAAATTGGATAGAAGCTTTAAAAATGATAGAAAAAAAGAATGACAGGGAGATAAACACACACATACACACACCCAGAGCACAAGCCATTWTGGAAGAAGTCAGGTTAAAAGTTAAATTACATCAGCACAAACATTTGATTGTAAACCATGCAGAGTGAGATTAAACGCCAAAATGTAGGAAAACATTTGAATTGCCATGGAGGTTACATGTAGTGCTGATATCTTAAAATCTGATTCCTAACAGAAGTCAGTGATTCATCCTTTATTTCTTGTGAGAAAATTAGAGGTCTGCATCATGTGAAATTTCTGAACTGGCAGACCAACTTGTACTGAAGCTCCATTTGGTGCCATTAAGGAATCAACTGTGTTGGAGTTGTTAGCTTCTGAAATTCCCTTCTGTCAGTGAATTCTTACTATTTATACTGTTTGGAAAGGATGACAAGTTTTGTTGCAACAGAAGAAATGCCGAGCTGCAGCTTGTTCATTTTTTTTCTTTTGATTGGCATGTGCTTCTTTCTTCTGTACAGACAGCTTTGACCATGCTTTTTGTCATGATTTTCACTTCGCATTTATTGCTACCCTTAACAGGAGAGGTGRCAAAAGCTGTGTCTCCTCCTTTAGGTCCCTTCTCCCAGCAGAGTTCTAATATGCAACAAGATAATAAGGAAACAGCAAAAATGGTTCTTAATTTTTTAAGCAATTATGAAATTTTCTTCTGCTACCACAGAGAAGAATTAAGTAATGAAATATGCTGCATAGTATTCCTCTAAAAATAAGCTTGACAAGAAAGGTGTTCTCTCTCTAAAAGTTGACTGTTTAAAATAGAATTTGGGCCATATTTTACAGAGAGTAGTTGACATCTTCCTCTTTCCAATCCTAAGTGAAGCCCATGGCACTCTTTGGTCAGGCCCTCCAGCTGTAGCCATCAGCATTTCAAGTTCTTCATCTGAGAGCTGGAGTTCCACTTCAATGAAAAGGAAAAGAGTGCCTCCACAGGTAATGCAGCCAAAAAATCCTGAGCACCACGATGTCACAGGATGAGTTCTCTCTCCTTCCCTATCTCCATGGCTATAGACAAAACACAAATGTCTGATGCAGACTGGTTTCACAGTCTCCTTACATTTAGCTAGATTTAAGTGAGTTTGATCCAGGTCTGTGGCATTTTTCCACACTGAGGTGGTAGCAGTGCTAGTATTTTCTGGGAATTGCAAGGCTACATTTCTTCATCCCAGATTCATATAGCAGATGTGCTAAGCTTCTACAGATACAGCAACTGCACCATCAAAGCTATATCCAGAAATGATGAGTATGGACTGTATCTAAATACAAAGGGTTTGTCTATACAAAGTGATAGAATTAAACTAAATAACTCTGATATATTGATAAATTGATATATTTCATATTTTCTTCCTTCTTTTTTTTTTTTGATGTTTAAGTGATAGAAAAAATTCTGTCATTTATTAGAGATAGTGAAAATTTTCCAGACTAGTAGACGGAAGTTGGATCCCAATCTCCTGTGCTTGATGGCACACTTCCTGCAGTTAGTTGCACTTTTTCACATAKGCAACCATAGTTCCATTTCAAAGTTTTTGGTTTTGGCGATTGTCATGGGTTGACAAGGAAGTGAGTTACAAAAGTGGATGTGGTGAACTTAAAACAGCAGATGTGTAAGGCAGAACAGCAGTGATGCAAGAGCAACTTTGGTACCAGTGGGATCAGTACCAGCCCAGCCATCTGGAAATATGATCCTTTGTTTTGTAAATATGTCTCAAAATCAGTCTTGCTGTTGACACTTCATCTGACTAAGACAATGCAGGGAGTTCATTTTTGGGAATATTTACCTGTGGCTGTTTGGAGGGTTCATGTGGTAAAATCTGCTCTTTAATTACTTTGCCACAAATACTTGTTCCAATGAAATGCCCACTGGTAGTTCATAAAAATATGTCGTTACTGCTCAATCTTGCATGCATTCAGATGAAAACTGTGCAAATGCCAGCAAGAGAGCCARGCAAATTGAATCCCAACTCCATATCAAACGAATTCAGCTCTTGATTGCTTTTGAAGAAAATACTAAATGGTAAACTTCAAGCTGTCATTATAGAAACCTCTAATAGACCCAKGTRTAAGGACTTAAAAAGAAATTAAAATCACAAATTTAAAGTCTTAAATATTAATTTTCTGAGTAAATTTTGTTTTCTAATAGAGCAGCTCTTCTTTTTTTTTTTTTCTCTCATTTTTCACATCAACCACAAGAGCTGGAGCAATGGTGCAAATTTTTCACCCCAATATGGTCATATTCCAATGGGATTTCTGCTCTCACAGCTACAGACCCCACAAGTACTGCTCAGGAGCGCCACAGTAGTCAGCTCCAGGGACTGATACAGGAAATTTCACTGCGTAGCAGCAGCTCCAGGTATGASTTGTGGAGCTGTACATAGCATGGTGGATCAATCTTTTTATAGGTAGAAATAGGAACAGTCTGGTTTCAGCTACAGCGAGGCAGAGTTTGCTTGGCCTACTTATTTTATCTTKGTCTGATATCTTTGAACTTTATTTTGGAAGTTTATTCTCTACTTATCTTTCCCCATTTATAACTGCCTCTTAAATGAATCTTTTTCCATTATAAGTTCTGGATGACTGACTTTGTTTCCCCTTGCTGAGGAAGCAAAGTCCTCATTACCTGTCCAAACAATTAACTCTGGGTATCTATTTGTGTTGCCTCTGCTGGGCAGCACCCTGGCTATTATTGCAAAACAAGAAGGCTCAACACCACATTAGGCTAAAAGTGATTTATGAGCAGATGTAAAAAGCTACAGACATTGCCAAGAAAAAAGGTAACAACTGTCAAATGAGCTCTGAAATGTTCCATGCTCTTTCAGCTGAGGTTCTGGTAGAGCAGCTAAATGTGCTACAGCGCGCAGTGGATCCTTGTGAGCGCTGATTGCTGATTCCAGAGCTCGTGGTACTGAAGCTTGACCAACACCACTGAACGCTGCTGTGGTACTGAATAAACACCATCCAGGCAAGGCTTGGAAGGGAGAAGAGAATTTGGCTGCTGGTGATAATTTCCAGTTGTGAAGCAATTATTTAGATAGCAGATTTTAGTCTGAGAATAAAGAGTTTAGTAAGTGCTGGATTTGCATAATAGCAATACATGTCACTTTAAATTTCCTCCTGGCGTTTTCATGCATTTTCTAAATGAATCCTAATTATAAATGTTACACAAGTCTCACATAATGTGAATTTACTTGTATGTAAATTTGCATTGTCCTCATTTTTAAGTGTACTGATGATTAACATTAGTAGCCAAGCTATTATGTTAACTGCAGGAGTATACTACACACCATCTTTTAGAAATTAAATGTTATGCACATTAAATGTGCAGAGAACTCTAAAAAATTTACCCCTAATCAACTGTACAAAAAAGAAAGAAAAAAAACAAACAAAAAACCTTCAAGTGAAATCAGGATTAAATGTGAAATCAGTATTAAGTATGGTACTTGACATACCTAATTTAAATATGAAAACAAAGCAGTTTTTAAAAAGCCAAAACCCATCACATTGATTTTTGATACTGTAAATGGAAAAAAGGCTTTTCAAAGAAGCCACTTAGAGAAAATTTACAGAAACTTACTCTCTTGTATGAAGTTTTAGACTACAACATTCCATATTTCAGGTGTTGTGTGACGAATATGAATGGCATTAAATTTCTTTGAGCACTAGTGTAACTATCCTAAGGTGGAACCATTCTCCAAAGTGAGTCACTGCTGCCATCTGGAAGTCAATGAATTGAATTAAGATGTTTATATCTTACATGAAGACTAAAAAAAGCATGGCAAAAGTTGTAAATATAACCTGAGGTGAGAGAACATGAAAACATGGATCCCATCCATGTGAAAACAGTGCACAATTTAGTATAATCAGGATGTGTGCACAATTTAGTATAATCAGGATATGCATTTATTTAAATAGTTTGATTGAGTTTGGGTTTTTTTTGGATTTCATCAGAATGACTTATCTTTATCCTGACCTATACCCCTGAAATCTCTCAATTAATATTAATAAACTTTCATTCATCCAGTAGAAACTTCAATATGTGTAGATTTCCTCATGGAGAAATCATTCTTTCCAATTTTCCATTTTCTGAGGACAGAAAAACAAAAAAACCACYAAAGATGACATTTCCTTGCATGCAGATAATGCAGAAAAAAGTTGCATGGAGTCTACTGGCATCTGTCAAACAAAAAGAAATGTTTCCCACCATCTGTTGCATTGAATTTTCCTTAATAAATCCAATGATAGAGTGTTTTAGTCAGAAGATAGCCTCAGAAAAAATGCATTAACATATGGTTAGTATTGCACTCCCATATCCAGCTGCCTGATCCAATTATCCTAATTTAAAAGAAGAATAATTTATGTTTTCTAGTGAATGCCTTGTAGAAACTGTGCCTACATTGTGTCGTCTAGTAATTTACACAAAAGCTTTGGACAAGCCAGTGGAATAAATCTCACAGATTTAAAGGAGCTGCAGCAGCAGCAGTATTCCAGGCAGATGTCATTTTTCTTTGTCTGTGGTTTTTGTTTTTTTTTTCTAATTAACATTTTTGCATGGCTAATTAAATTTATTAACAAACCTATTTCATTGCTCGGTAAATAAGAGTTCATTAAAAACACATTATTGAATACTTAACAACAGCCCAATAAAAACACATTATTGAATACTTAACAACAAAACAAACAAAACAATAAAAAGTATAGAAAGGGTAAGTTAATGATCATATTTGTACTAATATCAGCATGAGAATGCTCATTAATATTATTTATTTTAGATTGCCTCAGTAAACATTATTTGCTACACATTACTAACATGTTTCAATGATCTTTTATTTCTTCAGTGAACAATGAAAGCTGGTGATGTGCAAGCATTTGTTCAAGGCTTTACAGCTTKTTATAAGGTTGTATTTGCACACAAGAACAGCTAACACACCAGCACACAAGAGATTTTATTGATAGCACAAAGACAATCTTAGGAAATGACGCATGAGCAGCTCTGAAGCAGATAAAATCACAATCTGACCCTTGTCACGGGAGCAGAGGGGCCCTGCTGACACTGAGGTCTGGGCCTGGGCACTCAGGGGCAGTGTGCTCRCYCAAAGGCACAGGCTGGTCCTGGTGYGTGAGAAGCACTGCAYGGCTGCCCTGAGCAGAACCAGCCTGACCATTGATAATGGGCTTGCACGGGCCTCTTAACTCTAATTTTGAACATGAACCTGTTTCCCTTGGAGTTACAGGAAGTTTTCCTTTTCAATTTTGAGAGAATCAGATTTTTCCCTCAAGCTGGTGTACAATTCACCAGTTCACACACAAAACACCCAGGCAGTTCCAAGTCAGTTCTTCAGAGTCTTTGTCTTACTCCTCTAGCTAACTTCATCAATATTATTTATTCATTGTGAGTTGTATGGAGACCAAAGCCCAGTCATTCATTAGTCTCACAAGAAGGTACATGTAAATTATTTAGCCTTCCAAAATCCAATTGCTGCCTCGTATAGTTCACTCTCTCACGGTTAGTGAAACAGTAGAAAACTCAGTGTATTTTGCATGTCACTTACTGTTTCTTACAAAGGTATTTATTTGTGTGCTGAAGAGAGATATGTGAACAAACACACGAGTGAATTTAAATTATATTTACTGAAGAGATTATTCTGTCTTCTGATGTGCTACCAAAGCACCTACAGACTTCCACAAAGAGAGATGACATAGCACAGTGTGTTCTGTAAGTCACTTCTAATTCCCATCAACTCCAGAACTGCTTTAGAAATTGCTGGAGTGAGTTAAGTTTCAGTCTTATGTAATTTCCTGAGACACCTGCATAGCTGCTCATGAGAAATCTGTTGTAACAAGCAAAAACTTGAGTAAAAATAATATAAATATTGTAAAAAACAGGCAAAAATATAATGTAAATTAAAACAGTATGGTTAAGTCTCTCAACAAAAGGAGTGAGCAGCATTTGCTACCACTGAGCTCTGAAAGGTGCTAAACAACAATTTGGGACTAAACACAAGAGCACAAAATTCAGAAATATATCTTCAAACTCTAGCAGACTTTTATTTTCACACAACAAAGAGAGGTTTGCTGTTTTTAATGAGAAGTAAGACCTTTTTTGTCCACAATGACCTGARTTTTCAGGTGTCTCTGCTTCACTGCCTGACAAAACACTTGTGATGTGGCACAAGTTCTGCCTCTGAGGGCTCATTCTACTGGTACTGGTTTATTCATGGGGAGTGAATCTATCCCTGGAGTGCTCGACTTCTGCATTGAAAGAACACTTAAGGGTTTTGTTTGTTTGYAAATAACCTCAATATAGTTTCAAAATGAATATGAATTTGATGCTTGTGTTTGTCAAACATGTAGGAAAAGCTTGTATCGCCAAGAATCATAGTGGATGTGGGACCCAGGAACACTGTGTAGCTCTCAATAAGCAGCCATTTGCATAAGAAAGCACCCATCTGACAATACACAGGAAGAGGCAAAGTTGTGAACATCAATTATTCCCCTTCTTACGGCAGTGCAAAGCATCTCACTCCTCCTGCACGAGAGCTCTGTGGCACCCCATGTTCTTTGCCCTGCCTGTGCTGTAGCTGTGCCTTTGCCTCCCCTGACACAGAGTGTGCTCACAGTAAGGCATTTCCTCCTGAGATCCTTCTGTACTTATCCCCATCTTTTCTCCAGGGAAAATATACTGATCACACTAATGCTCATGCACAACAATGGCCCTTTGAAGACTTGCATGAATGAAAACATTAAAAATAAGCCATGATCAAGCGGGATGATGTTATTCAGAGAGAATGAAACTTAAATGGGAACTTCAGGATGCCATTTGCACATCCAGGTTCAAAGTGACTTAGAGAAAATCCTACACTACCAAAATGAACAAATGATACATAAGTAAGGAATTCTTARTGAAGAAAATAGCCATAGTAGAAAKTTGAAAACAAACCCTAGGTTAAACAAATTCTCACCCAATTTGAAAATAAAACAAAGAATTATTTCACTGAAATCAGAATATATTTGAAAACTACTTGGCTTGAGGAAGAAAGATTGCATCAATGACATTTACTGACTTTAAGGACTTAGCTCTTGACAGGAATAAAGGCATTTAATAATGTCCTTAAAAGAGTTTATTTCTTCCTGAGATTATCATGAGACCAGAGTCACGCATTGGGATTCGAGAAATTTCATTAGAAGTCCTGTGCTACGGGAAGTTTTGGTGTTCTGGGATGTRTATATGATATCAGAAGAACTGACTTCCTAAAGAATGCCAAATAACTAAATTTGACAGAGGCAAGGCTGCAGCCAGGCTTCCTTTGCTATTGTGTCATGAGGCAGAGACAGTGAACTGTAATACATTTATTTGTCAGGCCTCTTCAGACAGCACTTGCCATCAAACCTCTGGAGAAACCAGTACTGCCCTTTCCCAAATCCATAAAGAATAATTTGTTTCTTTATCAAAATTTAATTATTCTTTTAAAACTCTTTACAGAAAAGTGGTGGCCAGCAGGAAGAAATTAGAGAATGTCACTATATCCCCTTGAAATTTGGATTTATAAATAGGGACTGTGGAAGAATCAGACACGTAAACCTCCAGAGTGCAGAAGTAGGAGGGATAGCAGGGGTTTGCAGAGTGTTTCTTTTCAATTAGTAAGGAAACTGAGTGGGAAATGCACTTTGAAAGAAGCTGTCTCTCAGACAAAACAGAAGATGGGCACCATCATCGCCCAGTAGTTTCTGACATCTCTAATTTCTTTGTGCCCAGGGCTTTCTAGAGAGATGTGAAGTCTGGGTTGCTGCAGGATTTACAGCAATATAGGCCAGTCCTTTGGCAGCATCCAAGAGTCTGGATTAAAGCAGCATCTGACAAAATTTTCCCAGCACACAGGCACTGGATTCCCCTCATTTTCTGAGCCCAGGAACTGCTTCTGTGCGCTGTGCTGCTGTTACCTGGTGATGCTACAACAAGACTATGCCCTTGACAGCTTTTACTTTAAACTTTATTAAGGCTTGCACTCCTGCATAAAGACAGGTTATATTTACTTCTCTAACTGAAACTGGCAGCTCTTGTTGATATAAAACAGAGACAGAACCACTCTGGGTCAACTCAATTCACTCACTGTTTGAAAAAGACTGTTGAACTTCATTTCACTGCAGACAGCACTCTTTTTTTAACCCTCCAAACAGTCTTTACTTTTCTACCTCACATTCTTCTCTTTGGAAAACAACTTAAATCAGATTCCCACAGTTAATTTACTGTTAATTAACATTGATTTCATTTTCAGTTAAGTATATATTTCAAGTTAAGCAGTGGATACGTAAATTTCAGAACCAGAGCCAACATTTGTGCCAGAAAAATCATAAAAACCTCTACAAATCAATAAATAGTCAACAAAGAAGGTGATATTAATGATTTAGATAAAAAAGTTACTTTAAAAGTACCATTAAATAGATGTCATCAAAATAATATTATCCAGGTGAACTTTACTGGTGCCTTTGTTTAGGAAATTCTCATCAACCAAAAACAGTGGTAATTTCAACACAGGCAAAGGAGAACAGTCATTAAGCATGTGCTAATGAATTTCTCCTTTATTAAAATATTGTCATACTAGAAACTGTGATCTCAGCTCATTAGAGCAGTAATTGTGTTTACTCACTTATTTACTCAGCAATAGCTAAGGTACTTACTGGAATTACCTCAATACACAGCAGAATGGAGCTGAATGGCAGCAAAGAGGACAGCAAAGAGCTTGCAAATTTAATTTGCTAACTACATCCAAACTATTCAAAGATRCACATCTGGTTTCTTAAATTTATAATGGTTTACAGATGCAAATACAACACGGCTCAGGACCTCTGCCCTCACCATTCTATGTTCAGTGAGAGTGAGCACTTCTCACCCTGGTTTGGGGTTTTTCTCTACTGCCCAGGCAGCAGTGGCAATACCCAGGTATCCACACAGCTTGAGTACTACTTCCTAATTCTAATTCTTCCATCCTCTACTATCATTCTTGAGGTCAGATAAYAACCAATGGCAGAAGGAAAAAGATTGCTGAATCAACAGTGAAAGTTTTGGGAGATTTTTCAGATTGCAAAAAAGATGAAAAGGGTAACTCTCAGGACCTCTTTTTTAAGTATTGTGGATATTTGGAGAATTACTGCTGATAGTGTACTGAGCATCAGCAGTGCTCTCTATAAAACTGGCCCTGAAAGTTAAGTGTAGGATTGTGCAACAGAGTGTAAATGGATATTGCTCTATGTGTGTGCCTGCAGAGTCACCTGTACAAAACAGAGTGGAGTTTTTAGTGCTGCATTGGCACTGAGGTCTGTGCATTAAGCAACAGGGTGAATAAAAACCATAACACTTGTCCCACAAGTCCTCTTCTRAAAATGAACAGCAAAATTGATGTCTATGAGATTCAAGTGGGACAACATAACACAATTAAGCTCAATTTTCACATTTTATTCTGAAGAATACTGTTTTCAAATACAGCAAAAACTGCCTCATTCAGCATCCAAAAGTGCACTGTAACTGAAATCCTACAGTCATCTACACGTCCTTAAAATCAGAATTGTATATACAAGGGAATTTTTGCATTAAAGAGCATTTTATAAGCTATTTGACAAAGTTAGATAAAAAGTTACATAAAACAGGCCTAATATAGCCAATTCTATGGTCAACTGCTTTCTGGGATCACTTCTGGGAGAAAATGTTGCCAATTTTATCTACAAATATACAACTAGAATTCACTAGAAATCTCTAGATTAAATTCCTTATGGAGTTAGGCCAATATTTCCAAAATAAGAAAATTTAACAAAGGTCATGACCTAATTTAGGAAGGACCCACAAGAGTATCAGGAACAGAGAGCAACAATATCTTTGAAAGGCTGCTCTGTACTTCCAATTATTGTTTTATATTTGTCACACTTGTAGATGATGAAGACATGCATTATTGATGAAGTGTGGGCAATTTTTCCTGAGCTGCTTTTCAGCTATCTTTGAATTCCAGCCTCCTTAAGAGTGCCAGCATGGAATGCACTGTGCAATGGGGATGAAGGCTTGAACAATATCTCAAAAAAACTACATGCTTGAGGATGCTTCCTCAGTACTGTGTATTAGCAGGAAAGTTTTAAATAAAATTCCTTTTGACCCACATGTTATTATCAAGGATCACATTTTCTGCAAGCAGATTGTCAAAAATGCAAAATRTGAGTTCTTCACACTAACCTTTTATGGAGTCTTTCTAAAAATACAGTTAGCTAAAAGGACAAGTTAGAAATCGTGTTAATATTAATTGTAGCAGATGGAATTTTGAGGGGAAGTAGAAAGGCTAATTTTAATTTCTTACTTAAAAATAGAGCTGCACCAGCTGCAAGTTATTCCCAGCCAACTTGTATTTCATTGAAACTGAAAAAAAGACTGTCAAGCTCACGGGTAGCCAACATCCTTGCTCACAAATCTAGAGGCAGCAGTATAGGACTTCTGAACTTGTGATGCATTGCACACAAACCCTTCTCCCAGATCATGATAGCTGTGTTAAACTGTGTCAAATCTTAAAGAGATTTATTCTGAGGATAAGAATTTATAGCACTTGTCACCACAGGTGATATTGCCAAAGCTGTGCAGAATATCAGCAATTAGCYTACTCTGTAGTCGTATCTGTGAGCAGAAAATGTGCTTGTTACCCTCTACAGGTCTGCTTGGTATAAATAATTCTAACCCTTGTAAGTGCTGATTTACTTTAGAAACATGGAGCCTGACCTGGCTTCAAACTCTTCAGACCTCTGAGAGATTGGAAGGTGCTTTTTGGTTCCTCATTTAGCTGCTTTTACCAGATTAATCAATGTATTATCATTTTTGGGGGAAAATYCTCTTTTGCCTTTTAAATTTCTAGATATATACACAGCAGCAGTAGCTCCCTTATCAGAGACAAGTCTTTCCTGCTGAATTTCATTTCACTTCTAGGAGTGATTGATGGTATCCATTCCAACTCAGTTACCTCTTCTGAAGTTTGTGTAACCCTATGCTATTCAGGAGTTAGTTTTGACATTTCTCCCCCTAAATTATAGGGTGTCTCACCTCTCTGAAGCCACAAATACCATTTTAGCAGATCAGGTGCCACCTCCAGTAGCTGACTAGCCCACTAACTTGATTCAATGTCGTTAAATTTCCCCCACATGGTGACTCAGTTCATGCATTTCAGTGTAAAGGATCTCTAGTTAAAGAATCTCATACTGTACGTCTGCTCATAAATTGATTAAAAATGCTTCAAAGAGACTCATTCAATGGATTAATGCATGCAGGTCATTACTGGCTGTTAACTGAGATCTGAACTGATGGAAATTAATTGCTTCAGGATTAAATTAGCTTGTGCAAAGGGATTCTCACAACTTTTGAAGGAAAATGCAAGAGCACCATCATCTATCTCCTCATCTCCAAAGTCTGCTTTGAACTTCTCTACTCTTTTTAGAAGGCCTTGTAGACAAAATATGTTCCTAGTTTAAATCTTGTTGCATAAACAGGTGCTGGGCATTACCAGAGACTGCAGCTTAGCCTGTATCAGTTTCAGGCTTTATTCATAGGTGAACCACACAATCAATGCAGTCTGGCTATGCTGCCAAGAGAGATGTGCTTTCTTCAGGAAGATGAGAGGTTAATGTCATTTTATCTGCATAACAAAATGTAAATTTCTCAGCTTATCTGGTTATAAATATGATCCAACTAAGTAGGAAGTCTTTAGAGCAGTACTAGCAATTTTATTGTTACTAAGAACTCTCATTTGAGTGCTGCTCAYGGGATTTCAGGGGTTAAGCATTGTTTTCTGTGTACTTTATAGAATCCCTTGCTATCTCATGTTGCTACTTAAAATCCAATTGTTATCAACTACTTAACATTTCTTATCTAGGGTTATTTGCAGCCTGCTTTTTAAAATAAAAAGATGGTTAAAGAGGTGGGTAAGATCAAGATAGGTGTAATAGTACTATAGACTCATGTCTCAGCCCCATAATAAATACCAGTTTTATGTAATAGTGCTCTTTATCTATATTTGCAGTTTTACACTGGTTGAAACAGATTTGACTAGTTTAATAAATATCTGGTTATGTTCAAAATAACTGCTGGGAGGTGTGAGGGGAGAGAAGATGTTGAAAAAAATAATATCTGTGTATATATATGTGCACAAGTAAACATATTTAAAATACTCTGCTGAGTTTTTCCTTTAAAAGTTTATTGACTTCAAATTCTTTAGTAATTCAAGATGAGATCAAAATAACTTAGAGCTCCTTAAATTCTGAAGTAAAACAAAATCTGACTTCAAAATGGCACATGGCAAATTCAGGCTGACACTAATCACTATGGACAGGCAGCTTTCTTTTAGCTCTACATTCATATCCTTACTACAGCATCAAGAGATGAGCTGAGAAAGCAGCCTATTCTCACTGCAAAACCCAGAAGAGCATAAATGTTCTGACAATAAAGCCCTTTTTAACAYAGACAATATAAACAGTGTTTCCCTAATCCTTGTTAAAGAAAAAATAATGGCAAGTGCTTAGAGTGAACCTAATATTTGCATAACTTCATTAAATTGGCAGACACTTTTTATAAAATTCCATTTAGCTATCATTCATTGGAGGTGAAATACATTAAGCACTTGTGGAAGAGGGTTTAGMCACTAAATCTAAAAACTGGGTTAAAAATGCACAGTACCCACTTGTAGTACATGGTAGGAGTATGCAGCAGYTTAAATGTGAGCCCTGAATCCTCAAATGACCATGAGGATATATTCTTGGAACTATACCAAGAATAAGAATTGTTTAYTCATTTTTCTTTCCCTCTCCCCTGACATATACATATAAATATATATTTCTCATATATATCTACATATGTATGTATGTACATGCATGTAGTAAAAATTTACACCTTTTCCCATCAGATAGGGAAAGAAGTTGCAATCCTCAACTCCAATTTACTATTTGCATCTTTACTGACTGCAACAATCTAATCCTTCTCAGGATCAGTAGGGAGATCAACTGCACTGACTGCACTGCTGTAMGKCTATCAGTGAGAGTCATGGAAGTGTGGGAGAGAGAATGGATTGAAGGCAAAACCAGTTCTCCTTATGGWTTGTTTTTTTGTTTGTTTTGGGTTTTTTGGATTTTGTTTGTTTTGGGGTTTTTTTGCTATCATCAAAAATGTGTAATAACATTATCACTTTATGGTCTGCTGGGTCTTCCCTTTATTGCTGCACAGCACAGGCATTCTTGCAGGTTCTATGATGTGTGACCTTTCAAAAGGTTTATKTAGAGATTTTTGTTCTTATTACCCTTAAAGAACAGCTCTTCAATGGCCAGAATGTGTTGGCTAGTATAAATTTATTATCACAATTATGCTAGGCTAATGTAGCTTGGATGATTTTCCATTTCATTCCTGATRTGCCTATCTTGCTCCTAATCAGGGAAATTTATCTGCCTACAGGTATTTTCTGGACAATAAAGTAATTTCTCACAAGACAAACAAATCACAACAGAATTAATTTAACATTCCATTAGAACTTTGGCTCTTTTTTACCTGTTAGAAAAGTCTATCTTRTTTAAAAAGTGAAACAGAGATGTACAATCATGTCYGTAACAAAACCCCTGTTATTGAAGWGTGCAAGTCACCTCTCMTGACTGGCTTGTAAAATTTCGGCATCTGGCAAAACTAATAAATGCTTTTTTTCTTCTGTAGAAAGAAATTAAGTACTAACAGAGTGTGATTGMACACCTATTATGGAAGACATTAAAATAGTTGGGATTAATAGTCCACAAAAAGCACCGTCTCACTCCACTCTTTAGGAAAAGTCCTGGATTGCTGGACTAACCATGTACTTCTAAAAATGAAACTTAAACAATAAGATTCTCATCTACTTTGTCATTATGGATAAATTAACATCACAGCATAACCTTAAAATTAATGAGACATAACTGTCATTGACATGTGTAAAAATATATGCTAATAGTGTATATGGACAATTTGACAATCAGAGGATTTGAAGGCAATTTTAAATCTATTTTAGTTTGCRTATGAGAAAAGTGTGCTATAATTTATTTTGCCTAGTTTGACAACTATTTAAATTTAATTAATTTTAGATTAAGAATTTAATTAAATTAATTTAATCTTAAATTTAATTTAATATTTTAATCTTAAATTTAGATTTTAATCTTCTCCTTTAAAATAAAGATTTTAATCTTCTCCCTTTAAAAATTTTATAGAGAATTTCAAAATCTCACATTTGACCAAGTGTCTCCAAAATAGGGCAAGGAAATTTTTCATGGAATCCTGCAACTACTGTGATGGCTTTAATGCCTTTGCCCTAAACTTTAATCTGCAAYGGACAGAGCCAATCCAGAGCATTATTTAAAAAGTAGTTTTCTGCACAGCTCAAGAAGAGACTACATCATAAATAAAAAAGAATCAGTAATGACTGCACTGAGCAGTATTGCCAAATTTGAGGAGAAGRTGTGAAAGGCAAAATTTGATTATGATATGAGAAACGTAATTATAAAAATACTCCAAACAAGTGTGGCAAACCAGGAAACAAACTTAAGGTGGGGAAAATAAAACAGTGCTATGGAACTTTGCATGAAACTTGCTATCACAAGATATCATTGAGACCAGTGGTTTGGGAGGTGTCAAAGGGAAAAATGAGACAGCAGTCAAGCATTTCCTAGAGAATACAGAACTATTACACACTTTACTTTTGGAGTTAGGTCATGACATGAATTTTGCCTCAGGTCAGGAACTGTTATTTGTCTCATATAATAACCCTGTGTAGTTCAAGACTTTAAAAAGGCTTCTTTTTTTTTTTTTTTCCTGAGGGATGTATTTCCCACTGCAGGACACCAGGATGCTTGACTGCATTGACAATTGCTCCAATCTAATCCAATTGTGTCTATAGCATCACTAGAAATAAGATCTGCTATTATGCCATTTCCTCTGTTACGGGGAGATCATGCATTACAGGCATCCATTTACAGCTCCTGACCATGCTTGGCATCTTGCTGGCTAATCTTATCATCTTGCAATGTGTATATTATATTCTTATCAGCAGCACCATGTGGGTCATTTTATTTATTCTTTTAGTCTCAGCTTCTATTTAATCTTCCAAAGTCTTGAATTCCTCCAAGTTTCATTTTTTTGTTGTTTTTTTTTCCCTAGAAAATGTAAAAGTCCAACCCTGGGGCAGATGCTTTTTTTTAGCATTGCCTTTAAGTGCCATAGCAGGTAACATCTGTCCTAACTCACTGGATTATAAAATTATGTGATACAAGGAGACATCTTACAAGTTAACAATAGATGCCACAAGGTAATTGCCACAAGATTACAAAATGCACAATGCTTTTCAAGAATGGCTACCCCTACTTGTTTCCTAAATGAGTAATCAACTGTATTAACCGGTTCCTGTTCTTAAATAACCTTTGCTTTTATTGCTTTTCCCTGCAAGACACCTGCCTTGTACCCAAAGCAGTGCGACCATAAATAGAGAGTGTTTGGAAATGGTAGTAGAACATAGTACTTTGAATATTCCCCCTAAAATTACCCTAAGTGGTGCAAATTTAAAGAACAAGTAAAATTAGCCAAAGTTTCCAGATTGCTTTTCTATAATTAATCTTGTTAAAATCTGTGTTACTCCAGCTACCTCTAGATCTCTTAAGGGTTGTGATTATASGGAAATATACCAATTTCATTCCAGCATATCTGCAAGGAGTTATGATGTCTAAGGTATGCTGAAACAGAAATGCTCTCATAAACACTGTTTGAAAAGACATTTGTACTGACACTGCTTCTGCATAGTCATACCTTTGCTATTTAAACAGCAGAGAAGCAACCAAATACCATGCAGAAATGTAATTCACATTGGCAAGMCAAGTACTACCCCAGTACAGTGATAAGAATGTCATCTTTGTTTAATTTGATGCACAAGATTCAAACACATTTCAAAAAATGATAAAGCTGGAATTTAAAAGCATCTACCACTGTTAGGGGTTTAGTTTTCTCTTCAAGTGTGACATGAAATGATTGAAGATTAAGTAGGGAGAGTTCAGATTGAAATAGTAGGAACTCCTAACATGCTAAGAGTAAACATTTCCTAAAAATTCCCAAGTAATGTCAAAGGAATCCTTTAGAAAGTGGTAGTATGCTATTTAAATATTGAATTTAGTAGTTTTATTTGTTGTTACTAGTGAAAATGACAAATTAATAAAAACTGATATGATGCTGTAAACCTACAGAAAAACACACATACCTCTCCTTTGACCTTCTGTGTCACCCTAGATCTTTTTCCTTGAGAGTGTTATATTGAAAAAGAAAAGCTGATACAGCATGTATTGTACAGAATATTATGTACGTAGTATTGTGCATTTCTGTGAGATTTTCTCAGCCCCCATCAATTATTCCAGTTTACAGGAGAGTAAAGGAAGTTAATTTAGTTGTTAATTTTAAGGTCACATAGCTAGATCGTTTGTATACTTTATTGCAGCCTGCATTGTATGGCATTTCTTTTTCACAGCTGTATCCTTCAAAATTCTACAAATCACTGCTCAAAGAGAAATCACTTCAAAATGAGAAAACATCTGACTTACCACAGCAGCTCAAAATAGAAATATTGTGACATATAATACCATATTATTGATAATGGTGAATATTATCAATAGCTACCACATACACTAAGTAAACTCTACAGGCAATACAAATAATTGCACCCACAACGATGTGAGATTTCATCGAGTCTTTGGGTTTGCCAATTGGGAGACCACGTTCCTGTGCAGTTATTTGTTTTATACAAACATKCTGTCATTTTATACTTTCTATAAATTCCCAGGTCTTAAGCAGAACCAATTCCTTTTGACTAGTCATGGATTTTACTACTTTTGCCTCAGAGACCCTTCAGATCAGCTCCATCCTGCTTGCTGTGGTCTTYAAACTGCCTCCATGCAGTTTACACTGAACTGAAACTCTGCTTGAAAGCATCATTTGCATTTAGTCTTTGTTACAGGCCCCCCTTTTAAACCCAGTTTCTCAGTTGCTAAACTGTATTACTGGCCTGCTCTTTGGGCCTGTGGCACTGTCTGAATCATGGTGCTTTCCATAAACTATGGAAACCTTATTAGTAACCTGACAATGATAATTATGAAAGACAATTTCCAAGGAGAAAATCAAATCCTTGACAGATGGAAGTTTGTATCAGACCTTCAAGGTAAGAATAGGGCAGCAAAACCAGCTCCCTTAGCCCCCGTCTATGGCCACTGGCAACACGTACCTGAAGTCYGCTATGCATTGCCTGAAGGTCTATATCCATGTTTCAAATATAGTTGCAAATTTGAACATATTRTCCTATCCCTTCACAAGCAGCTCTAAAGCTGACAATTCCTGGTTTATGCTTCATTTCCTTGACAATGTCTCAGTTGTGAGAAAAGAGACAAAGTTGCAGTTTTATTCAACTGGTATTTTGTTTATTCCTTTTCTAAACATTAATAGAGATTCATCTTTTTTTAAAGTTTATAAGAAAAGGGAAAACGTAGCAATCATGAGACAAGAGATGTTATCTCCCCTTCTCATTGCCTACAGAYAAACAGTAAAACATTAATACTGACAGATGTGTGATAAGGAATGAATCATCCTAGGCCACTCTCAATCATTTCCATTCTATCCTAAATCTGGGGTTCAACTCTCACAGCCTATTGTCAGCGCTGCAAATTACCTCAATTGCCCATGGGGGCAGAATGATGCACTTCAGTCCTGTTCCCAGTGGGGATTGTTCCAGGTTTCATCCAGCTCACTGTTAACTGGACACCACTCTGAATTTCTCATCCTAAGGCCTGTCAGGCCAACCTGAAAGAAAGAATCCAAAAGGTAGTAGGAATGTTTTCCTTTTTTAACTTTTTTTACTCTCACTGCTACAGCATGTTAATTGAYAGTGTGACCCAAAGCATGCAGGAATCAAGCAAAGAGACTAACTTAGCCCAGAAACATCAGTGATTTTTCATCTCTCTCTCTCTCTCTGCAGAAAGTAATGAATTAGATGGTTAAAACATTTTTCTCCTTCTGATCTTTTAACTGGATTATCAATGTCCTCCTTTGATTTTCTCAATAGCTTATTTTAGGAGGAAGGGATACTATGAATGCTAAGGCTGCTGTCTCCTTTGAAACAGAATTTAAAAGCTGTGATGTAAGAGGGGAAAGAAGGATTCCATTGAAAAAGTAGCCAGAGTTGGTCTCAAGACAAGCAGACTAGAGGAAATCAAAGAGTTATGGACATTCTTAGCTCAACTGATGAAACAAGCAGTCAGAAGATGCTGATTTATATAGAAAGAAGCTGGCAATTATTTAAATATCTGAAGAATAAAATCTTAAAAAAAAACCAGGAGGAAAGCAATGAGAAAGAGGAGAAAACAGAAAAAATACATCGTGAAACTGAGCAAAAGAAAACTGAAACACTTTAGAGCATSTATTTCTATTTAATATCTGTACTTATCTCATACACAAGGCTGCATCCTATTCTTAAAAACTGGTTAGCTCAGGTATACTTGGCATGCATCATGTCAGGCAGGAATTTTCAACTTATCTGTATAAGGCTTTATTCTAAGCAAGGTGAAGGCACTCTGACATTACAAAACCCTTTGTGAGTAGATATAAAACAGTAGAGTTTTTATGTTTGTCCCACTTGTATTTGCATTAAAAAAACAGACATCATACTTCTGCAATATTGTAAATATGAGATCAAAAYTGTGCCAATTAAAGCAAATACTTCMAATACAAGCTCAGAAAACCTCAAATATCTAACTATAAATATAGAGAGCATTTACAATACATAAAGCCTTGCTAAAGAATATGAGGRAGGCTTAAAGATGTGCAGGTTTTCAGCTCTGTTGTTCATGCTGTCACACTGAAATGGCAAATAACAGTTGGATAACACCTGCAAAATAATCCTCTATTACACCTCTTTATGAATTGTGTTTTCTTATTGAGTATATTGAAATAAGTTACTGTGGAAACATGTGCTTTTCATTTAATAATATAACTTCTTTATGGAAATAAGGTTTAGGTCARAAAGGAGAAAGAGAATAAGAAAACACAAGGTGTTTCATTTTTAGCCACCTGATTAACCACAGGACAGATCAACAGATAGCCTACACTAGTGTCACACTGCAGAAAGGAATTAATTTTTAAAGTTGATTGAATATTTATCTGTAAAAAGATACTGCTAGGCAAAATTTTGCTGTAAATATTTCATATAGATCTTGAACTCAGTCCTGAAACATACATCATAACCCCCATTTTGACACATTAGGAAGCCAGCAAGTTTTTTAATTGTTAAAGTTCATGTTGGACTGCCTGCTTTTTGAACCGTGGAAATTTTAAATGGAAGTAACTTGGGATGTAATACCTTGCATGTGGACTGGAGCCTTCAGCATCTTTTAATTCTGTTTTCTAAGTGTTCCAACACTGAGGAAATCAGGGCTCTAAAATTCAGGATTATTAGTACCATAAGCCTGCATAAACTTAGGAGAAAATATTATCTACACAYGGATAAGATCTAGCAAACAGTTTAACATCTCTTGCCTTCTGGCTCTCCAGGAGTTTAGATACTTTAGTTGGAACATTTTCACTACAGATCTTTCTTATATATATTCGCTGAAGAATACTGAGGTTTATTTTGTTTTCAGTAGACTTGTTGCAAGCTTAAAGAGCACATAGTAAAGATCAGAGAAATGTCGCAGATCACATCACATGTACCCACAGACCCCTSCAAATAAAATCAAGATTAAAAATAAACAAACATTGTCTTCAAAGGACATAGATGAGATGTTAAAAACATCCCAGAGACCAATTTTAACATTTTCAAGTGAATTATCTACGTGCTGAAATTTTCAACTATGCTAATATACAGAGAATTTGATACACACAAAATTTGATAATTATTGTTCTAYTTAATGGTTTTAGAAAGTGACTTGGGAGCTGTGGCCCCAGTGAAAGCAACAGAAATTGAGGTTCTAAGCAAGTGAACTAGAAATTCATTGTGCTCTTTTGAATGTGTTTATTCTCACTCTTTCTTTCATATTATATGGAAATAGAAAGTAAATCTGGATCCATTTGAAAGCATCTAATCAGCTCCCTTCACATTTATTAATCGTTGTTCCTGAAGCCAAGCATATGTTCAGTCTAGATGAGGGCCCTCACATCAATCCCCCCAAAAATTTAAGGATTCTCCCTATAATGACAGTATAGGCACTTTGCAATCAGTTTTAATTATTATTAAACATCTGCCTCCTCAAACACCTAAACATTGTTTTCAAAATTATTCCTATATTTTTGTTAGTTCRTGCTTTTTCAGAGTCATCTAAACAAGTTCTGTCCATATGGTGATGTTTCATTTACAGCAAGAAAAGTAAAATTATTTCTGGATTTAAACATTTGTCACAAATTTTTCACAGTCTCACAACAGCAAGAAATTTTAAAAGTGCTTGATCCTCTACCAGAAAATGGATAAAGCATTGCCTGGTAGGACTCTTGCATTAATCTGTAATCTCAAGGCAGAATTCAGTAGAGGAAAGCCAGGCTTCATTTACATTCAGAAGATGGTCAGTATCTTCTTGACCTAAAATGCTGACAGCTGGAATGATGCAAAATGATTATTTTCTCTTTCTTCATCATCATAAAAGATAGTTAGCTATTGTCACTGGCAATTTCTTTACAATCAAGTTCTGCTTTGATGTAGAGCCTTGAAAATATTGCAGTCATCCTAAAAATTGTTCTGAAAACTGCCAAATATCACTTCTTTCTAAGTTTAGAATATTCCCTGGTACAACCAAAACAAAAACCAYTTAAAACTCATGAAAACTGGTCTGTTAGAAGCACGTTTTTCTGCACATGCAAACTGTTGACTCTGAGGGAATTACAGAGGAGATCATATCTCAATACCAATGTGCTTCTGGAACCTGAATATGGAAYACAGGGAGAAAACTCAGTCCAGGCACCATGTATCAATTACAGCTAGGAGGCCCCCAGAGAAMCACATTGCCTCCCATTATTTATGAAGTATTAGCCCCAATCTCCTGTAGTGTGAGAATATTGCTGTACATTGCTAATAGGCCCTTAAGGAGTGGCTCATTCTTTGCTCCTCCACTGTGTGGAGTTTCCAAGCCAAAACACTGTAAAGCTACAGAATCTCACCTCATCCAATGCTGCTTCCTGGCAGAAAAGAATCCCAGTTAAACCACAGATGGTGTTTGTGTAAGGAGACCTCAAGAAGAAGCTTTGCAGAGAAAATAAACACACAGCAATAAACYATAGAGCCATGTTACTTATCCTCAGGATGCTATCAGCTTCTACTCAAATGATTGATTTGTGCTGAATCTGTAATTTCATTCCTTTGCTGAATRGATTCATAATGCTTTTTTTAATTTCAGCTAATAACTATCGTACTTTGGCTTTTTCTAACATTTTTTTAAAACCAAGTCTTAGCTGCTGGTTTTGTTTTTGTTTAATGAAAAACTGTGACTAGGGGGCAGATTCTAAAAAATGAACTGACTTTAGAGTTTAAAGGAAAATCCACTAAAAATAGCAAATCTCAAAAGCCCCAAATATTTTTTTAAAATTGGTAGAGTGAATCTTCTCTTTAGCAGATGAATCTCAAGAAATAAAAATTAAGTGAGCAGACATAATCACTACTTTGCAAGGCTTTTCACCCACAGGTATCAAGAGAGACCCACTGAAAAAACACATTCCTCATTTGATTGATTTCTGCTCAAAAACTGTTTTAATATRGAGTTGCAGAGAAATGGAGGGGAAAAAATGCTCAGTCAATCTAGCAGAGGTCATGGATGAATGCATGCCAATAATTTAATACATAATGCAAATAGTAAATAAARAAGCACAGCTAAGAGAACATGAAGGCTTCCCACTTGCAGTCAAATGTCACCTGCTTGCTTGCAGAACAGCTGAGCAACTGTGGAAGAAAGTATTTTGCAAAATGATTGCTGTTTATACTGATGAATATTGGAAACCATCAGCTGCTGCTTTCTAGCTTCCACATGCAGTCACCAACAAATAAGAAGCAGACTGACAGCCAACATTAGGTAAAAATGCTAGTGAATAATATTGCTCTAAAAAAAGAGATGACCACACAGACCACAGCCAGCCARACCACCTGGATTCATCTGGGTTCCCCAAAGTGAGCACTGCTACACGTTCTGTGTGACAGGGGATAAACTCAGCAAGGGAAATAAGGGGATTCATGGYTGAGATGTGGTTAGATATTGCCTGGCAACAAATACACCAAATGCCCTAGGACTAAGAGAAGGAAAAAAAAATCCATGGAGACAGTTTCTTAGCACATGCAGTAAGCAACCATTAATAAAGTTGTGTTCTCTGAATAGTGGATAAATTATTTTTATTTTGTTCACATTATTTCAAAAGCATCTTAGCAACAGTAAAATCCACCTGAGACACTGGTTAAGTTTAAACAGAACTTTAAGTACCTGAGTATTTCGATGGACTGTGATGATCTTATGCAGTTATGAGGGCTGGTRCAGAATCTAGTCTGAGAACGCCACTCTTTCAGAATACTTCAAAGAGAAGGAAGAAAAAGTGTTTTGGTAAGCAGTTGTTTTCTTTATTAGAAYTTTCCAGAAAGAAGCTAGTACTTCAAGTGGGTTAATATTCAGATGAGAATTACTGTGCACAWTCTTCCATTTATTGAGATAGCATTTTAATTTGATTTTAATGACTGTAAAGTGCTCCAAGACATTTGCAGGAATAGTGCTATATAGTGGCTGATTATATTATGAATTTTTAGTATGTCACTTTTAGTACAGAGYAGTCAGAGAAGTGCAGGTACCAGCAAACTGGATTTTTCAGCAACAGAGTGGCCATTAGGCAGTGCAACCCTGTGCAACCCTGACTCCTCCCTTGTATTTGCACAATGGTTTTRCACTCTTTAGTGCTATGTTCTGTGCCTTAAGTTTACATGCTGGAGCTGCAGAAGTACCTCCTTATTTTGTTTGAATTATTTTTAAACTAAATATTTGATATAGAACTGCTGCTCTTGAAGGCAAGAGGCTGGAGTTCTGACATTAACTCCATAAAAGCATAAAATCTGTCATGCAAGTTACTGCATAGAGCCACTRCTCYTCATAGCTGACTACCAACATAAACTGGACATCAATTTAGCAGTTCAAGCTGTAAGAATACTCTTCTGAGTGCCCACCATAATAAATCTATTCAATGTATGTGAGTTAGCGTTAGTGTTTTAACCTGAAAGGAAGGTGGTAGCAGTCTGCTAGGCTCTGTTATACTTGAAGCATTTAATATTGCTTTATGTCACTGTTGGCATAGAGCTAAAACAAGCAGGCTTTAGAAATTCACTTATTCATACTTTAGCCTAAAATCAGTTTATTGGCATCAAGTGAACCATGGMAGTGAGGAAATGGCATTGCCTGTACAGGACTGGTGGAGACTGTGGCAATGTAATYTACTAAAATCTTCACCCCACACCTCTCACAAATGGCTTTCCTACCACTATCCAGCCTTTGCTACTACAAGGTAAAAGCAAACGTGGAATGAGGTTCCACATCGAAGGTCCCTGCATCAGGGATTCGGAAATTCAGGTCACCAGCAGAGATGAGCGCAATGTCCCCTCCACTTTGGTTACACCGCTTTATGGCAGGTGAGGTTCCAGTTCTTTACATAACCCGTCATCTCGTGCTTGTGGCTCTCACAGGCACAGGAACCTAAACACCACAGCTGCATGGYCAATATTGAGAGAGTGACAATCCAAGTAAAAAATCAAAGAGATTTCTTATATGCTCCTGGATSTTCTGTCAATCAAATATGGAAAAGCCCAGACTAGAGCCTTTCAGCAAAGTTGCTTTTTAAATAACGATACAAATTTTCTAGCTATCCAAACCTACTACATGTGTTTCATTTTCATTAAGTGCCCTGCAGACTTGGGAGTATCATGCTTCACACAGTTTTTCTTGCCTGGTATAGAGCTATAAACTGTTATCRTATTGTAGCCCAGCCAGTCATAGTCTAATGTATCTCTTCATCATTGACTCTGCTGATAATTGCCTRGAAGCATGCCAGGGGACAGATTAATATCTGTTCTTAATATCACCACTCCAGATATAGAGAACTTTCTTCCTGAGAGAGTGTTGACAGGTATTTCTTTCTCTTATTTACGCCAAAATTCTTGTTACTGGGATATCCAGAGGACAATTCCTACACTGTAAAGTTGTGTAGCTCTTCAAAACACCAATGAAAATGATCACTTTGATTCAATTTGAGGTGCTACGTAAATTACACATGTAACCTCATTATATTGTCTTGTGTTTCAGGCTGTTTTGACATCAGCTAGGATACCCTTACCTAYAAATTTATTAGGATCCTAATTTTTTTCTTACAATCAGAGGGAAAATGTGCACCTTGATACCTATTTSTAGCAGAGTATACACATATATATAAACATAGGCATGTGTGTACCTGTCCACACAGGTGCAAATTCAAGCACAAGAATGCATATCATTAATTTAATATCTCATAATTTTTATTAGAGAAAGCCATTGTCTACTGATAACATTCATGTAGAATTCTGGTTGGTTGATTTAATTTCATTTCGTGTAAGAATTCACAAGCATCTCTCCACAGAGATTRCTGGGTATGCAGGAGGGTGATGTACAGCCCACAGTGGAACTGTGGCTGGCTCCAGGGCAAGAACATTCCCATCACAGTCTATCCAGAATAAAAGATATTTTCAATCCACTCTCAGTAAGTGATCTGATTAATAACCTTACTTCCCCCCCTCAAAATGAAAAACTGTATTTCACTTGTTTAGCRGATGAAAAACTGAGGCAGAAGGGATGTGAGGATTTGCCTAAGCTCAGCCCCCTGTGCAGTGCCTTCGTGTGAGGCAGAATGGGTTGGAGTTCCTGCCAATTTAGCCCCTAATTACCATAGTAATTAAATAAAACTGGCTTCTTGTGAAGCTGAAACTGGAGGGASTGATATATTACCCTCTTTTTCAAACAGTACCTGTAGTTTATATTGGCAGGCTTCAGTATGAACACTCCATCTCTCCCACCCAAAAAGAGCTTCCCCCTGAAGAGAGCCCACCTTATTTTGAGACATAAACACATGTCAGGAGATTACTCTTTGTTTGTGTTCTAATCATGGTTTGATTGACTGGTTCAACTACTGGGAAAATCTTATAATTTTTATCCCTACTGTTTCCTTCCCTTGTTGGGAAATCTTATTATATCTAAGCAATCATATGTTGGTGGTTGTTCTTTTCCCCTCCTTAAACAAAACACCTATGCTGTGTGTTCAATTTTTGTTTTCCTGTGTTGTCTGTATATCACAAAGAATCAAAATTCACCATGAAGTATAGCATATCATTCATTCAACTGAGATAAAAATAGACACAGAATCAAGTCACAGAATCATTGGCATACAGTATAAAATGATACACATTGACTCATGCTTCAATATGCGATTAATTTAAATCAGAGTTTATAGTTTTTCACAGTGAAGGTCTGTCCAATTATTYAAAACTGCCCAATTCACACTACCTTGAAAAGTAGTTTGTGAGATTTCAATTAAGTGACTTAGGTTTTAAAAGAATCCTAAGCAAKACCTTTTTAACAATTCTGAAATTCACTTCAGCAAAAGAACTTCAAGCCTGATTTTTCTTTTCCTTTTTTTTTTTTTAATTATTTAAACTTGTGGTATGAAACCTAGATGGTATGGCTAAACTTACATGAAGTTCTTAAGATAAAAAAAGACAGAACTTTCTGATCTAACTTTCATTCTTGTCAGAAGATGGTAGCAGCAAGTATCCAGCCCCACTGTCCCATGAGTTAGATGGCACCCCTGATTTAAGTAATATTTTCCTACATCTCCACTCTGTAAGATGGGTGCACACATATCAAGAGCATTTGGACTGCAGGTTACAACTGCTCTCTGACTTAGAATTCCTACAAAAATGAGACCACTGTGCCATTCTTCCACTGCTCTACAAGCCAGCAAGCCACCTGAGGTGAGAAGGGATGGTTAAACTTTTCCTTAAGTTTTTAATTAGAAGATATTTAGTGAAAATTTGTTAATTGTTTTATATTTCACTGAGCTTKGAGTCTTAAAATTTGCTGAACATACATCTTAAGTCCAGGAACACTGGAGTTTCTTTGCACAGCATGATACACATCACTGTTGTATTTAGGTAATCATCCAAGTGGGTTTGCACTTGGAACCATACTTTCACACTTTTTATTTTCAGGAGACAAAGCWTACTAATGTTTTTAGCTCTCAAGATGACAGAACTCAGTTTTCCCACAGGGAATTACAATAACTCTAAGAACAAAGCAAACTGAAGYAATTCTGAGAATTTCAGTTTCTACCCCTTCACCATCTCCAACAGAAGTTGGCAGATTGAAGAGGTGTGATATATCAAGCTAGGGGCACATTAATTCTCTGCATGAGATTTACCTAGCAGGGTGTAACGTCCTCAGACTGAACAACCTGCTCTGCTAAGAATGATTGAGCTGAGCTCTGTGCTCACAATGTGCCTGGAAAGAAGAAAATCCTTTCTGAGGTGAAAAAAAGAAAAAGCCTCTGTCTCACATCACCAACTGCATTATTCTCACAGGTCCTCTAGAAGAAGGAACAAAATCAACCTATTCAGGTTTTCTTAACAGCAAAATACCTACAAGGCTGAATAAAAAGACAAACCCCAAACCCCCAGAAAGACAGATAAACCATGCAGGAGAGTTAGAAAGGGAAAGATGAAAATGCTGCACATCAAGGTAGAAATGCRGGTTTTGTAAATTGAGTGTCTAACTACACAGAAACATTTTCTGAGTAATTGTATTGGATTTGAATTTTTATCTAGAAAGCAAGCTTTGACTAATACAGCTAATTTCGTTTCTTATATAGTCTCAGGTCGGGAACTAACTCACTTTAAGACAACTTTGAGCCTGATAGACTGAGCAGCAATCAATCCTACCTAGCTCTGGATTTTCCATTTCAATGCTGGATTCTGGATCATACAAGCCAACCTTAGTTTGCCTGATGTAATTTTTGCCAGGTGGTACAAAATCCCTTTTTTAGATCAAAATCAAAAYTCAGAAACAGAGTTTGTGTTAGCATTTGTTGGATTCTTTTTCCTGTATATATATATTTTTTTTTGTATTCCGGTTTTGTACAGTACCTAATCTCTTATGCTATCAGGGTTCTGTGGCTGAAACTCTGAAGAGCATTATACCCAGGTCACTCAGCTGAGACCAATGTTTGTCTCTGTGAGCTATTCCATCACTGACAGTCACCCATATCCTCAGCTCCTTCAAAGAAATGGCCACAAAATCTCAATCTTAATTCTCCAATTACTTGGAGAATCAGTGTTTTATATCATTCCATCTTTCTGGGGAGTGGGGGTGGTGTTTTTCGGTTTTGGTTTTCTCTGAAAACTTCAGAAGTTCATATATATATATGTATATAAAATAAAATAAAGCAGAAATAAAATGATAGGCTTTATACTCAGTCTATACTTAGAGTGTAAAGGTGTAAAGTGAGAAATGTTTACTATGGCATACTATGGATATTTAGATATTTTTTCTTGGTAATAAATATTCACTCTAATCTAAAATACACACTATCTGAAAGTATCCAGAATCTAAAAAATATCCTTTAATTTTGGTAATAACAGTAGTTTTAYGCAAAAATTGAGGTCTAGATGGACTCATACTTTCTAGAAATGAGGAGTCTGTCTCAAGCCCAGGCTGACTAGAGAATGTTTTGTACCAGCGTTAGGGATAATCAGTGTGGGGATTTTGTGAACTGGCCCCAAGAACTGAGCCTGAGACTGTTCATCTGTGACATGCAGCTATCCCAGATAATCCAACCTATATCAAAAGCTGCTGTAGCTACTGGTGGGTTTCCTCTCATTTATTATTTTTTATTTTCATAATGCAGTAATTCAGCTACCCATCAGCCATTAACAAAAGGTTAATATAAATTCTCCCAGAACTCCTGTACCACAATAGGTCAGTGATGGTCACTTTGCTGCTGATTTGATTTCTGTCCCCTTTACCTGTGCTCACACACCCTTGAGTGGAGCAGGAGTCAGGAGTTAGACCCTGGCCAGGACACACAATTTAAGCACAGATCTGTGTCTGTATCTGTAACGTAATTAAGAAGGACTCCAYGATGCCTGTGGCAGGGATGAAATTTATTTTCAAACATGCTACTGTCTCAGTCTTCATCTTCCCTGGCCAAGCACTCTAAACAATTATTTATCCTCCATTACATCTGGCAGSATTTGAGGARGAGTCTCAAATACAGAAAGACTGGCTCAGGATCCATGGACAGTTTTTGTACTTTATTACACTTCACCCCTTCATTAATTCCATCCAAAGGTWGATTAAATGTATGTGCTAATGTGGATTTTCCCAGAGAATATATTGCTTGTCATTTTACTTTCCCTGCTACCACATGGCATGTCTGACTCATGTGTTCTGGGGAACTTCCCAGTTAATTTTCCCAATGCTGCAGTGTGTATTAGCCTTCATTTTTCTACCTTCTCTTTATCAGTGGACAGAAGAAGCATAATAAAATCTTTCTAGGGGACTGCACCAATAATGAATGTAAATCACTTGTAACTGCTCTACGGGAAAATGTAATATTATAGTATTATGTTTTGAAAAGAGTGAATGAATTTTTTGAAATATGTTTACAAGTAATTAGTAAAGATGAAAGTAAATACMGTTCAGGTGTTTCCTTAGTCCCCATTGTCTCTGGTTTATGTAATTCAACTGAAAACAGAACTAATACACTYGCCACTCATCTGTACTCCAATACACTATATTTATATTTCTTTAGATATGTATTTTCATATGTATATATTAAAAATTGGTGAAAAGTCACATGTACATGAATTTTAATTTGCATGTATGGTGACCATTGTATTATCTCAGATCAAAATGTTGCTGTCCTGTTCCTCCAATAACATCTGCAGATTACTATGCAGAGAAATACAATTATGTCTACTGCATTTTTGGCATGAATGGCAGGCAGGATCTCATCAGAGCCTTCTTTCATTGCTGTGACCTGCTCTGTCCTCCTCAGAAATGAGCAATATTTTTGCCCTCTACGCAAAAGCAAAGAGTAGCTTTGAAAGCTAAGTGCTCATCACAGTGACAGCCWTTATAAAGTGAAATATTTTAAATGCACTAATTCTAGATATTCATAGCTCTCATGTAAATTAAATAGCATTGCAAAATTTGTGAATAGCAAATGACAATGAGACATACATATTTATCTACCTTTCTACTGTTCTCTGCCATTCTYGCTCCGGTTTCACGCTATACCATGAGCCCATCTATGTTCTACACTGCCTGCTTCAAGATATATTTCTTTTGCAGATAAAAAAGTGACAATTCTTTCAAAATAAAAGTGTGCACCAAAAAAAAAAAGTCAAACGAAAAGGCTCATGTAGTATAAGAAACCTAACGAACTATTCTCAGTATTAGAACAAAAAAATACCATTTGAACCTCCARGTGGAGAATAAGCTTTGCTGAAAACATTTTCAACAATAATAATCATCTTATATTCAGCAAATATCTACCACTGCAAGGATTCCAAAGCGATTTTCAGAATCAAGGTCAGAGGCAGCCCTTCTTCCTGATATTATCCTCCTTGAATGGGAGATAAATGCAGATAATACAAAGAACTTCACCTACTGAAAGAATCATGAAGAGGATAAAGAAAAAGTAGGAAGTCCAGAGAGCATGTGAATGYGTGGAAAAGGCATCCAGTGTGAGCTCCCATCCCTCTGTGTCATGGTCACCCTTGCATGGCTTCTGGTTCCATGGTGCAGCACAGAAGAGCATGGGGAAAAGCAGTGAGGAAGAACAAGCTCACAGAGATATTGATTCACTGGAAAACAGAACATGCTGAAGGGAAACTCAGGGTGATTCACACAAAATGACACRGTATTGCATACAATGTGTCAGTCTCAAAAGCAATGAAAAACAGCATTTGATAACRTGCCACAAGAAGCTAATTATGAAGTGGACAGTCTGGACATTTGTGTTGGGGTCTCTGTTAGCTCAGTCTCCTTTGCATAATATTGTGAAAAGTGCTCRGATTCATTGTTTGGAAAAGATCCTATTCCTATACAGACCATAATTCTTSCTTTCTGCAGTTTGCTTGTCAACAAGGGCTATTTCTTGCAGTAGTGCTCCAGTTTAGGAGCATTATATGGGAATGAAGATTATTTCACTTGCTGATACATTATTTTTAAATTCTGAGGGTTTTTTAGTGCCTGTGTAACACACATCATATATTCTTTTCAGARCACAAAACAAGTAGCATGGATATACTCAGCTTCACTTTTTTTTGTATGAAGGTTTAAGGATTTTTTTCCCACTTTAGCAGAGTAAACCTACCTTTAAACACCAGAGACAYGTAGGTAATATGCTCAGAGTCTGCATGGCAACTCTCTCACCCCTGTGTACATCGCAAGCCTTCTGCTTAAAGTCTGGAAATCCTTCRCTCCTTTTAGAGCATGACTCTTCTGCACTCAAGCTCCTGGTTTGTGCTCCTCAGCACATCTCCTACCATCCATAAGTAGGGTGCCAGATAAATCCCTCCTGTTTACRCAGAAATTTACTGGTTTAGTTCCAGTGACCCTCCTGCAAGCACATGSTGGTGCTCTCCTTTCCTTTAAAGCAATGCAGCCACACATCAGCTGGTCTGGCCACCCTGCAATCAGGRCACAGCTCACCTCCCCCCTAGTTACTGGGGACAGGGGACAGTTTTGGACTGAAAAGTGACAGGCTGTGACCAGCTTAAAAACATACCTCTCTTGTCTCTTGCAACTACATTCCTTCATGAAGCCACAGTGAGCCAGTGGTATTTAGAGGATGAGTTATATRTCTTTGCCTTTACATAAAAACATTCAGAACAAGAAAAATTAAAAGCCTTCAGGGGAAAAAAATTCCTTCCCTGGTCTTTTCCTGTTTTATGGTTGGTGGGAAAGTAATTCCCTTAGAGTCATCCTCGAAAGCAGTCTGGTACCACTTCAGGAAKATTTTCCAATTCCTTTTTCTTTAATTTCATCAATTTCAGAACTTAACTTGTACTATCAGTGCATAAATCTCTTCCAACTCCTGTGGTGTACATGTGGCTGTAAAACCAAGGTACATTCCCAGAATCATTCCAATCATGGAGCATGTAAGGCAGGCCGTACACTGAGCCTCCCAGTAATACCCCCAATAAAAGCCCCAGTTACCCAGACCTACTGCAAAATTGCTTGTTTTGCAGAACACCACTTCAGTCACCCTGCTTTGCTGAGCCCTTTGTGATTGATTGCCACCATAGTCATCAGTGCTCAAAGTGTCACTCTCACACATGCATTTATATTCTGTTCTCAATCCATCTAACAAAAAGAAACGCTTGCATATTTTTGACAATGATAAATCACAAGCTAGTGAAGAGAGCAAAGACATAGTTACTCTTTTAGAAAATCACATCCTGGACAAATATCTTTATGACACAGAGGATTTGACAGGGAACACAGGCAGTGGCAAATGAGCAACAGCAAAGCTGGCAAATAACCTCATTTCACTTTCCTTCCCAGCCACACTGAAGGTTATCACAGGTTTAATGTTCTCTCCCAGGACAGCAGCAACAGTAAYGTCGCCTACAGAAAATGAGATGAGGATAGGCAGTAAATGGACTTCAGGATTCATGCAAAACATTTAGTCTTCTTAATTTCTGGTTACTGTTTTACAACTGGAATTAAATGGCTCAGTTATGAATATGAGAAGCAGTTTGGCAATCCAYGATAACAAACTAATAACTATGAAAYAGTGCCAACCAGAAATTTTCCAGTCAAGATGTCCACGCATTGATTTTGTTTCTTTTTAACCAGAATATCTCAGTTTAATAAACCTTCCTAAGGTGTAAGGAAAAAAGATACACAAAACCAAACCCAGTCCCTCTGTCCATTCCATTTAACTCATTGCTTCCAAAAGCTGTAACTTCACCTGAAAACTAAAATAAAAATAAAAAACTTTTGCCAAAAGAAACCCAGAAGACCCTGGGGTTCAGCATTGGTATCTATGCCATATAATAAAAAAAAAAAACAAAACAACAAAACAACATTAAAAAGGAATTCTGGAGGAATAGAGGCAGTTTCATGAGAGGCTATATTTACAAGCAGTTCAATTCCCCATAATTGGATTACATATTTTTGCTCATCAATTCTATATATTGGTCCCYAAGACATTTTTCTTGTTACTTCACGTATTGCTTAGCCAGTATAAAGAACATACAGATGGTTACAGAATACACCAATCACCTAGAAAGAAGTGACAAATGTCTTCAGTGCAGCCAATTCCCCTCTCAAGAGGACTGTGATTCTTGGGTACATCTCTTTGTGTCTGCACTGCTGAGGATAAAACATGATGAGGTCTGGAGAAACCAATATTTACATAAGCCTATATGTCCCTGTGGTTACACAGAGTAGCTTGTACGTGTGGGCTCCACAACAGGGATACCTTCAATCAGYTTTGTGGACAGCTGTATCTCCATGACAAATTGTTCAGGCATTAAGACTTCTGGGAGCAGGTGATAAGCAGGAATTTCACTTCATTGTGAGGGGAACTAGGCAATTTGGGGTAGTGCCAGGATAAAACTCCTGTGAATATTTGTAAACAGGTGCATTCTCAAACCATTCCAGCAGATATTTCTTCCCCATCCCTGACGCCTCTCGCACCCAACCACATTAACATGAGGTCTGTGGAGTTACTCAAAAATTGACTTGGTTACAAAAATAAGATAATCAGTTTAAGGTTTTTCTGTCTCATTATGTGACACAGACATTCAGTCACACAGTTGGTTTCCTTGTTGAAAACAAAGCAATATTCTCCATCTAGCTACTAAGATAGGGCTTTTTGAAGCTCATGCTGTCTGTGATCTTCTCAAGTTCAAGCAATTCCTCTAAGAACAAAGTATTTAGATTATTGAAAAAAGAGAAAATATCTTTTATTTAGTATAGAATGTTTATAACRTATATCTCTATGATCTCTTGTGACTTTCAAAGACTGTCATCTTTACTGGAAAACTCAAAAAGTAAGGATGACATTCCCAATCTCTGCACATAATCTACTTTAAACCACGTCAGAAAATAGGCCTAACCTCTCTTTTCTGTAAATTTTGACATGAAATTTCTGGTAAGGCCTATAAAGYGTCATGCTTGGACATTTTATAGGCCTTTAATTTTGGAAAAGTCAAAACTATGACTGATACTCAGCTTTGAAAATACATAAATAAAACAAAAATCCTAACAAGGAGAAATATTTTATAAATAAAACTATATTCTAACCTATACACATAAACCCAAAACCAAAYGCCAAACAAAAGAAAGCAACTCCTGTACTTAGAAAATATCTTTGATACAGACTTTATCACATCTAGCTAGGAAGATGACATTTCATGAACCAGAGAAGAGCAACCAATTTTGACTATGAACAGCAAAGTCTACATGTAGATAGGCCTTGCCTGTATCAATAATAATATTTTCTGAACACAAAATCATGCAAAGTTATAGCGTTAGTCATACAAAAGCAAGATGAGCACATAAATAAATCATGGATGGATCAGAGCCATAAATATTTGAGTGGGTGTTTCTGTGTTTAAACACTTACTGAAAACTACTGCAACAATCTGACCTGAATATGATACTACTTTCAGTTTGGAAATAAAAACAATATCTCCATGTTCTGAAGGAAGATAAAAACAAAGCTTTTTAATATCTAACTCCTCTAGAGCCCAAAATAATCAGAAAAAAAAATAGTACCCAACAGATTAAGGTAGTTATCATCATCAAATCTTGTTTTATCTTCTTTATAAACTTTTCCAAAAGATTTACCATCAAAAAAAGGCCGTTAAGGAACTTGGTAAAAAAAGGATAACTTTTTCAAAGCTCCCACTGTATAGAATTTGCAGTCTATATACTACAACAAGTATATATGAAGCCAACTTTCAGCTTCAACAACCTCAGATTTTGTAAGGTGCCACTTCCCATCATCAAAACAATGACTGTTGGCTGTTTTTCAGAAATGTCACTTGCCCATTTTGTATGACACGAAATGTGAGGCATCAKCTAACATTTTTGGTTATCTTAGTCCTGCAAATTGCCACATTTGGTATAATGGTCACTGTGACTAGTTCATGCAGTAACAAGGGCAGTCACTGTTCTCCTTCTAAGAGCTCTGAAAGGTTCCCAAAATAATCTGGGATTTAGGGGGAGCCAAAATTTTGTTGAAGATATGAAAGCTGAATGTCTGAATACACATATGCATATTATGTAGTAAATTCACTTTCCTGATCAACTCTGGCAAAGTGCATCCAGGGCTTTTAAACTCAGAAGCTTAACTATGAGTGATGGCATTCAATCCATTGAAGGATGTATCCCACAGAAACACAAAACAGTAGTTTTCCCATATGATTTAGAAAAAAGTAGGATCTGATTTCCAATTCCTAAAGTTATTACAATTTATGGTTTAGAGAGGGACAGAAAGGACAGAATTCAGAAAAGACACAGCATAGTAAACACTGTATCATTTTTTTCTCCTTCACCACACATTTTCTCTTCCAGCTTGGAATTCAGTGCTGAAATCTTGCTTTAGGTATTGGATCTAATTGCAGCAGCAGCTGGTAACAACTTCCCAGCTGCAGTGTATGCCCTGGATCTGACAGTGCATAGAATGAAGRAGCTCTGCTCTGGGGAGCAGGCACAGCAGCAGTTCAACTGGGGTCAGGGCTGTGTGAGCCCAAGAACCCCTCAGGTGCTGGGAGCTGCACCCAAAGCTCTGACAGGGAAGAGACCGAGGGCACAGCTCTGCGCAGAGTGAGGCCCAATGGAGATGGGAAATCCCTGGATGAAACCACTGAGAGGGAACAGAACAGCACAGGGAGAAACACTGAATAAGGCTCTTGTTAAACGCGTCAACAGCAAACAACATTTTTAAAAAGACACTATTTCCCTAACAGACATTGATATCTGCATCTAAGCAGATTCTGCTTTTCATGTAGACAGAGAAATCATCCATAAGGTGTGTGGTTAATTCCACTTTACGGCACACTGCTGAGGCCAAAACACAGCAGCACCCCTTAAATCAGATGTTACAGTACTGAATTATGAAAGGTTACAACCTCTTCAGAATAAGAAAAACACTGAAATATCTCCAAAAAATAAACTATTGACTCAGTGAAAAATAACAACAGCTTTGACTGGCATTTTTAGGGAATTTTTATACCTTAAAAATGCAAAACATGTAAGCTTTGGAGTGCTAAAATCCCATTTCTCCAAATCTGGAGTCCCTGGGACAGCCCTATGACATCCTGGACATTCTGCTTCAGTAAAGCTGGCTTTAAGTTTTAGTAAATTAAGAGATCTAAGACAGAATTGCTGGACAGAGCAACTAATATGCAACCTGTAAAACAGACTATACTCTGCAGGCTCAAACCAAAAGACAGTCAAGCAAAGGGGTAGCACCAAGAACTTTAGGCAGGCCAGAGATAATGATGATAATGTCTAATTTACTCTCCAATTCAGGATTCATTGAACCAATAGGTCACAATTTTCCGAAGAAAATTACCTTGTGAGGTTAGATCACATTGTATCAGACACCAGAAAGGCAACAWAGACATTTCTCCTAGTGGCAAATGGTGAAAAAATATTGAAAAAAATTTAAAAAGGCAACAGCTTCTATTAGAGCAGGGAGAAGAGTAAAGACCCAAGCGAACTGTAGTCCAATGACAGACAAGAAAAGTCCCTGGGCCAGCTGGGGGGTCCTGGGAACATTCTCCTTTTCCAAAATCTTTTCTTCAAGTCATCCTGGGCAAGATGATTGCAAAATTCACCTAAGATGACAGTTTTTTTTATAAAAAGCTGCAATGCTGTTGATGGAGCTGAGAACATGGCAACTTAGTATACTTCAGGGTTTTCACAAAGTGAAATGCAGCTAATTCTGGAACTGATCTCCAAAACCCAAGTGAGTGTAAGACAGATGTCAGCTTTTCCTAGGAGAAGAAAGACAGCTCTGTGAGAGAATTCAGCGAAGTCAATGTTTCTGAAAAGCAGGCAAAGCTGAGGGGTAGAAAGAAATATGTGTGCAGTCTGTAATAAGGACCTTCTGTGGGAAGAATAGTTTAGGGGACAGATTTTGGGGCTGTGTATAAGGACACCTGGGCTTAATTTTGTTTATGGCACAGATTACCTCCTTGCCAGGAAGATATCCTGCCTTGCTTTGTTTTCTTGAAATGCAATTCAGAGGAAATGAATGTTATGATACATACCAATTACCCCACTTGAGGCAAGAGAAATATTTGTAGTGAAATGTTTTTCATTCATCCCTAATGGGACACTTAGACCATTATAAGTTTGCTTATTTGGGCCTGAGCCAAAGGACTGCTTCCTAGAAAAATGGTCCTAAGATTCTGCTGCTGATTACACAGTTCTGTTTCCTGCCTGTTATTTGGGATCTATGCCCTGACAACCAGATCCCAAWTCTATTTCAATCTTAAAAGCCAAACACTTTCCAGATTTTATTCTGGCAGTATTTTTTACTTTTAAATTCAATATTAAATCTCAGTGTACTGTGTAAGTTCAGGSTAGGTTTCTGAAAGAAAAGGAGAATTTTTTTGAAGGTAGGGAAAWATTCAATTGCAGGAAGTTTGAAATTTCAGCTTGAATAGAGTCTGTTGTGCTCCTCTTACAACATAAACATTTCTACAAAATGCCTTTTGCTGCTGCATTTACCACAGTTTTGTCTGGGATAAATTGCTCTGAGTGTACCATAGAGTATCAAGCCTAAAAAAGTCCCTACCAGATTGTAATAAAAGGTTTGGTGTCCCAAGGCTTACTAAGCTCTGAGCTCAGTGTCTGTGGCTTCCTGGGACAGAACTTTTTGTGGTACCAAACTATACTCTGATACAGAAGCTTCACTCWGCTCTTTCTTTTAGGAGTACTGGCTTTAAGACTCTTTTCACACTAAAAATCARCTTTCCTATTTCTACTCACATTGAATTCTGTTGCCTTCCTTGTGAATGTGGGCAAATGGTTTGTAGGAAAGAAACACCTCYCGTATGTTCTGAATTTCACTGTGGYGAGARGAGAMCTTGTTCAGCTTTGGTAAGGTCWSAGCTGGAATAACACATCCAGCTTRGGAATGATAATGATGAAGGACCAAACACATCACTGCTGATTAGTCTAAAGAAAGGAGAYTAAATGTCTAACAGTCCTAAAAACATCTAAATGAGATGCAGAGAGCAAGGGAGGTACCGCTCCTATCTAGGATTAGACAAAAAGCTTTAGGTTTGAAACACATGAAGGAAGATCCAAAATAGATGATAAGCAAGAACGTTTTTAACAGTGAAGGCTTATTTCATTTGCAGTTCCTGAAAACTTCAGTGGGAGAACAAGGTTGAAAAATTGTCTGTCAGGAACAACAGAGGCTGGCCCAAAGAGGGCCCAGCCCCTTGTTACCTGCACATCCCTCTCATGTCACCCAGAGTGGAATCATGCATCCTTTTAAAAGCTCCCAGCATGAAACTGATTCTAATGTTAGCTTTCTTTTGAATAATCTGATTAAATTATCTCTATATTTTCTTTCTATAGTAGGAATGAGACTAAAATATGTCATTAAGTACAAAAATACACKAATTATAAAAATTTGCGCCTTCAGTACAAAATACATACCTTTTACCATACAGCTACRGACTTCAGTCACTGCTTTAAATTTAGCAGGTGCAAAAACTCATGCACACAAATGCTTCAAAAGCTTTTGCTGAAAGCCTGTTCATCAATTTACAGCAGGTACTGARCATTAAATCCCCTTTGTTTGTGTTTGGTATTATTCTATCAATACTATGATGTTGGTGTTATAGCATTGATACTATTGTATACCTACTACTATGGTATTAGTATATTATATACCAATATTATAAGTACTGTATGGTTAAAACAAAAACAAATATCATGGAAAAAACTATGACAGTAAAACACGGTACAGTTTCCTATGGGTTATAATCAGRTATTTATACTTTCTCTTCTGAAAGGTGAGATTTTATATTCTGTGACTTCAAATTCTGGCATTCTAATCTAATATAAATGCTTACAAATCAGCACAAGATCTACGAAATACTAAAAAATAGATCTATTTTTATAATGAGAACTTTTTTTATTTTTCTACTCTAGCTTAGCAGAGCTACATTTCTCAAAAACCAGCACGAGATCAAACATACACTGCTAGGGGCATTTTTGCTAAAATAACTAAAGAACACCAGTGACTAATCAATATGGGAGTAAATCTAAGCAAAAGGGTTGATAACTTATTTTAAATATAACATTTCATCTTCAGGAGGGAAAAAATACATAAAGTTTAAGAGCAATTCAAACTGGCAGCCCCAGAATAGGGTTTAAATCAATAACTGTGAATTTCCTGCAGGTAGATTACAAAACACAATAAAGCACCATAAGTATATGTAATACAGAAGTTTGTTTATCTACTCCACAGTCCCCAGAAAGGATTCAGMTTTTTTTTTCCACTTTCATTTAAAACTCATGAATACAACAGATGTGCTGATGGCAATTTTTAGATGAGGAATTAAACTTTAATTTTCAATATTTTGCTGGCCTTTACTTGGCTTTTACAATTGTTCTACAGTTTATCCACCTTTGTACCTAATCTACTCAAGAGGAAGGCTCAACAAACAGTGAGGGCAAACCTCACACTTCACCCTTCTCACTCCTGGGGATTCAAGGAACACCTCTAAGTTATTCACTTGGCAGGCATTAGAAGCTTCCTGCCTGTCTGAAAAGCTGCTGGGGGGACTACACTTCCATCTGCGGAAGAACAAAATTATCTGAGCAAATTGAAAGTGATCAGCAGTAGATCTGAATTCTAAAGGCAATTATRTGGTCATTGGCTTCAAGGAAAATTTCACATTTTTGCTGAAACAAGTAATGTTAAGGGGACCATGCCTTTTCCCCAATGCCACCRACTATCGGCAGTGCTTCCTTATAAAATTCACTTCTCCACTAATGACATCATGTGCATTTCTCATTGGTCCTTAACCTAATTCCTAATCCCAGATGTTTTTTAATATTTAATTAACTACCTAATTTATTGAAGCTGTTTATCAATTCCTATAAAAAAATATATATAAACATGCACATTCTTCCTTCCATTTTTCTAGATATTTGCCTAATAGCCTCTGTAAGTTGCAAAACTAATAATAACTCAATTTCTGATCCAAAACGTCTTGAGCTCCTTTGAAAACTTCAGAAAATTTCTATTCCACCCCACTGGGAAGAGGGTTGGAGGAAATATTGTGCTGTGTACTGGTTTTGGTTCAGAAAGGAACACAACTCCTGTCAGGGAAAAATCATGGGTGCTGACTCTTCCTTAAAGAGTGAATGAGGAAACAATAAGAGCATGGGTAAATTCCTCTTGTTCAAGAATCTCTTCCAGCATTGGTGGGAAGACACGATCTCATAAGAGCACAGGGTGTCTTCCCTCTGYCCTGCACTTTAATTCTGCTTCCTGCACATCAAGGCTGGCCTTGGTCAGAGCCTCCCTGCACTTGATAGTTCTCTGAGTAGAAAAAACACCTGGGAAAGCATCGCAGTGTGGGCCATGAGATTTCAGTGAATATATTCAGTCTGCTGCAGTACTGTCCAATCTTTAACCACTGCTCAATTCCCAGAKGAAATTAAAAACAATTTAAAAATCATTATTTACATGATTTTTGTATCATGTACAAAAGAAAACAAGCCATACTTAATGCACAGCAAAATGCCACTAAATGCTTGCAGGAATAAGGAGAGAATTTTTTTTCTAATTTAAAATAYAATCAAGCTCCTTGAACTTTGAATTAATGTTTTCAACATGCGCTATCAGACTTCAGCACCGCTGTATGAGTTACATGCCTGCTTTGTAATAGGCATTTAATTTAGCACTGGATTTTGAGTGGGTTAATAGATAATAAGCAAAGGGCAATCTCAAAGCCTCAAATTAAATGAAATAAAGACTGTCTTCAGAGATCAAGGCAATTTGATGAGAATGAAAGGTATCTTTCATATAACACATGTCTGTGCCACAAAAGCTAAAATAACATAAAAAGAACCTATTTCCACTAAAGACACCTCTACTTCTTAAAGAATCAGTGATTCCTTAGACAGCCTAGACAACTTTATTTCTCTCCCAGTCCATTTCTTCTTTTTATATCCTGTGGGGTGCAGTAGTTCAGTACAGCTGAGCACTTTTATATTTCCCTAATGGCTGGGCTCCCTGCATTAACATCCCAATGGGATATAGTGCTACTGAACTGCTTCTGCTGCACTGGAGAAAAAGAAAAATTACTCTATTTTCTGCTGAGGGAGAAGTAAGAACTTCAGGTACCTCAGTTACTAAACATTTGAAAAYTTATTCTCATTGTCTGAAAAGTTGAAAGGGTTATCCATTTCTCTCAGTTTTAGGGTTTGGTTTCATCCCCTAAATCCAGTAAATAAATTAGGCTTTTAAAGTGAGCCTTAAGCATCTAAATTTTGGCCTATGTGCTTTTGAAAAGACCCTTTTAGTTTCAACTCTGAAAATGCTTCTCTTCTTTTTTCCTAAAATTTCCAAAATATCTTTCTTGATGCATCCTCACAGCTGTTCAGCTCTGAAAGGCTCTCTCACAGTTCTCCATCAGGAGCCATTAGACAGGCATTACTGTAGCCTGACCTTCCATAGTAGTCTGGTTTGGTAAACATTTGCAGGCAATGCCCAAACCAAACCAACGAGGATTGGGATTTCTGTGATTTCTAGTTGCACTCCAGGGTAATTTTTAGCTTCAAGTGCTGATACCCAGTATACACAGAACCCATGCTTAAAATAGTGATCACAACAAAATGCAGAGCTGAGRAGGATCAGTTATACCGTATTTTCCACCATTTGGAGGGTGCTGATTTTGTCTGGGGTGGAGTTCATTTTCCTAACAGTAACTGCTACAGGCTGTGCTTTGGATCTGTGCTGAACACAATGGTGATAATACAGAGATGGTTTTGTTATTGCTGAGCAGGGTTTTGCACAGACCCAAGGCCTTTTCTGCTTCTCACCCCAGTGAGGAGGCTGAGGGGGCACAAGGAATTGGGAGAGGACAATGCTGGAACAGCTGACTCAAGAGATATTAAATATCATATGCTCAGTATGAAAAGCACGGTAAAAAAGAAGGAGGAGAAGGGGATATTCAAAGAGATGGTGCTCCCAAGCAGTTATKGAATTCCATGCTTCAAACTTTGGGGCCCCTTTTTTGCCTCGTGTCCTTCTTCCAAGTTGTCACATGTGAAAGTTACTCTAGTGGAAATGCCCAACACAATACAGCTGAAGGGGACTACCTGCACAGAGGGTCTAAATCCCTACATATTCCACCCACACAGATGGGTTTTACTRATGTGGGTCTTTTTGTTCAATTTTTCAGATGGATTACTTTGTTATAAATTAAACATCCAACGTTCTTTTATGTGGAATTATTTCTCCTGTCATGCTTCCAGTAGCTGTTGTACTTMAATAGGAATTTAATCAAAAGAAAGTACACAGCAATCCAGCCATAAACTCCTCCACTGTAAGGAAGCCCAGGTTTCTGAAGACTGCTTCTATCTCAGAACATCCTTGAGATCAACTGTACTGAGCACCCATCACAGCAATCCTCTGAAACTCCTCTGGAAGTCCAGTTCTCCATTAGGCTGTAAAGTAATAAGATGAAGTAGAAAAGGATGGATTRAACTATTAACTGCAATCTGGGACTCACAGCAATGTAAACCTTTTATTATACCMGACACTAAGAGCTATRTAGAAAGGATAAACCAAAAAAKGAAGTAACTAATTGTAAACTTTTTTTTAGCAAATCTRTTTTATATATTRATTTATATAYATACATAAATTAGAGTAAATCCTAGTGTATGGATTAAAATAATGCATTTGTGAGTACAMAAAATTTTACTTTCCAGGACTGACTTTCAGTACTGCTGATTAGCAGTAGATCTGCTGATTTAGTAGATCTGTTAGAAACCTCTCACACAGCAGGCTCAYACCTTTACTGCCTCTGCAATCTCTCCTGAGCTTAAAAGCAATTAATACCAACAACACAGCATTCAAATACACTGCTGACTAAGAGACTCCTCCCTTATAAAGGAGGGCAAGGAAGAATTGGATCAGTAAGAAACAATGAAATGGAAACAGCTCTCAAGCAGAAGACAGAAGGAACTAAGTCTGACCCTGTGGCTAGAAAGGGAACATTTTTGTAGCAGAAATGCTTCCTAAAGCCTGCAGCTCCTGACACCCCAGCAGCTCTCCCTGTGCATTTAGAGCACGGCTGAGTCACTCCACATGGTCCTGGACAAGAAGAGCACAGCTCTGGAGGGGCTGTGGGGACATGRTTGGTTGGGAGCAGCTGTTTGACAGCTGGATCAGGCCCCAGCAATCATGAAACTTTTACACTCTCTGCTCCTGCAGAGTTCACAGCACATTTACACTCTGTGCATTCAGCCCCCACAGGACATAAACCAACATACCATGGCAACTTTGAGACCCTCAAGGAAGGCAAGCTACACTGCACCATTGGAAGACAGCAGAAAGAAAACCCAAACACAGGACTGCCACCAACATTCTGAAACAATACAGGAAGGAGCAGCTTGGTGTGTCTGCCAGGACACATTTCACAAACCATATTAGATTTATTGCTTAGCAGTGGTTCATGCTAAGCAATCCATACTAATTTCTAATAAAGTATTTCTGACTGTAACATTTTATCAAGAATTAATTTTAGCTCAGCCAATTTTTTAGCCTTTAACATTTTCTTAGTTACAACAGAAACAGAATTAAGTTAATTCTTGACAGTAACTCACGACTCCTCCTGATGGACTACTGTCTCTAAAAATGAGATACGGAAAAATACAGAGGGGGATTTCATACAATCCATGTCATTCAAATAAACTAAATAATTAATATAATAAAAGATACATCCGACTCCCATGGAAGGATTTACTATCTCCCTTGCAATTTGCATCCCTTAATAGAAGAAAAATTTGTAGACCATTTAAAAATTCCTGAGGATTTCACAGTAGCTGATGCAAATCCAGGGTAATATAAATTTAGAGATAATAGATGAACTGTACTGTAAGACAAATAGGTGGACAGATGAACAGTTTCTGAAAAGGAGRACCTTGCCATCATCCTTCCAAAAGACAGGATAAATACATTCCATGTCTTACTAGACTGAGYAGAATCTTATGAAATATTGAAATCCTCTGGGAAACATTTACCTTTTTTCTGGTCAGCTCTATTGTTAACCTAAAATTCTTCTAACAGGTGAAATTGTATTGTAGGCTTACCAAAATTTCTTAGATTATTTCTTTGACAAAAAATTYGGATTTGTTTTACAGATACTCAAGTAACTAGATCTACTGATTTTGAGTGCTGACACACACTTCATATTGCCCCCTTCCCCACCTTCTTGAATGTTTTACAGAAACTTGTGGTATTCAGGAAGAACAAGAATACATTTTGTAAATATTCTTATTAAATGCCATTTCCACATTTCCTAAAAAATGTGTTAGAAATACATGATTTGCAATGCATTTTTACATTTAAAAAAATACACTACTACTAAATACTGTAAAGTCTACATTATTTTACCCAACAGAGTAGCTTGGGCATTGCCAGAGATGAATGTAAGATCCCCACACCACCCACAGATATGTGACTCAGTGCAGTTACAGAGACACCACTGGCAGTAGAAGATCCACACTTGCTATGCCTCTCTTTATTACTGGGTTGCATTAATGTGATTGCCAGCAGTGCTGCCACTTGGTGCCATTGTGGCAAAATGACATCATACTGTGGACAACTGGCCTCAAATGACTTATTTTATATACACTGGGGAAGAGCCATCACTGATGGAAATTTCTGTTTAGTCTAGATTTAAATGTGTACATTAAAAGCAATAACGTTGGTGTACTCTGACATGTCTAAAATGTTTATTCYTCCCTAATGAATGAGCAGGCTGAAAATCAACACTGTACTCTATGATTAATACTACAAGAAGTTTGGATGTTTTCAGGTCTTTTTCCCCACATTTTCCTAGCTCACTGTACATGCCCATGCAGCAATTACTCTCTGTATGAAAATACATTCCTGGCTTTGTATGTATTTTTCCACCACTTTAGTTTCTCTACATGAAGCRAGAGTTCTGTGATTTAGGTTAGGTCTGCAGCAGAGCCTCAGTAGCTTTTGGAGGAATATTCCTGTCTCTGAGTCCCATGTTGCTATTCCCTGTGCCTGAGATAATAATTTCAAAATTCCCTCCAAACCATCAAGTGTCCACATTCCTTACTGGACTCCAGTATCTGTGTGTGTGAGACATCATCTGAAAGAATTCCCTAATCTGCAAGAGACCATWCAAGTGTGCCTTTGAGCTGGATGTATATTCAGTGAATTCTCTTAATGTATATTAAGATGTATATTATGTGAATCTCTTAATAACCAAGAAATGGGTTAGGCAAGGCTGCATGGCTGAGAATTGATAGGAAAGATTCACCAGCTAAAAAMCAACTAAAATTCAATTCTCTGGCTACAAAAGATGGAAAAATTAATTGTTAAAAATCATTTAATAAATAAATGGTTTAGCTTGTTAGTAATATTGAATGAGTGAGCTTAGTGGTATTCTTAATTGAATAGGAGCAGAGTCATATATGAAGGAAAAGCATCCCTCACAACCAGTACCCTTATGAACAGTCCTCAGTCCCAGACTAGAAAATGATAACTGTCTTCTCAAGCCCACAGAACAAATGCAAATAAAGGCTTCAAAAATCATTGCAAAAATTGTAACAGAATAAACTGCCTAAAATACCTTTTCTCCTCTCCTCCTCAACARAGAAATATGCATTTTATTCTACTGACCACAGCTAGAAGTATAAATTATGGTGCCATTTAAAATTTACAAAAATGCTTTCTTCTTAGTCCTGCAGTTCAGTGTGCTTCCCCTTTCYTAGTTCAATCCAGCAGAATCTCTCATACATTTTTTCATGTTTTCAGAGGATGCACAGAATTTCATTTTTCTGACTGCCTCTCTGATGCATGTGGAGAGTAAGAGAGCTTTTGATTAAAGCCAGTTGTGGTGTGAGGCCTGACCTGCAGGGCCACCCCAGCAGATACATCACTCACACATTGTGCCAAGGCAGTAATGCTTCCATGTATGTACAACTTCTATGAAGCTCTGTTTYGTAATGGTATTGGACATAGTAAATATTTGGAGACAAAAATTAGAAGTAGCTGCAGCTGACTATAAATACATATTTCTGAATCATGTGACGCACATCCAAGAAGGAATGACACACGAGTTGTGCATGGCAGAGTTCCCAGGCATGGCTGAGTATTGGGTGGGACGTGTGTGAAATTCTCACCTCCCACCATCCTGTCTTACACATTCACTCCAATGCCTACAGGAAAAGCAGGAGTCTAAGTATGGTGATAGTGAAACCATCAGAGCACATACCAGTCCATAAACATTTTTCAGGACAGAGGATTAACTAATAGAAAAGCCATAACACCAAATAAGATCTCTCAAGTTCTGTAAAAATCTAACACTGGGAAGATCTGTATCTGCAATGATTTACTTGCTCCAGCACAACCTTTGGAATCCCACAAGTAATGTAAGTTTAAATAAAACAGTTACAATGCTGGAGGATGGAAGGGGGRAAAAAAAGGAAAAAGAATCTTGCTCTTGTTATGCACAGGTTAGCCTATATTTACTACCAAAAACAAATTATCATTCCAAAAATCAATATATTTGCTCATCTTTCAGTCCAGGTCTTTCTGAAAACAAAATAAGAGTGTGGAACCTGAGCATACTTCTGAGAGACAGAGCTGCACYGGAGTTCCCCTTCCCTGGGATGCTGAGGAGTGTTGAGTCCTTTGCACTGGTCTGCTATGAGATACCACTAAACTCATTCCCTTCTTCTCTTCCCCTTCTTGGTCTTGTTTATCCATCCTGTCCCTTCCAGTATAATCCATGGAGGTTCTATTCAGTCCCATGGGGCGGGAATTTGATGAGGCTGCCCAGCTGTGAGGACACAGACAATATTCCTCACTACTCCCTCATATTGCCTATCGCAAAAATTTCAGAGAAGCAGACAGAGTTTGTCAAATACTAACTAAGGCAAAWACATGTGAGTAGTATTTGGCTTTGTGTTTTCTTTGTGATACAAACTCAACTCTTTAAATGCCTCTCTCTGAGATGGCACAAATTCCCCAACTTACATGTTAAAAGAGTGCACCGGTGTCCTAACAAARCATTAGCATATGAATACCAGTTAGATGATAAGAGATTAACATAAAAATGAATTGCAAAAATCTGGATTGCAAAAAAAATTTGCATTGTGCTGTCAAATCTCCACTTYACATTAAAATGTAATCCTAAAATGAAAACTGCACAGAGCATCATTGAATGTCAACTTTCTTTTTACCCTCCAGTGTAGTAACAGTGTCCAAGCTCTGGGGATATAGAGTTGGAAGTCCACACAGCATGCATTTAACTCAAACTGCTGTGAGAAACTGGTGTTTTTCTTCCTTTGCAAAAGCAAGCAGAAATGAAGAATAAAAGAAAGGGATTACTCTGTCATAGAAAGATGATAACTTATTCCCTTCCTATCACACTTTARCGTGCAAATCAATCCTCATGCTGTTCTTTGCCAGTTTCCACCACGTTATTGACCCTGGAACAGCTGGGAGCTCTCCTGCTGCTCCACCTGGCATTGGCTTAGGATCAAATGGGGTCATCTGTCAAATAATAGATGAGAAATAAATGGATGGAGGGCTTCCAAGGGGTGGAACCCTGCGCTAGTTGTGTAGCTAAATTACAATGAAACAATGTAAGGCTCATTAGTTTGYTAATTAAAGATTATTAAATAAATAGTCTATGCACTAAAGTAATTTTTTTTTCTAGATGCCTGCTCCAAATCTCATAAAAGGTACAATTTTAGGAATAAAACCAATTGTTTTCTGGTGGTTGAAAATCTCAGAGGTAATTGTGGTTTAAAAGTTCTCTTTATACATTTACTCTAAACCGAAATAGTTTTGAATTTTAAATGATTTCTCAGGAGGATTTTTTCCTCCTTCACCGTTAAACGCACCCCTTGCATTTTCAAAATAATTGCAGAGTTTTTTTGGCTTCCTCAGAAATGTTACGTGTACTCTAAAATGAGACATGGGCCCATACATGTAACAAAACCTCAATAYAAAGCACAAGTTGCCCTATTCTGAGCATCTTTTAAACTTATGCTCAATCTTGAATCAATTCTATAACTTTCCTGATAGCCTTTATCTTTACCAGGAACTCTTTTTTTACTATTTCGGTGCTTCACATTAAAGTGTTGTCTTCCCAAAGCAAATAGCCACTCACCATCACTGAAATTCTGGGATATTCATGTCCTTCACACAGTGAACCAAGKGCAATTCAGTGCATGTGCACTGATGCCAAACATTCTGCTCCAATATTCCAGTTCTATCAGCCAGGGTCCTTTCCAAAATTGTAAATATATGCACAGTATTATTTCAGTGATTTATCACAATAACCTGGACATCTTAGTGCATGTCTCAGCTAGAACACCAATTTTGTCATGCTGAACACTAATTAGTTTAGAAATTCTGTCATACTTAATCAAATTAAGCATAATATCAAGTAACCTCACTGAATTCAATGACTCACCACTTCTCCTGTGGGAAACAATCAAAGCAACTTCCCATGTCACACAATTCCTTAGCAGCTTTGAAGGCCACTCACRTTTTCAAAAGGGAATAAATTTAGATTCTTCAAAAGATCTGCGCAGATCTTAATGTGTGATCTACACGTGTAATCTATCTTTAGGGCTATTTAATAGCCTTTTGATTGAAATAATGAAATATTTACTGTAATTATGCATGTAGCATTGTTTTAAGTATAATACGACTGGCAAAATCATGAAAACCATGTTGTGTAAAACAGAGTCACTAAAGGAATTAATGACCAGAGCACAGAATTTCACAGAACTGATATAAACATCTGTGGTTCAAGATTTGACAGCATTCTGTGCAAGCAGTGACTACCCCTAACTTATTCCACGAATTTACTTTAGCTGGGTGCTGAAGGAGTTCCAGAAGTTCCTCAAGAAAAATTTTGAGTCCATACAGAACACTAAATGACACAAAGGCCGTACTTATTAGAGTTAGAACAGGCATGTGTGTCCTAACTGCTCATTTTTGCAGGGAAAAAATAAGCAAATGTTAATGGCCTTGTGGGTAAAGTTCCCTTATAAATTTCACTTTATTCTTTTTTCTGTGACATAAATTTCCATAAGAAACAGCTTGATAATAGGAAAAAGGTTAATATTCAGCTTGCTATTTTTGCATATATTTTATGATAATACAGCAAGAAAAAGTGCTCCATATATCTGCTTTATCAAAGTCACATAAAAGCAAGATTCGTTTGTTTGCATAGACTTGACTTGTTGTCTGTGAGCATTATGGCTGAGCAGAGACTAAAAAAGAATTGAGCTGAGGAGCTGTCATTTCTCAGTGCCCCCTACTCCCCAGTGGTATRCACAGGGCTAAATAAGATTTACCCCGTAATTACTTTATCAAATACATCTTACATTCACTGCAGAATTCTTGGCTCTATAAATCTAAAGTAATCTAAATGTATGAATTTTTCATCCAATTGTTTCAACTTATGATGCAATGGCTGCTCTTTCCTTTGTCCTATACAGAAGCAGCAGTGGAAGTTCAGCCACCTAACACAACTGGCCTTGGAGAAGAATTAGTGACAAGTGGTACTTTCATCATCAAGTCATCAATTAGGTACTAATTTGGCTTGATGCTCTGGGTTACTCGTTCACTGTAACATTACTGCAATTGGTTTTGTTTGACACATCAGCTGCAAAGCTCTTTGGGGTTACCTGCAGATCCTGACCTTCCATCCATTGCAGTAAATAAAATATCTTGTGCCAAAAAAAGCTGGGAACAAATGAGGAAAGTCCAAACAGCAAAACTGTAAGGCCATCTCTCTGTGTGTCTGTCTCTGAAGATCCAGAAGAAGAGSGTGTAGAAAAAAGCGCTTTTAATCACTTACTGATGTCTGTCAGTAAATAATGGGTTTTCTATTTCTGATTATACTCTTAAGGGCAGGGGAAGSAAAAGCTCTACTGATATGCCTAGAAGCACCTCTACTAATATCCCAGTGTCCTCATCAGGACTTAAACTAAAGGATCCTGAAGAAACATGAAACTACATTCATTGTGAGGAAAAAAAAATTCTAAAGAAACTGCAGCAGCAGTTTTGCTGACAAGGTAAAGTCACAATGCTTTAGATCATTTTATCTCTTGATGCATTGTTGTCTACTGCAAGCCCTACATATCCTGTCACAGATAACAGAAACTAGGAAAAATGAAATAAGGCTGAGGAAGTAAGTTAAATAGCACAGTCAACTTGCTGATAATGGGATCTGCTATGACTGCGAGATAACTTCCCAAAGAAAGTCACAATGACCTAGTTATTCCAAGAATGGAAAGCAGATGACCCCTGGAAATAGGACCATCTTTCTTCAAGAACAGTATGCTGGGCTGCCTGCTATTTCTTAATCCTGAACATGACATCAGCAAAGCCAATTGGACAATTTTTTTGTCTTTATCTTTTCTAACTAACACCTTTTCTGTCATAGAAAAATAGCGAGATTGCAGATCTCTTCAAAAACTTGCTTGAGAAATTCTGAGGGAACCATTGCTCTCCATTGTGATAAAGCATTTTCAGAGATAAAATATCATTCAGGGAACATTTCTTATTAAGATCAGCTTTTAAATTTGAGAACTACCAAATATTTATCTTTTCTCCTGTGGCTTATTCAGCAGAAAGTTTATTATTAATACTGTGGTACTTATGAGCAAGAAAATGTCTTCTCTTCTGAACTCAATACACTTCTGAAGAGAAACACGCCTATAAATGTATATCAACATACTACTGATTTTTCTGTTCTTTAAAGAACAAGCAAGTTACTTGAGATTTTAATTATGTTTCCCAAATACATCTAATCTCTACCATAATTATTTTTCCACCCTGCTTTATAGGCAGTAGAAAACTGAACTGGGCAAAGAAAAGGGGGACTTGATTTTTCCAAATATAGTGAGTATAATTTTACTCAAAGAAAAGTTTTGGGCTTAAGCATGTAACATCTCTAAGTATTTGAAAGACTGTAGTTTAACAAAAGCACAGGAAGTTTGCTYGACATATTATTTCACATTTTTTCCACCTGTTACTAAAATGTTCTATTTATACTTTTTCCCCACATTTTTACTAAAGGCAGTTTACAATATTTAATTTTATTCTAACAAAATACTGTCTAATACTCCTTCCAAATAAAATCTCTAAAGCTAAAATACTCAGAAGAATAGATTAAAATATTTCTTAAGTACACATTTTAATGAAGTTCATATTTAATGTTTGCACTGATCTCTTTGTTACTGTAGGTATTCTTGTCCAGGAGTTTTTTCAAGTAGGATTTACTTCTATCTTTAACAAGAGTTARAATAATATCTGCCAAAATAACAGGAGGCATGTTTTGACTCTGTTTCATGAAAATTACCTAAGGATCTTTGATGAAAATATCTTTTCTTTGTTCATTCCAGCAGATAAAAGAAAACCCTGTATGTGAAAGCAGGAAGCTACAAGAAGCTGCCAGAAAATAAAGATTTCAGCATTTATTATTATTGTGGTTTTTTCAGTGCTTGCTGTCTGTCCTGCTGGACACATCCTCATTTTACAGCTCTAGACTTCAGCTTTCTGAAAGGGTAGTGTTGAGAGCAAACCTTTACTCTGTATAGAGTTAAGATGTAGTTTTAGATAAATAACTCAGTTTTTCACAGACTTTGTACTGCTCAGTGTCTCTAAGGCACTCTTCATTAAAAGGATTTGCTCCTTGCTCCTGGTGCAATAGGTGCTCAGTCACCATGGACTTAACTTTATCACTCTAAAGAAAATTAAACCTAATTATGAATTATGTRGCTTTAGAATGCCTACAAAGATATATGTATTTTAAATCACTGTGTCCTTGTTGATGATTTAATCTATTATATGCCTGTTTAGTAATGGCATTAAAACCTTGGTACTGGTTGTGACAGTCAAGTAAAATARTGTTAGAGGGCTGTCAGCATTATCAGGAAGCCAGGTCTTAATCCTCTTTTTGGCGACTGAAATCCCATCATTTCAGAMTGCAAAGGGCTTCAAAGGGCAGATCAATTTTTATAAAGGCACTGGGGATACTTCTGCATAGTGGCTGAGAGAGAACATTCTGTTTATGTATCTTGCTTGTAAAGCAAATATGCAGTGATGCATTCCTTTTATCACTTTCAACACCCCTCACAATTTGTCCAGTGAAGCCCTCTGATGGAGGGGAAATCTATCACAGCGGCCCCTCCAGTACAGCAGCCTGCACACAGCTGGTTCCTGGGGAAGCAGGATCACCATCTCAGTCCCATTTCTCCCATATGTCATTCTAAAATCGAAACAGGTTGTCAGGAAAAAAGCTGCCTTCAACAGCTGCTTTTTTGGCACTAAAAGCCTTAGGCCAGTCTCTTGAAAGAAAGGATTCCATGAGCCTCAATTTCCAAGCATATGATTGATTGTTACAGTGAAACCCATATGAAATAGCTACCTGTATTTAGGGATGCATAGCTTCCTCCTACTGTCTGAAAAGCAGTGACCTTGGCATACCATTTAAAAAACCATTAATGGACCATTAATGGCACTTCATGGTTTCAGTTTGGCTGAGCTTTTGGAGACAGAGGTTTTAACACTCTCATTGCCAAAGTTGTGAGGCACTCATGGGAAACCTCCGAGTCGCACAATTCTAAAAGCTTATACAAAAATGTATCTAGATAAGGAGATTTCATACAAGTAATTATTTKATATCTACAAAAACACTCAGAAGGTCTTTGACTGCTTCCCATCACTCTCAACCTCACATCAATTCATCTTTCATGGCCAGACATGCTAAATTTTTGTTATGCCTTGAAGGATTCCAAGGAGTTCCCTTAGACTGTTTTCTAAGAAAGGTCAGATTTCCTAAAACGTAGAAATGAGTTTCAAAAGTGGCAGAAGTGCAAAGTGCCACCCTGCCCATTTCCAGAGGTGCCCTSCCTGGGCACCCTGTGGCCCAGAGGAGGAAGGTGTCTCCCAGCAGGGTGTGTCTGCTGCTGCTTCTGGGCAGAGTGCTGGGGGCAGCAGCGATCCCATGCCGTGCCCCCTGAGGCAATGGAGGATTTTGGCTGTGCCACCACACTGAGAGGCACAGTCCCACCACTTATCCCACAGATGGTGCAGATATTCCCTACTGAATGTGCACTTGATCACTGACTCTGAGTAGAATGGAGATGCACAAATTAAGTAGGAGGGAAGCTTTCAAAACAGGAAACAGGTGTCAAAGTTGCACTACTTTTAACATTTAAAATCTAYTCTTTTTCTTACAATATAATCACTTTTAATGAGCTCCAACTGTGAAAGACTAAAACARCATTTAAAAAGTGAAAACTCATTTTTTGCCTGCTTTGTCAGTTTTCTAATAACCTGATACATTAAATTCCTTGCAGAAATAATTAAGATACCGAATTTAAGCCTGATTAACAAATACCAATTTTATTCATTAAATCCTTGGTTTTAATTTTTAAATAGGAAACAAATTAAAACTAAAACATGTAGAGCAGGAAATACAATCTCCTTTAATGTTCCAACCCATTCATTTATTGCATTAATTTTAAAGTAATTGTACTTACCTAGCTGAGCAAAAGTTATCCCGGAACCTGAAGAAATCAGCATATTCATACTACTAAGACATAGCACAGTGATCTTATCTATTTATTTACTTATTTATAAATTAACTTCTTTGCTTGAACCTTGATTTTTTTATTCCTTCATCCAACTCTAGATTTTTCTGTTCCATGAATAAAAGTTCTAAATTCTAGAGACACGTCAAAGCATAAATGCCACACAAAATCTTCCAAGAATAAACTTAAACACAGCTTAAAGGATACATGCAATTTCCCCTACTCCAAGAAAAAACTTACTCAATTCATATTACAAAATTACATTTGTATTCAATATATAGGTGAAGAGTTGCATAAAGCTGGAAAGGAAATGAATTACTAGTAAAAARATGCATCCTTCATATTAAAAATAGCTTTTTTCATTGTTGAGGCTATACACAGAATTCCCTGGCCAATTCTCAAGCATGGTTTTCCTYTGTGTGAAAGATGCATTTATTCCTATCAGGCATTCACTTAGTTTGGATGCAGAGGGGGCATGGGAGATAGCTTTACCTACTGTGCCTGTGGAATTTCCTTCTTAGGCTGTCAGCCCTGCAGTCTTGGATGTTGTGATTTAGAAATGCAGGCAGGCACCTGGGCTAAGCACAACAGGGGGCTCTCTGCCCTGAGCTGCCACCCTTGGTGCCAGAGAGATGCCATCTRACAACATCTGGCCAATGAGACACACCCCGTGGGCACTCTGGGGCTGGTGTTCCACCTCACACCTGGCTCTGCAGTGCCTGCAGCACGTGGGTGCTGGCTGGGCACGGCACAGGAGCCCCACCACCCCAGTGAGGACTTGGCTGGGCAGGACTTGGGATTTTCCCTTCCACCAGCCTCAAACTGCRCTTGGAGCTGGCACACAAGGAAAGTTTGCCTGAAGCTACTGTGCAGCTGAAGCACAACAGGGAGCACATGGACCCAAAACTTGAGTGAATGGCTGGGAGGGAAAACCACACCCTGATGACTTGGCATCTCTGCTTTTGCATCTCCAGGTCCAGCAGAGTGACCCACCAATGGACTCYGTTTGCCCCCTTAGAGCTGGGCCCTCTATCGTTTCCCCTTCCTAAAAATTTATATGTGCCACAAAGTGCCAAAGAATCACAAAGAACAGAACTTTTCTAAGAGCCGCATAAAATTTATGCAGACTAATAAAATCTATGCAACATAAAATCCTGATAGGGTTATTTAACCATCCTGATGTATTCTGAGCAAAGTCAGAAATAAATAGCTGGGGGTTCTTTGTCAGATTTTTCTGTAATCTGGCTTGCTCTCATTTCTCTCAAGGACTTACACATGTGAGAATGTCTTGCTTCCCTTTCAGATAGATAGGCCATTGTTTCCTTTGAAGTTTTAGCACGAGTTTCCTCTTCCACCTCAGCTAAAATTGATGCTCTTGCKTGATTACAAAAACCATGGAACACATCAGTTTTCTCATTACTACTTTTTGCCTAAAAGCCAATAAGTTCTCATTTTTACCATGCAATATCCAGGGGCCAGCACACACCAAATCCCCCCCAAAATTGCTAATGACACACAGAAATCACATGAACATTTTGATTTGCAATGGTTCGGATTCAACCATGTAAAATTCTTCACAAACAGAATTAAGCATATACTGTATTAAAATGGAATACTAGCAAACTCCTTTCAGAGGCATAATCACTTTGTACTTAACAGGATCCCAGTTTGCTCAAAATCCATTTTGAGCAGGAGATATATTCAATTAACTAATAAGCTTTCTCTAGATTTGAATTCTCTGACCCAGTATTTATGAAATCCCTGCTTTTCTCTTTTTTTAACCCCCCTGTTATTTTTTAAACCAACACCTAGTAATTACTCCAAACCTATTCTGTATGCTTCATARAACAGATAAGGAAGCACCAGGTTGCCATTTATATTTGTTAAAATGAAAAATATCTCCTGGTTTTCCTTTTGATGAATCCAGCTGTCAGAGAAATTAGCATGAAAGGCTAACTCATGCAAAGAAGAAYGCATAAATGAACAATAAATTATACAACAAATAAAACACATCATTTATATTTATTAGGAGCCTAATTCTGGATGCTCTTATCATAGCATACCTACTCAATTCAAATACTAAATATAGACATTGTCATATTGGATCAGGATATGTTATTCCATCTCTGAAAATGGTAGTATCATACAGTAACTATAGGTGCAAATGACAAGGGAATAGGCCATAAAAACCCCACAATATATAAACATACAATTTATTCTGATCTCTAAAGACACTGGCTTTACCCCAACTCTAGGATACACTGTCACTTCTATGGAAACTCTAAATGCTCCTTACAGTCACAGAAACACACAGATCTTTTTTGAACCTTTAGCCTGGCCCCAAAGTCAATGAAGTCTGCCAAATTCCTTTTGCAGTGAGCTGCCAGYCTGTGCCATAAGGCACATCAGGCTTCCAGTCTTCTGCTGGCCTACCACAGCTCTTTTTCAGATCTTTCCTCTAGAATTTCTTCCTCTAAAATCAAAATCATGCATATGCAGGGCAAAGAGCTGGTGTACATTCAGGGCTTAGCACATAAAAGGCAGGGAGAGATCAAGAACACACACCTAGAGCAAAGCAAACCTAGCAGTGCTTTCAATATAATCACTTTACATGCAATTATCCTATTTTAACCATTGGTAATTCACAATGTGGACATYGTTGGGTTAAGCTTCAGTTACATCCCTAGGTAGCTGTAACACAGCAGTGTTTGTTCTGCTTCAGTATTCACCAAGGACATCAGCTACCCCTCATGTGAGCAAGTGCCATGTATTTATTCCCACACCATCCTTGCCTTGTTGCCTCAAGACCTGGCTCTGTCCCATCCTGTTGCAACAGAGATAATTCTGAAAATCCAGGGACTGTAATACCTCCACCTTCATTGTGTAGAGGTACCATAAGCTATCTTTTGACCCCATCCTCATTTACATGCAGGATGCAGTTCAAAAATGTGGCAACGTTTTTGTCTAGATAAATGGGTTACTGAAATATGATGGTCTTCAATCAAAACCAGCATCTAAAATGTTCATGATGGAAGCAGGAGTAAAAACTTGATCAGGTAAAGAGCATAAGCCAAATTGTGGAACGAAGCCATCTGAAAACAGTAAAATCAGTTTTTCATGGTGAGGAAAATGAGAAAAGGACCTTAGTGACTACTATCATAAATGTTGGAAAAGAGCTGATGTCTGAATTCCAGGGTATTATATCAATGTCGAGAGCCAGATTAATATTAATGCCTCTCGCTTGTAGGACTGTGTACCAGGGAAGCAGGGAGTATCACTGCATGGACTGGCTTACACTGGGTATTATCTGCTAGGCTGTGCCAAGGATTCTTCATTCAGTCTACTCAGATAACTGTTGCATACATGCTGAAACTCTGCAGATTTTGGCTTTATCAACACTTGCACTGAGTAATTAATCATATCTTGGTCTAGTGCCAGTTGTTAAGAGAACTCCCTTCAGAGAATTCCCAGTCTAATTGTTAGCTAACATCTATCACTGTGATACCAAATAAAGCAAAAATAAATTTTTCTTTAAATTATTTGATTATTCATATATATTGTTAAAAATTAAGAAGACACTTTAAATAAAACCAAAACCTTAAGTATTTATCTATGAGCTAATCTTTATCTTTGGATCATTCCATATGCATATATTTGAAGATGCTGTTTTTAATTCTTAAAGAAGCCTGTGGTGTTTCACTCAGGCTACAAGTTGGCTTACTCAGAGGACTAAACTCAGAAATGTATTATTCTGACAGCAGGAGCAAACAAGCTGACGAGTCTTCTGTTGGCATGGCAACACAACACTGGAACTAATTCAGATCTTCAGTAATGACAACAAAATATTCTTTTCAAAAAGAGTAGTAGTGAGGCATTATTCCATTCCACAATTTCTTGGTTTGGGGTCAGAATTTTGTTGGCTTTTTTGGTTTTATTTTGAAAAATCATATTAAACTATCCTGTTTCTAAGTAGTCTGGTTTATTTGGATCAATGTTGATACAGCCTCTCTTCACTCTTTCTTTTCATAGCTTGACTGTATTCCCACCTTGATGTTTACAACTGCTCCTGAAAACTGCAATTACAGACAGCTCTCAGTGTGCAGACTAATTAATTAACACCCTCAGCTTCTATTCAGAAGCAGTCAGTGCTGTAATGGATGACTTCTGAAAGCAGATACAGAAGCACTAGGGATTATGAGCTCTTTTTCTTTCAGTATAAATCTGTGCCAGAAAAAAAAAATTTAAAACAGCAAAAAACCTTAGGTAAGTATGATATTCTAGAATCCTTCCTGCAGCATTACAGATGCTGCACTGACAGAGCTCCAGTCAGAGCTCATGAAGTCTGTGATTTCAGTGAAACTGTATAGAAGAAAGGTAGCCTAAACTAAGTTATATTTGATGCACATGCATAAAAATCTTTAAGATTAAAAAAAAATACAGAAAAGCCCTAATTGTGGACAAGCAACAAGAAAACCTTTTACAAAAGCATTATGGAATATAATACCACTTCCCCGTACATGTGCATTCTTCTTTAAATATCAAGGACCTTCTTTCCTGATTAGATCTGATCAGTTCTGCCAATAATTTTATGGAAAACAGACCTGTCCCCCAGCCTGCTTTCTGCTGTTTCAGCAGTATCAATTTCCTGGCCCAGAAAGCCAAGCCAAGCCAAGCTACAGAGCCAGTCTCAGCTCTAAAGAACTCACTGGTGTGTACATGGCACACAAAGGAGAGGGAAAAACAAAATGCAGAAGGGCCAATTTATCCAAATTCAAAGAGGTAATGGATAAGTTAAAACAGATGCCAGAACACAAGAAAAGAGATCAAGATTTCAGATCTCATTCTCTCCTGTGTTTCAAGACACCTTGCAATTAAAATCAACCAACCAACCAACCAAAACAAGAAACAAAAACCCCACCATTCTGCCCATCGACAGCTAATCATCAAAGTGTAACAAATTTTCCTAGTGTTTGAAAGTGTTTCCAAAAGACCCTTAAACTACAAAAACCATTGAAAGCCGTACCATTAGTTACAAGTTATAGAACTGGGAAATTACTTGCATGCCTGAGCAGGAAACTCATGTTGGTCGGTTTAAAACACATTATATGGGCAGACTATTCCACTTCAAGCACTCACTACCAAAAATTACTGACACCTTCCTGTTYGTTATGCTGATCTCTTTAATTTTCATCATTGCTTCCATCGGAAATAAAACTCCATGAAAACAACACAATATCAGTCTCATCAGGAATGTGCTGTTTTTCTGTGAATAATTCATATTCATTGTTTTGTGGTTTTGTCCATCACAGCACCACAGACAGCAACACTGACAATTTTTTTTCCTCATGCACACACCATTTTAGAAATTACTTTAGTAGGAGTTTTGGCAATTTAAGCACTGCAATTTGGAGACCAAGTCATGCTGGGAGTACTGACATCTAGTTTAAGAAATGAGTTCTTTAACTACTGGTCTAGCTTCAAGGTGATTTTTCTGATGCAATTTTTTTCTTTAATGCTTTTAGGAATGCACTTACATATAGCTAGCTYTCCATCATTTGTATTTGTCCTGTGTTCCAGTGTTCGTAAATGAGATTCAGTTCAGAACTAAGGTTACAAACAACACACACAGTGAAAGGCAGGTTGCAATAAGAAAGGGTAAAAAAAGCCCATTCCCTGGAGCTCAAATCTCTCTCCTTCAAAGGCAGAACCACATCCTTTTAAAAATGTTATGTTATATGGGAAGCTACTGCATTTTGAAAACTGCATGCAATATCCTGTTTATACTTAACTACCTCTGTGTTTTATCTTTTTCTTTTACAGGTCCTTTATAGGTCTGTGTAAGTGCAAGCAAAATTCTGCTTTTCTTAGGGGTTTTTGATCCCTCATATTATTTCTTTAATAAATACCTGCGTGATCTATCCCATTATGCTTTTTTGACTTGGACTGAATTACATGAATGGGTTCCACTCAGACCTCCCATCACACCTTCACTGTCAAACAGAAACTCCCACAATAAAGGACAAGAAGGAAAAATGCAGAATTATTCTTCTATTTCTTGCAGCCATTTCCTTTCCTAGCCATCACCACTTAGATATACCATACAATTTCTAATTATTTACACCAATGCTAGTAGGAATCCAGAAGAAAAATGCAGGCACTGRAAAATTCCAAAAGCAAAGCTTTATAAAAGCTAGAGAAGTGCTAAAGAAATACTAAAGAAAAGAAAGTTCTCAGCTTCCTCTGAAAGATAGTTGAAAAGTTTTTCAGTTTATGTTTTCTTATACTCTGTTTCATTTTATTTAAAGTTAAAAACCAAGCCTTTAATGGAAAAAGCCAATAAGAAAATCTGTACTTGTCAAAGGGTGAACATATTCGTATATGCATCAAAAATAAAAAGAATTATTTATAGTCAGAATTACCATGACTATTTACAGACATATATTTTTCATTTCTTCAAAAATAAAATAGAATTTCAAATATAAAATACAGGAGTATTTTTCTAAGAGTTTGAAAAATATAACCTGTTAGCATTAAGGTTATCTACTTGGTAGATATAAAAAATATTTTTCATCGGAGGACAGAGATGAGCACGTAATTTCAACTTCTAAAGGAGCTGKTAGTATTCATCAGCAGAGATGCAATGCTAGATCAAACAAACTACCATTTTAATCTTTCTGCCTGTAATTATTTTGTCCAATTTGGTTGGCTAATTTGCAGCTATGGTTTTCATATACTGATAAAACCTGGTAAGGCTTCTGTATATAATTCTGAATATAAAACATCCTTTTTTTTTGTATTATTATTTATTTTGTTTAACTTAAAATGGCTCCTGCACTTCTGGGAGTTTGGCCATTTCTAAATGACCAACAGGGTACACTCCTATAGCCTTCCTTCACTGGATGTTTGTAAGAGACAGGCAGCATGCACCAATCTACAAAATTACACCATTAAGGATTCCATAGGAGTTGTGCTTTCCTATTAAAACATGGACATTATCAACATCCTCAGCTCAGTTCAGTCAGAGGCAGAGAATGACACTGATCACCACAAAGAGAGAAAAGCAGATGGGAAACCTTCRGGGATGTGCCATGCTGGAATCAGCTCAGGCAAAGAGAGGCACACTGGATTCATGATGAATGAGGCATTGAAAATAGCACAGGGAAGGAGGGACAAAAGGATCACTCCTAGCAGGTGTGGAAACTCCATCTGTGGCAATGAGAGGCACACARAGGCAAAAAGCACCCTAACAATGCCAGAGTACAAAAGAACACAGGAAGAGGGTTTAGAATGAACTAAGCATAATCTAAGGTGAAAGTGGCAAAAAGTCTTTGTTATATGTTCTTCACATCCATTTCTTACCAATCACATATGAGCTCATTTTCTGAGCTTGTAGACTTCCTTTTAAGATCATTTTAACAGTGCTAAGTCACTCCAGGCTGCTGAGAAACATTTTTGTCTTAACCCTTGCTAAGTCATATACATAAAACAGGACCCAATCCTAGACATTATTCTGAGGAGTCTGGTGTGAGAATTGCAGATAAACTGTATCAGCTTCCAGGATCTCACATATACTAAGGTTTACTGCTTTTGTAAGTGATTGTTGCTAGCAGAGAACTAATGCCCACATGGAGTTTGAGCATGTCTTGGAGGTATAGTAAAAGAAAGTGATCTCTGTCAAGGCAATCTGCTGGGAACTGCAGTTTTTGAACTTCATGAAAAGCAGCAATAATTTGAGAGCTAATGGGATACCATCAGGGAGTCCTCAAACTCTCAGGTAAGGCAATTCTTTCTTCTCAGCATGTTCTGCAGCTAGAGGAGAAATATATTAGCTTGGACCTGAATCCTGAAAGGAACTCCCCATAGACATCGATCTCTTTTTCCTGGAATGGCCAGTGTAACTACTCAGACACCAAGAACACTGAACACTTCTTTTAAAACATTCTATGCAGGAATTTGCACATTCAAGTCATGGTAGAAACTACAGCAGCACCAAACACAGTGCCAGTGCCTGTTTCCTTAGCTGGCATCCCCAAAGACTGGTTTTATCCTTAAAGATTGAATAAAAGCATTCTGTAACATATTTCAAGGAATTTCATTTATGCTTATGCTTTCTAACAGTTCTCTCTCTGCTTTCCAGGAAATTTTGTTGTTCCTTCCTAGGAAATTTTCAAAGGATTTCTAGCAGTGCTCCTGCTGCTTTCTGGGATTTTTTTTACTAAAGGCTTTCAGAAATATCTCCTGTACCTTCTAGGAACTTTTCAATTGCTCTCTTAGGCTCACTACTTTCTAAAATTATTTCCTCAGTAGTTTCATCCAGGAATCTCCCCAAAGCTTTCCAGGTCTTTTCCTACTGCTCTCTAAGAATTTTCYATGTGCTTTCTTGGATCCTCCCTATTGATTTCTGGGAATTTTGTCTAAATGGTTAGTAGGATTTTGCAGGCTTCCTAGGAAATTCCCAACTGCTTCCTAAGATTCTTTACAGATACTTCCAGTTGTTTTTCACTAATACTGCTGTTCCCTAGGCATTTCCTAGGCATTCCTCTAGGGTCTTCTGAAATATTGCTGATTTCTTCCAGGAATTTATTAATGCTGCTTCCCAGGAATTTCTCTTCTACTTACAGACYTTTTTCACTGCTTTCTAGGAAATCACTAATGGATCCTAGGAATACCACCCTGGCACTCATAAATGACTTTAAAGAATGCTCCAGATGTTTTTGAGGAATTTCCCCAAGACTTTTTGGGGATCCTGCTAATGCTGTTGTAAGTTTCCTTTTTACTACACAAATAGGTAAAGTTGATACTCACATTCTGACAAAAAGAAGGGAAAATATCCCTGGGCTAGAAATATTGCCAAATCATTTCAGTGCTCATGCAGGTGGCAGGTCAGGTTGACTTTCTGTGAATCCTTTAGAGCTACACTCTGTTACCTGGGGTGCACTGACACAATGATAGTGAAGCACAAAGTTACAGCTCCCCCACTCTTTCACTAGCCAGGACCTCAACAACCACAAGGTTTCATCTCAGTCAACGTCATTTCATCAGCTGACATTCTGAATCTTGCTGCAAATATCCTTTTCTTAGTAAATKGATCACAACTGGTAGCAGTCCTCCACCAGATTGCTTTTTCCATCATACAGAACCRTTCGTTACATGTCTTTGTAGCCAGAACCTCAATCCCATCCTATTTTAGTTCCAAGTCAGGAGATTCAGCTCTTATCACAGCAAACTGTTAAGGGCAGTACCCAGCACCTGTTCATTCAATTTTCAAATAAATGTATTGCTGTTTCTCCAGGCTGCACCTCTGGCTAGGAAAAAGCTCCTTATAACCAATCACATAGTTAGCTCATGGCTTTCACTCAAACACTTCAGAATTCTCTTTCTACAATACCTCTACAAGTATTGTCAACAAATGGGCTGCTTGGCTGCTTGAGACCACAGACCTTCATGACATCACCCCAATGTGCTTCTCTGTGTTTCCTGAACACATATATGTCCCTCTGACCTCCTTTTTTTTATTTTCTTCTTTACTCCCTSGAGCAGAGATGATTATTTAGTTTTGGACTGTAGATCATTAACTTGAGTCTGACATTCACAGATTACAGTTGGGAAGGAAGTAGCAGCTTAATTTAAAATATCACCTGATAAATGATTTTGAGCAAGTCATTTCTGCAATTTTAGAAAATTGGCAAAATTATAAACCATTACATTAGTATAATAGAAATTCACTTAATTGTCAGGATTTTTCATTATACATCAATGCTCCTACTTTGTATTTGGGGCTCAGGTGAAAGGTTGCTTTCCAAACCAACTGATCCCCTGCTGTCATTTATAGCCTGAAAACTATAGGCCTCTGTGTCATGATCATAGATTGCCTTAATAAATGTCAGAAGGATTCAAATATATTGATATAAATTAAAAACCTATGCTGTTTTATTGATGGAAAACACTTTAAGTGCTTTTCAAATGGATTCTGTCAAATTTCTTTAAAAATCACAGATGGTTTGATTTGGATTATCATTGACAGAAAAAAAAAACAAGAGGAATATATGATCTACTGAAAACTATGATGGTCTCAAGATGTGACAAAAGCAAGACTTCCAGAGGTTAATGAACAGCTGCTCACTGTTAAAAATGTGCTTCTGTAAAAGAGGAAAGAAATCAAGATCTTTTGTCCACTGACTTTTACTGACAAGAGAGCAGAGCGCACAAAGGCAAATCCACTTAAAGGTTTAAAACCAGAGYAAATCTTTACTGTTTGAGAATAAAGCATTCCAAGTCTTCAGGCTTCAGTGGGCTATTTTCTTCTTAAGCCAGTTGGTTAATGAGAAATCTGTTTTCAGCATCCTTCAAGGAATGTTATTAATCTGAGATAGAGGGCTCTGTTTGAAGGGACAGAAATGCATGGGGAAATGCTGCATTTTGTAAATCTCATAATGGGTCCTGAATTTTCCACCTGGTAAGGTAAGTAACTGGAAGAGAGGACATTAAAAAATTAACACAAGCACRCTACAGCTCTTCTAATGGATATTTTCTGTGGATCTCAACCAAGGAAACAAATGACAAGAAATGAGGGCTATTATTCTCTCACAGAGAGTAACTCACAAGTGCTCTACTGTGGCAGTGTTTCTTCATGGTTTTCCTTCCATAAAACCAGGTGCTTCATAGCAGCAATTGCTACTCTTACTTAGTTGAAGAAAACTTCAGTAGACAGTACTTCTAAAGTCAATTTGAGTCTGAAATGCATGCAGGCTTATTGCCAAAATTATTTTTTAAATCCCTCAATTAGACATTTCTAAAAAGTGTTTTWAAAAGCCACATTCATTGTTCAGAGAAACCTATACTTTGCCATGTTTCACCAGCATTTTTCTGAAATGTTGGGGACAATTTCTAGAAATACCTATTTTTTACATGGCATTTTACTGACTTAYCCTACTTTTTTCCTGCACTGATCCTATAATGAAGGATCAGTACGAGTGTCTTGCTCTTTCTCAAGTCCTGAATAGTGACAAAACATTTCAGATACCTGTAAGTTTTTTTAATACATTCCCTTCTCATCATTAATATGTCTGCTGTGTTTTAGCTGAAAATATTTTTGTAGCTAGAGAGCTTTGCTGTTGTATACAAGAGCCCCAATAACAACAAGGGSGTTGATTAATGCAATATGCACATAYCTAGAATTTTCATGATGGGTCTCAATGGACTTGAACATCAATTGAAGGCTGCATTGCTAAAATAATTTCTTCTTCTATTTCTTTGTTGGTCAAGAACAACTAAATTGCATATTCTGAGTTACAGCACTTGAAACTGGTTGTTAAATCCAAAGGGATGGAAAGGAGTTTGGAGTTAGCATATTAAGCACATTTTGTTCTAGACATGATCTTAATTTAAATTGTATTGCATTAATAGTTTCTTTAATGTTAGATTTCTCTACTGTCTTAAGTGGGAGATGTGAAAATATGTGAATTATGCTTACAATTGTTTTGCTGTAAAAAGAAAACTGTTCTCTACTGATCTGACTAAAAATATAATTCTCATTTTAATGACATTTTAGACACACAGTCACTAAAAATAAGTAATTCAATAAGGAATTTAGTAGCATCTAGAAGACAATGTTAAGAACAGCTTGAAGGTTCCATGATCCACTGGTTATATGACTGACAGCAGAATCTGATTTTCAGTAGAATTWAGTGTTCTTTACTGTTTTTTACCAGATTAAATGGCATGTAAATACATTTTCAGACTTATTCAGTCTCGTTTTGTGTGGTCTGAATATCAAGAAAGGATCTCACTTCTTCTAAGGAATCATGCTGATGCATTCAGGCAATCACAGATCATGCCATTGCACTGAGATGCTCAGATGCTCAAAGCAGGAGTGAAGYACCTGTGCAGAAGACATTCATGGAATTGGTCCAGGGCTGACACCAGACTTTCCTGTGACCCTCGATCATGGTTGCCAAAGTCTCAACTATATCCCTAATTCAAAAATTCACTAATTCCCAGCCAATTTCTTCAGGCTTACTAATTACCCAAACAGTGCAGAATATTTCTTCAAGCCCAGAAGCAGCAGGATTTTCAAGGAACATTTTTCCTTTTCTCTTTTCAACAAAAGAGATCAAATAAATTGAATTAAAGCTCATTGTAAATGTGCAGCATTTCCAGACTAACAAAAATATAGCACATTCTATGTGAAGAGATGCATTAAAATCTTGGATTTTATGACTGTTTATAAATAATTAAACCTATTCCACTATCTCCAAAAAATATTCTAGGAAAGTCACGTTGGCAACAGGCTGGAAGCCTCACCAATCTCTTCTAGTCAAGGCACATTGGAGAATACTTTGTAAACACCAACCTACAACACTTGTTAGGGATCATCACTGATTCTAGAAGTGTCAATATAGTCTGTTTGGATAGGTATTTTTACTTGGATGACAAACATAGATGGCTATTGCCCATATAGTTGTATAGATGAAGGCATAGATAAATTAAGATTTAGTCTTAGCTGGACTTCTCKGTGCCAGTTTAATGACAGGACAAATGCATTTCTTGAAGACCCTATAAACTGGATTTTTTCCTGCATTGTCAAACACTGAAAGGGATCAGCTCTGGAAGCACTTTTTGGCACTAAGTGTTGGGGAGACAGAAGTCTCCTCTCATTATCCCAGTTCTTCTGCTCTCTTCCAAGCAATGCTCAAAGATCCCCAGGGGAACAGAAGCTGCCATTTAGTGATGATTTCAGTTCCTACCTAGCTATACTTACTTTTTCAGAAAAGTCTTTTTGGGATTGAGGTAGTCATGATGTTTGTTTGGTTGTTGCTTTTCCAAATGAAATTTTAAAATTGCAGGGAATAAAAGCAAAGTGGGCAGAATGTCAAAAAAAGGGGGAGAAGAATGACAACCATGACAACTAACCTGTAAACAGAGTGAAATCATTTATTTGCTCATAATCTGTTCTAGCTTTAGCATTTCTTTGATGACTCATTTATGATGCATTACAACTTCTACTGGCTGGGGATTTATCTGAGCTATGGTTTGACAATAGAGCAAGAGTGAGTTAGTGAATCCTAGCACCAGATTGAAAATGGTATAGTTACAGAATAGTAAATGCCCATCTGCTCTAAAGTCCTATTCTTCTGAGGGAGTATTTTTGAGAGCTTGCAGGGATTTTTGTGTCTACTGTGACACTCAGTGAGTGAGTCAGCCCCAGCTCTGTTAGTCAACACCTCTCTGATGCTTTGTGGCTTAGTTGGTCTTCCTTCAGTAAGAGCACAGGCAGCCTGAACCCTCTGGCAGAGTCCTGGAGTGCTCCCACATCCTGTGCCTGCAGTTATCTGGGTCAGACCTGCCCTATTTTAACACCTGAATGCACACAGATGCAGTGCGGGGTGTCAGAGCACAAAGTGTGTGGTTCTGTGCCTGTCTCCTGCTCTCTCTAAACACAGAATTCTGAGCAGCAAGCAAGGCTAAGTGTATTCCCAACACAAAGCTGTGCAGCTCTGGACATGGAGTCCTGCACAGATCACCTACTTCCCAGCCAGCTGCAATTCTCATGAATATGCAGCTATCCAAATCCTCTGGAGGAGCAATATGTAAAGATACTGAAAGCAAACTGGTTACTTTTCTCTCCTTCCAAACCATAGTTGCTCAGCTTCCATCTTTATTTATGCTATTAWATATTTAATTTTTTTTAACTTTTAAAACTTCCCCCTTTCCTCCTATATTTAGGAGTGAATAGAGTTGTTACRAACAAAGACTAAGTAGTTATGGCTAGAGAAGAGTTATTGAACAAAAATAAAAGAAATAAAGAGGAGATTGGAGAGCAGGCTCAAGAAAGAAACAGTCAAGGATTAAAAAAAAAAGCAGAGATACAAACCAAAGGACAAAGTAGTGCAAAGAAGAGCCAGAGGGAAGGAAAGTAAGCTGCAAGTGGCAGAAAGGAAGAAYGAAGGTGACAGAAGAAAAATAGTTGTAGGAATTAAAAACAACTCCCCTAAGACTCAGCATTTACAAAAAGATCCTTCCAGATAGTGTTCTCAGATCAGTTTCAATTCCCTTCCTTCATTGTGTATGGTGGTCTCCATACAAAYTGTTTACAGTGAGAGGAAATATTTTTATTTTAAATTTAGAGTCCAAGTCCTTTACCACATTTGTTTCTGTTCAGGTGGCTGCAATTCCAGGCTGGCATGACAGAGCAAAAATTAATAGAATTAAATGATAATTTAAATTCTTCATGTTGAGTAGTCAGCAGGACTTGAGGAGAGTTATGCACATTAGTTCCACTGAATATTCTGTTAGGCTTACATTCGTTACATAGATCCTTTCTTATTTATGTCACCTTTCTAAACTGCAAATTCACTCYAGTCTTTGGTCTATCATCCTTATTCAGACTCCCTAGGTTTTCCTCAATAGAGACAGAAGTTCCAGACTTATCACTTCTCAATTACTTTTAAAGAGATTTCTGCCTTATAAAATGCTGCATTTAAAGAGTTATCAGATAAAGATGTCACATATGCATAAGGTTTGCCTTAAGGCCAGACAGGATGGATACTCAGATAAGAGATTCAAAAAAGGGATGCTGAGCTTTACACATGCAATTCATTTCAAAGCTTATTAAAAAACAGAGATGTGAAATAAATAYATGTGTAAACAAAATATGCACTATATACACACACAACTTATCTATCATAGTATATGAAGTCTAAAAAACTTGTAGACACATTGGTGTTTGCAAAACCACTTAGCTAACAACGAAGCCCCAGACTATCCTTTTAGCCTGGTTTTGTATCCTTCAGCATGGTTTTGTATGGATAAAAGTGTTCTTAATATCAAAAGGATTACAGTGATTTTTAATCAATGCAAAAAAAAAAGTGCAGAGAATGTTAGCCACATAGATCATTGCACATAGCTTGCTCTTCTGATTTTTCAGTGAATAGAAATAAACTTGCCTACTGCCACCCAGACTTCTTTGTGAACCATGTTACTTTTAGTTATGTTAGCGATCACTTTGGGTTTCAATATACACATTTGAATGAATATTTTTTAAAGGACGTATCACCTCATTAGGTAAAATATAGAAATAAACCTYTCACTTTCGAAAAATAAACACAATATCCTCTCATGGCAGCATCTACCCACTTTACCCACTTATTTTCCCCTATGTCATAGTAGACAATTAGGAATCATGTTTTTGAGAATGGTTTTCAAGTGCCTAACACAGTCATTTTACTGATACTGTTTACTTAGGTGCAGAGCAACCTCTGTGATGAATTCTTAGCTGATCAAGTGGGAAAATGCATCAAAACAATGAAAAAAAAAAGAACCAAAAAACAACACAAAACCCACTTTCCACAGTGATCAGTATTTACACTGATTCACTCCACTGTGATGTGWGCTCTGAGCCACCACTCCAGAAGTTTCTCCCTGCTCCTTTGCAAACGTGGTGAGAGCCAATGTGGGTGTGCTTTGAGCACTTGGCTGCTCTGTGCCGTCTCCAGCACAGAGGGGAAACAGCATTCAGTCTGGGGGCAAACACAGAGGCTTTCAGCTATTCCAATTCAGATTTTGTGTTCCTGCACCCAGCCACCACTCTGACACTCAAAAGAGAATCACAGAAATTATCCTCTGCAGCTTGTCGTGGCATAGATACTTTGAAATTATTTTGAGCTTCAGGGCAAGCACTCTCCCAAGACAACTAGGTCTCAAGGCCCCAGATGTATATCCCATGAGAATTCTCTGCTGTGATATTCTCTAACAGAGTAAAACTGCTCTGTTCAAGTCTCTTGAGCATATGTCTTTTTACCAGAAAAAGGAAAACTATGACAGAAAATCCCAAGCCTGCATGATACTAGTTGAAATCAAAGCAGAATTACAATATTTTTGATCATGCAGTGGCAATGGAGAGGAAGTGCCATTATACACAAGCATATTCTTCCCTATTTTCACATACCAGGAATCTATTAGAAAAATTAGGTTTACATTTTGTTATTTATATGAATTTATTTTTAAAAATTAAAAAAAGAAACCCAAACATTAAATGAGTAATATTATATTAAAAAAATTCCAAAGAAAGCAGAAAATAAAAGTATTGATATCTCCCTGTAGCTAATTTCCAGCTGCTACAAAATTTAACCAAGATAATTGCATATCACAAGGAATTGCTGCTGTTTTTCTGTAGCACACAGCATGGTAGAAACAATGGTAGAGCCTGACTTGAGACAGAGGTCCCCAAACTGCACCAGCATCAACCCCWGGTCTAGATAAAACTGGGAGTCATGGACGAGTTTGGTCTTCCAAAGATACAGTTTCACTTGAACACAATAGTCATGTAACTTTCAAAATAAATAAAAAAATCTGRGGATTCAAAGGAAAARAAAAACAACACAGCAAACTTGTAGGCAYAACAGTAGGAACTGATAGGAACTGCCATCAGTTACAGCACCTAAGGCAACTGCAATAAATTAAAATGCTTTATGGATTTAGGGAAAAGTTGGTCTGACCAGAGCAAAGAAGAAGCAGTAGCTAATATTCACTGAAATAATTTGGAGAACAAAGTTTTCATGGCTAGCATCTTAAGAATTAACCGTTTTTCCAGCCAGGGTTTATTATGGTCACAATTTCTACAGAGGTTAGYTCATAATTTGTTTGGGTTTTGGRGGTGKTTTTTTGGGGTTTGTTTTTTCTTTGGTTAAGGTTCATACCCCACTCACATTGCAGCCCCATTCCCTAGCAAGGACYTCAATGAAAGATCACACATTTGCAACATATGAAAAGATATGGAAAGGAAATKGTAGATAGATATAGCCAGTGAAATAGTTAATAAAAATATTTTGCCATCCTAGTCAGAATAATCATCACAATTTTTCAAATGCCTCATGGCATCATAAATTAATGTTCTCCAGCTGACTTGCACTTCTTTTAATAAAATACAAAGTTAGTTAATGCTGCATATTGTACTGTTCTATAGTATCATTTACACCTATGTACATAACAAATTGCAGAATTTTACCTGCCTAATGTTCAGTATCTATTCTTAAATAGGGAAATTTTTATTATATATACATTAATCAAAACTGTTCAGCAGCATTATTCATGATTATATTTCTCATTCATGGCAGTTAGCTGCTATCTGAAATTGGGGCTATGCCCATTAAGCTCTGGGGCTACACAGCATGCCTTGATTTTCTTTTGGGGTAAGTTCCTATATCTAGGATTTCTTTGTAGAAATGTTTGGCATTTTCCCTTAAGATGTAATGAGCTTTCCAGATTTTTCTAACAATTAAGTCATTAGGTATGTGTTTTTCAGGCAGAACTCCCAAGGAGCTGTCAACTCATTAGGAATAAATTCTTTTAAAATTTCAGCTGGACACATGTGAAGTACCAGCATTGAAAATTCTGGTAAATATATAAACATAAATGATAGCCCGTATGTCTCTAGCTCTTTTTGCAGAAATAAAACATAAAAGCCCCATAAAGATCAAAAAACCCCTGAATTTAAATGAACAGATACTGGTAATTTCTAACTATGCAATTTTAGTTATTTAAACACTAACTATAATGTTTATTTATTTATTTTATATGCTGAAGGGCTCTGCAGTCCACTGGTACTTCACTTCATTGAGGATAAAAGCGATYGGTTTGAATTTGTCATGGCAAATGAATGTGTGAAATCTAATCTCTTATTCAGACAATGAAATCCAAGAACCAACCTCAGATTTAATGCTGAAAATATGAGAAAAATACTCTGCAGGTTGTTTAGATCTGCCTGATTTTACCTTACTTGSCAGATTCCATTCCTTGTGAAATATCTCTGACTTAGAATCATGGGCTTTTTAATAGCACTCTAAATTAAATTTAATTCCACCTTCATATCCTCTGTACTAAAATGAATGCTCTAAGGTAGAAGCCATTGTGAAGTTTAAATCTGTTTGAATTACTGATCATGTCTCAGACCTATTTTAAATAACCTTTATAATATACACATTGAAGTTTCTGGTGAGGGYACTGTAAGATCTGTGAAACATTACTATGCTATAGTAATAGCATTATTAATAAACTAATAATAAATGTGGAAGCCGAAACAGAGAATTCTTTCTCCTCTGAAACAAAATTCTTCTTTATATCCAGTGTATTTATGACACAACCCAATGATTCAACAGTAGAGTTGGAGATATCTGTCCTTATAGGCAATAAGGTGTCAGGCTGCATAACTTTCCTYAACCACCACAATCAGAGGTGGTTACATGTCCTCCTTTGAATTAATGATTGCAAATCTATGACAGGTCACATTTTGYTGATAAAACAAAATACTTGGGAGGATTTATTCTGATCATTACATGGTGTAATCAAATTACTCTGGCATTGATTATAAAATCTCTGACAAACTACTTTTTTTGTGGAGAAGTCTTCTTTGCATCTCAAACATAGTCAGTTGTGTCCCTTCAGGTTCACTGCAGGCTTTACCCTGACAGTGTGTATATGAGTAGTCTGTTATCCTATTAGCCCCACAAAATTGAAGTTTTAAATGCCTGGACTCTGATGGGAAGTGCATCCCTCTTATAAAGACAGATCGGGGTCAGACACAGCCATGGCTCAGAGAYGAGAAATTGTGGAGATAAAAATCTACTCRTGAGTGACAAGCTCTCTTTGTCTCYCTCCTTCCCAAGTCAAAAGAATACACACATTTCTCAGTACTAAGCCCTATGCCATCTATTTGCAGGAAAGATGAATATTAGGAATTATATTTTAGGCTGCTGTTTTACTTCACAGTATWGATGAAGTGAGATGCAAAATTAAACAAATGCTCTCTCAGTAAAACTATAACTTTCATGGAAAAATGCCATTTGCTAGCAGAACATGTACATGAGCCACGGCCTCTTCTCAGAAAGCAGCAAAGGGTGTGTACCCAAGGTCATAGTGACTATTCTTCCATTGTCATTTCCAAGAAGTCACAAACCACCTACTTCTCAAATGCCTTAGAAACTTGAAAATTTTTATAAAAAATAACTTGATAGGGGCACCAACTTTTTCTCAAGCAAACCACGGATCCCTAAAATATATATGTTATATTCTGTCTGTACCTCAGAGGTACTGTCTGGAACAAYTAATTTAAAAATGTATCTGTATAAATGGATACGTTAGCTCTGTATATAGACCTAGTCAAACAGAGCAGATAATAGGATAATTCTCCACTCCTTGCTACATAGAGAAAATTAATTACCAAGCAAATACATGCTTATTTTATTGCATCAGTGCYATGCAAGTCAGTTCAGAAAAGCTAAATTTCATGCTTCTTTAGTTCCACCTCAAAGTGTGCTTTTCCAACTCGTTAAAGACAAAAAGGAGTGAAAGGTGAGTGGTTTATGGGCACAGGTTAACACTATGAACTGATGCAAAGAAATAAAAAACCTAAAAAGYTCCTGTGTGCTTGATGGAATAACAGCTAGTAAGGTATTACACAGCAACTTTCATTTACTACAAACTATTAAACTACAGTAGGGCAGAAGGCTGAAAATGAAATTAAACTCAGCCATACATCACCAGTGATTCTCCTTTCAGCAGCTTTGAACTCTGCAATGAATGATGCAGTGAATGTGTGTGCTGGAAGCATTTGCAGAACAGGAAGCTACTTGCTCTGCAGATCTAAACTGGAGCAATTTACCATATAGGTAACCATATAGGAAAACTTTGAGAACATTAATTATACTGTGTATTACAAGAAAAAGTAGGATAGTGCAAACAAAAGTAAACAAAACTTTGACAGAATTTAATCTAGAATAACATCTTCTGTAAGTGTCCTTCAAGCAAATGGCATCTCCTCCTCGCTAATTCTCCTAACAAAAGGCTGAGTTACAGTGTTATCCTTGTTTAGTGGAAAGTATAGAAAATTAAGAAAAGGGTTTTTTTTTCCTTTAAAATTACCTCTCTTGTTATTTGAAGCTATTTGTTTTAGAACTGTTTTTTTCTAGTGGAACAGTTACAAAAACATCATATCATTCATTCACCAGTAATAAAACATCACTCCAGAAGAAAACATGTTCATACTTGCAGGACTTGCAGTGAAATCTACAACACTTCAATAATTTATGTTCACTTTCAAAGCCTCTGTTTTGATCRCATGAAAAATCAGGCTTGAAGAACTCCAAGGAGCTGAAAGCACAACCATCTGAATCCAAGACTCCAGTGACTTGGATTTTTACAGCTCACATAGAAATGTGACATATGTATACCAAAGTGAAGATGCAAAGCCAACCATAAAATGAATTTAGAAGGGGTTCATCCAACTGACATCACCTCATCAGCACTGTACAGATGTCCACAGCTCCCCATGTGCCATTTACAGATAGAATGTGTTCCTATTATGGTTTCAAGAGTACAAAATCTCTAAGCTCATATACAAAAACTAGTTCATGGTTTAAACAATACATTGGGATTCAATATGATACAGCAAACAGAATTCTATAAATGTTACATTCAACAGCTTAAAAACAAGAGCGGCATCTGCAGTTCGCATTTTTGCCTTTTTTTTTTGGCTACAACTTTTAATTCATTTTAATGTCATACAGCATTTTAAGACACAAGAAGGGGTTGTTCAAGAGTACTTATTGGCCTTTTAATCCAGACTGCATTCTTAAACAGAAAAAAATCAAATTATCTGTTTATAAATTACTAACTCTGTATTACTAAATTATCTCAAAACTGGATATTTGTAGGCACTGTAATAATTTKCACTTTAAGGATTGATTCACCTTTAATTTGGTTGCTGTAGAAACCTCGAGACTCAATAATTGGATATTGTGCTATAAAAAAAATWAGAGAATCCACAGATGGACACTGAGACACCCAAATTTCTTGTATAGCTTTGAAAATCTTGGCCCAAAACCATGTGGTATGAGGTTTTTAGAAAGTTAAAATAATTTTTATTAGTGTATTTCAAGACCAGAGTGAATAACCTGAATTACCAGAGCAATCTGGTCTGGTTTGACAGCTGGCCTTTCTTAGAGGGAGAATTTAGACTGGAGACATTCTGAGGACCCTTCCAATTGGAATTATTCTGTGCCTTTTTAGAAACAGTTCCTGAATGYATCTGCTGGAAAATTTGTACACTGATAGTTTAAGTAAGGCTGAGTATCATGTTACACAGTGGCAATCCAGATTACAAACTCACATTGGATCACAAAGAAAATCTCTCTCTGAAAAAAACCCCACACCCTGCTGCTGTTAAAAGGAAGGAATCCATGGAGGAGAGCTACAAGACCCGAGAGACCTACACCAAATTTATTTTAACAACAATCACTGCTTAATCTGAATTATTCTGACAGACAAATATGCAGATACTTGCCTACACTGTCAAGCTTCTGATTTTAGAAAATGCATTAAGTTTTTCTTGGCAAAAATCTGTGTGTAAAGGATAAGATTTTATGGGGAATTTACCTTCCCAGAATTGCAAAAGAATGCACATCTACCCCTGCCAAGTCAGTGTAAATWAGAAAGTTAAGAATAATTAAAATGCCTGGTTTACCTTAATTGACAGCGGACTTGGTTCAGCCACAAGGTCAGTACATCCCAGTAAATATCACAGCTTTTTGACCTTTCATTAAACTATTACCATGAACTACAGCAGAGCCTATGCTTGCTTTTAAAGGTAGTTTAAGATAATCCGCATTGTCTTTTAAGCTAAACCATTCTGAAAAACCAGTTGAGAGAAGGTATGACACCACATGGTCATGAACTGTGGCTACAGCTGGAGAGAGCCAGAGCACAACTCTGAGTGGACATACAGTGTCAAATATCTCATTTCTGAATAGAAATTGAAAGGYGGATAGCAAGAGTACTATTAATGGAAAATAAGCACAAACAATAACTTTCTTAAGCAATTGAGAAAATATCCCAAGCTGCTTTGTCAATTTAATTTCCSTAAGTTATGCAGCAGTCCAAAAAATTTAATGTTAAGAAATTCCTGTCAGTTCACACAAAGTTCATTGAGTCTTTTGCAGAGCTCCAGCCTGCACTGAACTGTTTTCAGAGCCTCGAGTACTCACAATGACACGTTGCAATGGCAAAGCCAAGAACCAAATTCCTCATGGTTGCTACTACCATGGACTTGTCCTCACAAATAAAGGACATGGAGTGRTAATTCAAGCTCTGATTCAGTTTCTGAATGAACTTTAACCTCCAGAAGCCAAAGCCACACCAGCTCCCCTTTCACCTTATGTTCTTTTTCCCTTTAAGTACTAATTAATTCTATATATAAAGGAAGCTCTTTTTTCTAACATGTGCCAAGACCTTAATACGAGCAATTGGGCAGATCTTCAGTATAACTTCATTGACTTTTAATGATTTACAACAGATGAGAATCTGTCTTCCAAAAGTATACTACTAATTAACTTATGAAGACTTGGCTGCTTGCAGTATTTAATATAATTCTTGAATGTTCCTAGGCATGCATCTGAATTTCAATGAAACKTGTACCAATAGATAGATATTGACATTCTCATGAATGCCAAATGAGTTCATTAGCACTTGTCCTGCAATGGTGAATACCTGCTGAATTTTTTATTGAGTGGCCTTCAAATGAAACTGCTGGCCACATATCAGGCTCCAACAGCTTTTCATCAAATCTCAAATTCTACCAACTTTTCCATCTTTTATTTGTGAAATGGACTGAGAAAATAGGAGGGGAAAAATAATTAGTAGAGAGACAAGAGGCAAGAATGTCACACACCACAGGCATGCTTACTGCACTGAGGCTTTGACATAATTCAATACACTACATCCAGGGWTGTGATTCCAGCCACCAAAGGGTCTATCAAAAATTATGAATCTTTTACACTTTTCCAAATAAAGCCATTTGCTTGATAATTAAGAGAGAATTGGGATGCCTTGTGGCAAAGGGCAAAGGTTAGAAGCACACTTCAGTCTTTCAAAAGTGGTATTCATGCAGCAGACTCTGTCAGCTCTGGCAATACACCWTAAGCTCTTGGCTGCTTATTATCTGATAGCAGCCCCCCACAGCATCCTTCCATTATGGTTTGGCAGCTGGTTCACATCCATTTCCCACACGTACAGTTTCCCCCTAGCTTGAAATGGGTCAGAGCTAGGTCATCTCCAACACTGCTGTTAACACTGACACTGCTTGCAAAATGGCAGTGAGGAAAAATGAAAGGTAATATGGAGGCCGAAGGGGAAATAGGGAACAGCAGCAACAAAGAGTTGTTCTTCCCAACTAAACACTAATGCATCTGAAAGCATTTGCAATTTGCAGAGACCAAAGAGAGTTAGGAGTGAAGGACAAAGCCAGAAGCCTACAGTAGTTAAAGGTAATTGACCTTGAATGTGAATTTAGCAGTGAGAGAGAGAGTAGAGAAGATTGTAGGTATGGGAGAACAGCATGCTTTACTTTTTTTCAAATGAATGCCAACTTATTTAAAAGGGAAAAGTAGATACTATGTGAGAGTAAGAAAGGAGCAAATAAAGCCYATGTACTTAGTGATGGCTGCATTTTCTGGTGAAAAATAAAGAAAAATCCTGGAATGAAAACTCTTAGCAATGCCATTAGCTAAGACTCCTCATATGGAAAATGCTCAGAACRCAGTGAAGTGAGATTGTTTTTGTGAGAGACTTATGTCTTATCCCTCATCTGAAGTTTCAGTATGTTTGAGTCCCATTGATATCAACTAGATTAGAACACCATTCTGGGAAGTTAGAAACAAAATAAAAAATATCTGGGAYGCAGGAGACAGACATGCAAACAGATCATTGCAGCATACACACAATGAAAATTAATTTCAGATGTAACTAYCCCTATTATTGGGATTGCATACCTAAATGAATATATAATGTACTCTATGTAAAAGTTGTAGCACTAACTCATTTGTGCTCATTGCTGTAAGACACTAACAAAATTCCTTATCTTGGAACARAGAAATGCACATGACCTCAAAATCTACGTACTGGGGGAGAATCTGCTGCTTAAACAATGGAAGAAGAGATTAAAATCAACACCTCTCCACTATGCCAGGTGAATTCTGGTTTTGGAAATTTGGTGGCCTGAAACAGTAAAACGTATGGGGAAAGTATAAGAAATGAACTCTATTTCCATAACAGAAAAGAAAGAATTTACAATATCTCTTTGCACATGACACCATTCCTGTTCTAAACTCAAAAGAAAACTTGTATGAGCAGGAAAATGAGTAGACCTCTTTCATCCCAGTCTTTTTCTTTTTTTGCAATAGGACCTATGAAAGTCATCAACAAGAATGTTATAATGAAAAATAATCCTAAAATACTCCAAATGATAAATTCAGTTTTCTGAAGCWAATATAAACATTCAGATGTGCACGAAAAGTTCTCACTGGTCTAAGGGCAGAGTATGACATATGAACTCTGTCATGTGATCAGTTCAAAACATAAAAGCAGTCACCCACACATGCTACCTTCTTAACGTTAATTAATTTCTTACTGCCCTTTTCAATTTTACACAAGATGATTTATATGGGCATTAATATAAGGTATAACGACCTCAGAAAAGCATATAAATGTACAGGGTTTTTAAGTGTGAACATATATTTTTTTTCTCCCTCCGCACTTTCACCACAACTGAATTTGTGTACATGAGTAAGCAATTTCAACACAAAGTGATAGAACTTTTACTTTCTCTCAGTGGAGACTTGAAGATTTGCAAGCATTAAAAGGGATTGTTTTTCTCCAGCAAGGCCAAGAGATACCCTGGTATATTGTAGGAAGCAGAACAGATTGCCATATTTTTCAAAAGGTAAAATCCTTTTGTACCATGCRAGTAGCTTAAACACTCCCTAAATGCACAGAGCCCTCCTGGGAAGAGAAGTTTCTGGCTGCAGCCTCCCACTGAAATATATGAATATGTTGTGAGTCCTCCTTCTTTCATCTTGGTTAAGGATCAACTAAATGTTAAATGCTAGTGTGAGAAATTAAGGTTGTTCAGGAAAGCACTAATTTTTCCCAAGTTCAACACCAGGGAATAGAGAACCACAGTATRGGCTCATTCACTCAAATCTGGTGATTAGAAGCATTCTCATAGAGAGCCAAATCTGTCTTGTGTATTGGGGTCTCATATACAGACACCCATCTGAATTCAGAAAGCCATTTGCTTAGAACAGCTGCTGGTTTAGGGTGGAAGTAYTTGGAAAAAGGAGAATATCTCCATGCTGAAATACAACCCACTTTCAAGGGGACGGTTCATGCAGGAAAGCAGCCTGGATGCCTTAGCTGATTTGAGTATGATTCATGCACTTCAAACAGTCCTGCATAAACAGACACAATTATTAAAGAATAACTGCATAATGTTTCCATTCATAAGAGGGTTTTTATTTGCTCTCATTTTTTTCCCTTTGAGGGAGAAAATTTCTCAGTTCAGAATGATTCTGTTCTTTCATGTGCAATTCCACCAAACTGTTTTTTGCTGTTTGGAACCCTCRATATGGAGTTCAACTCAGCAGCACYATTGTAGTCCCATTTTAAATGTTTCTTACTTGTATAGAGTTTTCTAAGATTAAAGGGACTTCTTTCTGTTTAAAATGGTGCTCTTGGAGCCCTTGGTTCATTTTAGTTTTGTTTGTAATACTCCTGARGATGTCAAAATGTTGGCCTCATGCCAGAAGATGAATTCCTGCAAACACTGTAACTACACAACACAACAAACCCACACCACAGAAATTTTCTAGTAAAAAACAAGGTACAGTAACTGAATTGAACCTCTTTTGTTTTTTAAATAAATGAGAGGAAGCAATTCTGCCAGACTTTTCTATGTCAAGGCTTTGTGAATATTGATGTTCCTAGCAGTAGTTTTATTCYATTAAGTATGGATTTAGTGCTTCTGATAAACGTCTAGAAACAGATTATTATGTTAGGAGCAATGAACAAGTGCTTCATTATACCTGTACACACTTGGCTCAGGTATAGGGTAGCTGCCTAGAGTGCCCTATCCCTGTATTCAGAAAGATGCTGAGCTCTAGTGCAAAACTGCACTAATTCAGCAGCACTAGACTGACTGTAGCTTTACTGCTAACACATTTTGGATGGTACATTTGTTTAATTTCCCCACTGACTTAGACCACAATCCAGAGCACTTYGCAGCACAAAGGCATGAGGCTCCTGCAGAAAAAGTTGGAATTGCACTCCATGATTTGCTGCATATTCAGTTATCTTRGTGGTAAGGAGAAGATGCTGAGACAGTAGAGGAAGGGAATAGTTGTTTTGTGTTACATTATCTTGGACAGCTATCAACATTCTCATAAAGAGCAGCCAAAGACAGGCTCTTGGCAGATCATGTGCATGGATTTTGGTTTTTGAGCCTGCTGTGTGGGTATCTATATCTAAGCTGGTCAACTCAGGCTCCTTTATATGGATTGTGATCTATATGATAAAAAGGTATCAAGGATTCAATTCTAACTCATTTTAAAACAGACATTAACTTCTGATCATCTGAACTGCATCACTGATGACATGGGCTGCCTGGGCGACTGTCTTAGATATGCATACACCATCCTTGGGATATACATTCATATTTATTCAGATGAATCCCACTTTCATTTATGGTATTGGGTTCCACTGSTCCAGGCTGCCACTTTATCATCTCTCCTTCAACACACCTGCTTGACTTTGAGACCACCAGAAAAAAAAGATGCAGCACAGGCATGAATGCTCCTTGACATCGGTTTCTGTGCTGCTCTCTATCCCATTGTGCAGGAGATTTTTCCATGGTTTTTGGTCCACATCCATGTCATGGTAACAACAGTCTTAGGCTGAGTCAACCACTGTGTTTGATTCAGCTCACAGCTARACTTCATACTTTTGCTATCTTCTGTGAAAGGTATTTAATTTTTTCATCAACCTTCGTGATGAATAATGGGTATTTATTATCTTGAGAGGTTCTCATTTGCATTCAATCTTGTGGCTTAAGCTCATCAATAATACTAATTCACACTTACATAGCACATTTCATCTGAAGAACATCAAGCATTTCATAATTGTCAAATGATTAAATTTTACAACATCTCCCAAAAGTAAAAAGTACTTCATTCACAGAAGGCCTGGTCGCTATTGTTACTATGTCTGCATGCTGGGATTTTGGAGAATTGGCATGAAGCTCAACAGCAAGCTGTACACATATAGTTATATAAAGATTCCTTTTTTGTGTTCAACACCACGTTGGAGAACAATTYCAGCATGTTAAGGGATCTTTGTGCTAACTTGTTCAGCAATATTGCATTAAACCCAGCAGTTCTCAACCAYGTTCAAACTCAGTACAATGGTCAGCACAGTTCAGGACGAACTTAAACCTGTTCAGTCTGAATTCAGAAGCTATTAGTAGACTGTAGAGATTGGATACCTTTACCTGTATTAATTTCCTTGACGTTTCCCAAGTTACCAAGAAAACTGGGATGAAATCAATTTCATGTGTATTCAACATCATCAGTCTTTCCTGTCTGTTTRCAAGTCTGCATCACATGCATCCAATTTTTGGGACATACAAGACCTGCACATGCAGTTTCTCAGAGCACATTCTCTTTTCTTTGGAAAAGATGGAAAGCAGGAAAACTCCACAGAAGTCTACACCAAGAAATTTCTAGAGCAGGGCACTACTACTGTTCACCTACAGAAAAAGGGAAGGGAAATGGAAACATTGAGTGATATCCTAGAAAAGGGGAGATTGGTGTAAAAAGGAATAAAAGGTCCAAAAAAGGAATAAAAAAATAAAGGAAAGCATKCAGTTGAAATCTGATAAAAGCAGCCTAAACAGATCCTCTATAGGCACCCCTGTCCCATGCTGGGTATCAGGTCATGCCACAGCTGAAGCCRCAGAGTGAGGCTGCAGCTCAGCCCCTCTGAATAAAATATGGGGTAGGTCCCAGCTCCACAGCTTTGCTCTGCCAAGGCTTCACCTTCCGGACAGACCTGGTTTGGCACAGGGCATGCAAAGATAGGGAGCATCRATAATGACAGATGTTCCCTTGTGGTGTTGTTCAGCAAGATTCTGGATGATATTTCCAAAATCTATATCTGATGAAAACTAAAAGCAAAGGGAATTATTTCATTAGAAAAGGATAGCCTGTCTTTCCAGAAGTGACTGCAAGATCTGTTCCCTTCCATTTAACTAATACCATTGTCCATAATCTTAACTGTGCCCTGTAGGCAACACTTTTGACACAATATTTTTAGTACAGCACAGACGTCTCCTACAGAAGGGAGCCACAGATGAGCACCACAGTCAGGTAGAGTAAACATTTGAGATTTGGCAATTTTGATAATTAAATTTTCTCCTTCCTTTCTGTAGTACTTCATTCAAGTAAGTGAATAAAATGTTGTTTGCACCTATTTTTCCTGGACAACTGTCTGTTTAAATAAGTAAACACTTATGCTACACACAATTAAACTTCTTCCTAACCAGCTGTGAAATAGCTTGTGTTTTCTGTCACAAAATCCACGGTAACCTAAACCCAAAAAAAGAATTACAAATCTAGAAATATGAAGGCCAGACATGCAGAACTATTCCTAACAATGGCTAACACAAATAATTTCCAAGTTAGAACTCACAGACTAGAATTGGCTAGGATTACGTTTAAATCATAAAATCTTGKTTTTTTAATGCCATCTGAATGTCAGAACTTTGGAGTGCCATATTTCACTTGAAACATGTCATTTCACACTAGGAGAGGGACATTTTTCAGAGTTACACATAAAAAGATGTCTCTTCTCCATGGTAATTCATGAAAGAGATTAAGCCTGTGTTAACTTTGCTGTGTAATCACTTGATAGTGCTTTCCCATGCTGCTGTGGTAATTGAACACTAAGTAAACMACAATAGCAGAGAAGGTTTTACACCATTACCATACACATAAGAATATTATTACTTGTCGCTATAATGAGCAGGTYTTATAATACCAGATTTTGCAGACATGATACAGAGATTTTACCACCTTATTTACATCACTGGTTCAGTTTCCTGGCAAACAGCAGCTACCTCTCTCAAGGGTTTTTTTCCAGCTCACCATCCTCTTGCAAAGGAATATCAGCAATCCTTTCTCCACTGGTGAACTCAAGTGTAATTCTGTTAGTCACAGTGTCAACGGAGAAGGGTGTTGAGAGAGTTGTACCTTGAGAATATTGTAACCGAAGTATATYCCAATATTATATTTGAATGAATATTAAGAAAGCTAGAGAAGGGTGCACACGCTGATTACAGCATGATACTTCATAAAGAATATTAAAAAACTATTAAGACCATGTAGGTACCTATTCCTAAAACTCTGATCCCTCTGTAACCTTGCAAATTTCAATCTGAGTCTGAGCATAACTGAAGAAAAATCCTCCAAAATTCATTCAGTCTGAAGRAAGCACCAAACCAAACACACACAAGACATTAAAGGTAACTGCAGTGTTGCAAAGATGGAGCACTAAGATGACAAAACAGAGCTGTGAACACAGAATGAGCCCTGTATGGATGTGGTAGGGTCTGTGAAAAGAAGCAGTACTTGGCAGTTTGGGGACCATCCAGCGCAGCCTCCGCACTCCTGCAGCCGTAGCAGGACAGACAGAAAAGTGCCACAGCAGAAGCACAAGGGGAGCTGGTGTAAGGGGGCAGTCAAATCCCCTCTGCTTTCTGCGCTGGGCACTCGGTCCCGCCTAGTCCCTGGCAGTGGAGTTGTTACATGAAGCAGCCAGAACTCTGAAGACAACAGAGAAGCCMGCTAAAACAAGGGTATCAGTATAATGAAGCCTAAAGGGACACTTRCTTTGTTATGTCTTCAGAGTATGCCCTCAGAGGATATTGTGTTGTACTCTTGCAATAGAAAACTTTGAACAGGAGAAAGGACAAAATTTTTCTTTTTATTCGCTGAATATCTTGTATTGCATGTGGTCCCTTGGTTAAAAATTCATAAGTCCTTAGCACTCAGAATTCTCAGGCAGTCCTACTTTCAACACACTTTATATTCAGTTGGCCTTATTCTTAAAAACAACCAGTAAAATTCTGCTTTACAACCTCTCCTGTGCTAAGGGGTTTTTGCAAGCAAAACTACTCCCTGAATCCTGGGTTTCCATCATTTACAATTCAAAATGAAAAACATCTAACAAAATTAGCTAGCTGTTAATTGTATTTCAAGAAATGGGGCTCTAGAGGGTGTGGAGAAAGAAAGGAAAAGTGTGTAGAAAATTATTTGCATTCTTAATTGTTTACGCAATGTGACAGAAARAAATAAAACAACAGAGAAGCAAAAGATTAGCCTATGCATAAAGTTTCCACAGAGTCCAAATTTAAGTGCACACAATGCAGCACTGCACAGTGTCTTGTGATTGTAGCTAAAACTGAAGTTGAAAGTCAAAAACTAACCAAGAGAAAATAATTTTATAATTTGTAAGAAAATCTAAATTTGCATGAAAAAAAATTTGTGGGAATAATATTTTTCATGGACTTGAAAATTAGTGCTGAGCCAGGATTGATTAAACTTTCTTTGGTACAACACTGACATATTTGATTTTGATACCTTTTAAATTAAACCTTTGGACTTTGCTATTTGAAACAATAAGCTTCATTTACAAACTCACATGAACTAAATAAAATAAGATATATATATATTCTACTTCACTCAAGATTTCCCTTCATTTTCCAATTCACCCAATAAGCTGAGGAATTCATTATTCATCCAAATCTAATAATTATTCCATCAGAATTAAACAGCTAAAGTGCTCTTTATTGCCATGAAGATTACTGTGGCACTGTTTCTGTTTTACTTATAGCAAACTGAATTAGTGTTTCATTTCCCTTTTAAGTGGAATAGCATATTATTCATTGATTCAGTAATTCAGGGGCTTTGAGTTATCTAATCAAGTGCTCCTTGAGAGCATAAAGATGATAAAGTTTTACAAATTGTAATAAATTGCCTTTGAATGTAGTTATAACTAAATTGAAGTTAGTGTTGCTCATKCTACATTTTAAAAGTCAGCAGCAGTTTTCTGATTGGGGAAAAACCCCTTACAACATATTTTTCACACATTTTCTGGTGAAGGGGAAAAAAACCACCCTCCTTTCACAACATCCCAATTCTCATAGGCGCTTTCTATCTGTGTGTTGTCAGCTAATTGCTTGGAATTTAATTTCTACTTTTGCATTTAGTGCCAGTGCTGTCTACTGTCCCTCATCCACCATCAGCCACAAGAACATACAACTGGGTCCATTCCTGCTGTGGCCAATTATCACCTCCACAAACAACACCATGACCATGAAACAATGAGGAAATGTATCTGAAGCATTAAACACACTAAAACAAGGATGAATACRGTACTGGAAATCCACAGTGTATCAGAAAAATTAATTCAGTCTCCAGTGTTACAAGACATTAGGGATAGAGAGAACTCATGATATAGCTAGAATCTGCATCTTATGAGTGCTCCCTCCTATCTTTATCATTCTTGAAGAGCCAATAAACAGCACCTTACCCTGCTGCCAAACCAAGGCTATTCAGTTCTTTAGCCTCTTGCAGCACTTGCCAGCACACATACCATCTCCTTTAAGAAATGCCAGTTTGTGATAGTGATTCATTTCAGTACTAAAGCACAAAAGACAAAATATCTTACCGTTTTCATTCTGGCACAAAATTAAATTTCACACCTAGCACAAAATTAAAACTATTAGATTGTTGTTCTATCATAATTTAATCTCAACCATTTTCAAGACTCTCATTAGTCTCTAAATTACCAAAAAACTCATTTTCCCATTACAGAATCAAATTCTGCATTTCCTATTCACCCGTGTATAAAATATTTACACACATTCTTTTGCTTATTTTTAAATATTTACACACATTCACACATTGCATTTTCTAACACCATTGACACTTTGTTCTCTTCTTGAGAGAAAGCCCAGCTCGGGCAGGGTGGATGTGAATTTCCATACACAGGTGCAGGACAGGTTGCCCTGCTTGAAGCCAACTGCAAGCCACAAAACCAGGACTGGAAGAGACACAGAACCAGGCTAAAAGGGGGCACATGATTTCAAGGTAAATCAAGGTGCTGGCTGCCTAAATGGACCATCTTACTTCTACTCCACCCTTGAATCATTTCTTCCTATATGTTCAGAATTTTCTTTTTCTGAGAATAATCACTATTTGCAGAACAATTTCTGTAATAATAGAGATTATAAATTCCTGGTCTAACATTTCCCAATGGATTAAGGTAACTGATAGTCCAAAYTTGAGTTATAAAGGCTGGGTTTTTATTGTATTTCAGGACAATATTGCAGATAGTTAATTCCTAGGGTTTTTCCCTATCAATTAACATTTATTGTGGTTCTTCCCTGAGCCAGTCTTGAACAGTTGGTGTTTTATGACTAAGCAGTTTCTTCTGTTGTATTTTTTATATGTGCCAATGGAAAGCAAAGAAATAYTATCCTCTCTCTAAAGGAAATCTCCTGAGCAATAAAAAATATATTGTAACTGCTGCAACAAACTTCATAGAACAGTGAATCATCTAGCAATTTAAAATTTTTAAAGAATATTTGAGAAGATAATTTATAACCAAATAGGTGGCTATGAACCCTCCTCAACAGCATCATAATACAAATTACCACTCAACAGCCATTTAAAAGAGGAAGATGTAAGGATTTTTAGAATTTGTTGCAATTCAAAAACTTTTCTTTAGAACTGCATATTTTCCCATTGCATTCACTGCATACAAGCTGTCAGTATTTACTTTTCAGGAATCAAAAAAATTGTATCATTTTTGAGCTGACACTGCACTTATCAAGACTTTTTCATCTACAGAGGAATTTATACTGACTTACACAAAGCTTTGTGCTGGAAATCCTGTACCTATTATTATTTCASTGTTCTCAGGCAGCCCATGCAGGAGATTTGACATACAGGAGATTTGTTTCCTTGTCTATATTAATTGCATGTAATCTATGAACAACAGTAGGCCACAGAAGTATCAGACAGTTGAAGTATCAGTACAGTTAAAAGCAGGCAAGCATTTGGGCCCAGATCCTTCAGGAAACACTTAATCTCTTAAGAAAGCTGCAACTAACATGAAAAGGTGTGTTTCAGAGAGACTGGCTGATGCACTGAATARAACTTCAGATAAAACTTCAGCATTGTTGTTATAACACTGTAAGAGATGCTGATTGGAAGCTTGGCTAAAGTCAAAGGAGAAATGATACTTGACTTTTCAAGACCAATGTGATCAAACAGAGCTATTAGCAGCATTCACTTGCTATTAACTAAGCACAAACCAGGACAGGGAAATTTAAATTTAACTGCAAAAMAACTTTACAGAGAGTCATCATAAACAATTGTATTTGCACCACGAATGTTAACCTAAAAATTACATGCTCTTGTAGTTTGATACACCAGCTATTCAGAACACAGTGGAAAATGTTTGCTACATCATTTAAAAATGGCAAGTTTTGCCACTTTACTGACTTACACATTTCAAGCAAGAGAAGCTGCACAAGTAGGGAGCCACTTGTGGAGTTTATGCCAAGATGAGCCTTAGCTCTGCAAAGTTTTATTTCTGAGTTAGTGTGTCTGATTATTCAGCAAGGTGAGTTTGTGTGACGCTGACAAACTGGGATTTACCTCTCTACAAGATCAGTAAATCCAGTGAAGTCCAGTGTGAGCATACACTCCTTCAAAAAGCATGTTACAGACATTTTTTCTGAGCAACATGGACATAAAGAGTCCTTCCTCCCAAGACCTGGATGTCAGTGTTGAAAGAGTGTATTGCTACACAAGGTTGTAACAAAAATTAGTACTGCAAATATGAAATAGTGCTCCTTGGCAAGGAACAGATGCCAAGAGATGTTCTTTACTACTTCAACACTAAAAGAAATTAAAAATTTGGAACACAACTTCGCATAAAAGCAAATATGAATAACTGCAYCCTTTCTCTTGGGATATTCTGCTCTGAAAATCAAATCTGCATCTACAATTTCTTAGAGATTCAAGTATATTATGCATCCAGAAAGTGTTACACAGACAATCCATGCAGACCACACCTGCTCAAACACCTATTGCAAAGGAAATGCAGTTTTATTCCATGTAGGCCTTCCATATGTAAAACATTTAGAGAAAATAACATTTCTTACCTCGAAATGCATAAACCCCAAAATTATCATGCTACTGGCATAAAAATGTTAGCACCCTTTAAAAATGGGTGTATTGATTTCTACAGCTATTGAGTTTCTACCTTACAATTTAAAATCTCACTTTGAAATCATCAAGGCTAAAATTTCAATTATTTGGGTTTTTTRAGAGAAAGAAAGGTTTTCAAGTCATCCCATTTCTCCGGGACCTGAAGAGTTAAGAAAAACAGTCCATAATTGTGAGTTTTATAATAAGAATTGTCAACCCTAATGATCTCAGTAAGGGAAAAATTAAGAAAAGGCCCACAGGGAGATGAGATGCCAAAAATGTAATAGAGGAAACAAGGGCAAAAACATCATCAGGGAAAGAAYCTTATGTAACTTAAAGCAGTCTGACCTTAATAGCATTGTTTGAAGAGACATTAAAGATTATTGGTTTTACACCTCAGCCTATAACAGCACTTAAATAAAAACAGGTCCTCTAGCACACTTGAGTAGCTYCACTGAAATAATGTTTCTGGGTAGTAGCTCTGTATTTTTCAGATTTTCTAATGTACTAAAGCCTAGCTYACTGCCTTTCGTTAAAACTTATGCACTTCTCCAAGTGTGTCTCTTATTTTTTCAATGGTAAGGAAGTGAAGGGCCTGGCCAAACAGACACCAGTGTRGAAGGATTAGATCCCATTTTGTACCCAGGGAGCATAAAAATTGTTTGTTAGCCTTGGGCACTGGCGTTACAAGAACGTAATAAGAGCAATGAAAACACACCAGCCCTTGCAAATGAGTATTCCATGTTTTGCCCTTCCTGCCATGTTGTCATCTTATTGCAGGGGTTCCATACTGCTGYCTCCTTATCACAAAAGTTCCATACCTTCTTGGTGTTTCTCKTGGGCAGCTCCTCAGAGCACTGACTCTTTCTTCTTCACAAAGCAGCCAACAGACTCCAGCTCCCCTCTCAACCCCACCCCACTCTTTTACAGCATCTTCTTCTCATTGGTTACAGCTGTGGCCTGTTAAAGTCAGGCCTGCTGCTAATCTTGGATAATTGGCCCAGCTGCAGCTCCTTAGGRGTAAGATTACTTTCTAGACTACCTTTATTTTCTTATATTCTATCTCCCTACACTGCCACACACAAAAGTCTGCTTCCCTGTCTTTACCACCACTATCCCCAATACAAGAGAGTGTCTGTCCATACATCTCTTCCCTCATTATTTAATATGCATTCTGCATCATGGTTTTCTTGCTAAGGCACCACTTAATGTGTTTCCACAGGGTATTAACCAGCTGCATTCAGCACACATAGTGRATTCACTGGAACAGCTTATTACCATATTAATTTTTATTTTGTCCTTGCCCTAGTCCCAAACCAGTAGTTTGGTTTGGAATGCCTAACATGACTTTGGAGCATGCTTTTCATTTCCACACAGTCTCCTATCACAGATCTCTTCCCTAAACCTTACTTCTGCCATGCTGGCTCGGTGAAATTCTAACATGGATCAAGAGGGCAGGAGGATAAGTGCAACACAGCCTCAACTAGCACACAAGCAATTTTTTAATCATTTTGTTATTGAGACCTGATTAAAGCAGGTACAAGAACCATCCACGAGGCACCTTTTGAAACACTGTTATGGTCATCATATCTGGCATCCACATGGAGTTTCCTGATTCCATGGAAAAGAAGGAGGTTGTACTCCTTGAATTAATTCTGATTTGTCTCTAGACAAAGTGATGTGGGCAACTTTATTTTCTGTTTATCTTTTTGTCACCATCAGCAGGTACCAGTCTGACTGTTCTTAAGATCTGCTTTACTAGAAAGTAGCAAACTTTCTAGAGTTTACTAGACACCAGCTCTTGTGACAGAGTTTGCAAGAAACCAAACCAAACCTKATCTGCAGGTAGTCTGTGAGATTTCTAACTTTGGCTGGAGCCTCTCTCCATTTATGTATAATTATTATTCTCRTGGAGTTCAGTTCTTTTCAGACAGTATTTACTTTCACTGCACCATAATCACCAGAAATGTCAGACTCATTCACAGTCTTGCATTACATTTGGCTTATGTAGTCTTACCTTTGCATTAAGAGGTCTCCAATTCAGAATCTCCATGTTATTACTTGAGTCTAAAACAATATTATTACATTTTCCACAGATTTTGGACTTCTTTCTTGCCCAGTGCCTTCCTTTAATTCTTTCATGCCTCTTTCTCTTTGGTCACAAAAGATTCTTTTTGATCTCTTCTGTTTAAAGCTATCCAAATTTCTTCTCCTCTGMAAGCAGGTTTTGAGAACTCAGTAATTTCTCTGCTACTTTAATAAATTCTAAGTTGCTGCAGGGTGATTTTTTTCTTCTTTTTTTTTAATTTTATTTTTATTTTTTTGTGGTGCATGCCATGGTTAATTGCTGTAATTGTTCTTTTTCTTGTATAATTTATAGCCCCACGTTACAGTACTGCAATTCTAATAACACTTAAATTTGATCACTATGGGTCACTGGTACACCTGCTAAACTGAAGATTTTGGGTCAAAAATTTGAAACTAAATGAGGACTTTTCAAGCTTGCTGTCCATTATAAAATTTGAAAATAGAATTTATCATCTAACTAGTATGTAATTTCCAGCGCTAACATAACTCTTTTTCCTTTTTTGSCCTTTTAAGAATCAGAATAAGCCATTTTCTCCATTTTAATACTATTGATTGTTTTCTTTATGGCCTCCTTGAGTGGTCATTTCTAATTCATTTCCTCCAGCAAAGGCTGCAAATGTTCTCTCCATTTACTATAATTAAGCTTTCATTAAMCTGTACACATTTACACCAAACATGTTGCAGTCTCCTTCCATGAAGCCATAAATGTCTTAGTTTGCTCTAATACCCATTAGGCAGTGATGACAAAGCTGAACACACTACATAACTTCTTGTCTGTATTTCAGCCACAACTTCAGAACTAYGACACTAACTAGCCATTCCAAACACTACCTCTTGATTTTATTATCCCTAACAGAAATGGAAAAAAGTTAAAAAAAGATAGGATCAGGGGTAGAGAATTACAAACCTATAAACTTAAAATAGGAGTGAGTTCTTTTTAGATTTTAAGAGAAGGGCAGAAGATGAGGGGGTTGGCATGGAAGAGCAAAGAGGCCTTATAAGGAATCTGATTGTGGAAAGACAGACTTACAAAAATCCCTTCAAGACTGCTTCTCTAAATTAAATGCTTGCACTAAAAAAACCCCAAAAAACCACAAAGAAATAAAAACCCCACAAAAAAATAAAACAAGCCAAAAAAAACCCCCACCAAACAAAAACCAGGGCCCAAAAACCCATATCAAAACCAAACAAACCAATACCAAGCAACAACCTCAAAATCAATCACAAAGAACTCTTATTCATTAAAAAAAAAATGTGATTATGTGAAAAATAAGGATATGTACTTCTTCCAAAAATGTTCTGGTTTTGAAATTTTCATATGTAAAGGAATAGATGAGGTTCAGTCTCCTCTTTGTACTCTGGGCAAGACCAGGTGTCAAGCCTATGCCGCAGAAAGTGCCTTCCTGGTCACCTTAGATAAAGTCTTAATCATCCCAGCTCTGCAGGTAATAACAATGGTCTGCCTTGCAATGGTGGCTCACTGAATATCAAAGGACCTGAACTTGCTGCTTTAGTCTGAGTRTGAATTGAATCATTTTAATTTTGATGACCCTTGCTAAAAGCATTTTTGCTCCAACCTCTTTGCTTATGCTCCTTYCTATACACGTACATGCTTTCCTCTGAACCCATTCATAATAACTCATATATAAATTTCTCCAATTTTGCCGATGCCAATGACAGCAAGACATTGTGTGCTTGCTTTTATATCAGATTATTCTATTTTACACATTGGGCTGGTAAAAGGAGAGAGGTTCCACAGAAATAAAGCAGCTCACACAAATCAAGGCATACAAGGCCCTTTTGCTGGAAAATGTAAGGAAGAAAATGCTAATCCAGAAAAACCTGAAGATTCTCAGTGCCTGTAGTTATCRTTGCCTAAAAGCAGTGCCTCGCTCTGTTGTGCAAGGATTCAGAAACAAATGCACCCATTCCAACTTTGCCAGCCACTATCTCRCTGCAATTGCATTTTAAAACAGCTTGTTGTCATCTGACAAAAGTAACAAGGATTACATCTTGCTSAACTCCAGAGGATTTAGGAAATGCTTTCTTACAGTCAGATTGGRGTTTTCTGTTGTGTTCAGATTGGATTACAGTAATTCTTTGTGTGCAGATTTGCTAGCACCATTTTTACAGATCTTGCAGGAACAAAAAACAATGAGAAAAATCTCCACTTGAGGGAACAGGATGTCTGGTGTAGCGGCTCTGCATCAGCATTTTATCCTACAGTCATTTGAAAATTGTTTGGTGCTCCTCATTCAAGATTCTGACATGTTCATGACTGATGTACTGGAATGAAAATCCAAAATAATAYAGTTCCTACTATTTCCTAGGCCATGTAAATGCCACACACCGGGAAAACAAAATGTCAGAGAAAAGGCAGTTGTGTAATTTTTTCTAATGTTRCAGAATTTCCTTCTTCAATATCCCCAGCTTAGTTTATCTTTATATATTTCAGAAGTGCTACATTATAATGCTCCAAAGGAAAATCCAGTGCAGGTTGTTGGAAACCTAGTCTGAAAACTAAAAAAGTAATAAAAAATACTAAAGCACCATACTAATGAATTGGAAATCATTGGGGAAAATAACGCCTAATTTATTGGAGTTACTGGAGATTGCCTCCCTTCAGACCTGCAAAATTTGATTTTTCAGGTAATTTGAATCCTGTAGTCTGGACTTGGAGTAAATTTCTTTGAGTCTATTGCTTKGGTCAATATTAAATATTATTTTATATATTAGATGTTGGTGTCTTTCTCAGAAATATTGTAAATGACTCTGCAGAAATTTGTTGTCTCATTCCCATCCTGATTTTCTTGTACTTTATACATACTTTGCACTTATGCAAGGGGTTGTAGGAGATGCACAGGAAAGAAGGATATTTTGCCCTGAATCTAATTTTCCTCTCACAACTTCTTGACTCCAGTCCTACATGAAAATCRCAGAGAAAAGTTTCCAAAAGATTATGTAAAGTCTCATGAATGGAACAGGTCTTGCATCAAAAGTGCTATTTCTGTTATATTTCAGTAAGATTGAAATATTTAATATMTTTTGAGGCTATTACTCTTGCATATGCTTAAGTCTTCCATGGAAACTTGTGCTCCTGAAATCATTTCAGGGCATTTCTAAAAATTACACCCTGCAGAGTGATGCCAGGGTTTTGCAGATATTGCTTCCACTCTTTGTACATGACTGAGTTTGTGTTTAATTTTGTGGTTTGTTTTGTTGTGGTAGTTTTTAATTAGACCATCACTGGATAATTAATTTAACAGATTAAAGAATTAGGTWGGTAAAATTCCTCTAAAATTATTTACATAGAAGTATAAGTGCATTGTACAAAAAGTAAATAATTTAAATAGGGATTCTYTATTAATTGACAATCTTTACTTTTACTGGGCCATGACATGCAAAATTGGTAGGAACTTACAGACTCAAGATCAGAGTTGCTAAGTTTCCTGAAAAAGTGAAACATTTCAAGAGAAAGTTTCTACACAGTGATTTGCAGAAGKCTATATATATTGTAATTAACCAGGAAGAAAAATGGCAAAACGAACTGTAGCCCCACTTGAGACTTTTTAAATGAATTTTGATTTTTTTTTTTTTGCTCTGTTTTGATTTTAAATACTTCTATTAACAGTATGAAGTAGCACATAAATACTCTGGCAATATTTTCGCAGCCAAAAGAACAATTTTTTAATATCTTGGAGTACCAGGGCAACCCAGGGACTCCTAAAATTTATGGCTACGAAACAGTCTTTCCCTCCAGCTGTAATTAAACAGAATACTCTGTGAAATAATACTAATTAGAATTATTGCTTTGTGTTGTTTATCATTTGATGTATTCTTATTTATTCAAGAGCACATGAAACTGAGCTTACCATGCCCCCTCTCCATAACAGACTACAAGCTGGGCCTCTGCCAGAAGTAATTTTAGACATGACAGAATGACTAACAGTGGAGAAGGAAGCATTGTTTCAGGGAACCAGTCACAGTCTACCATTCCAGAGGTAGCTTCCCGCTACAGTTTTGGGAGAATACATGCACTTTTGGAGCCTTAAATAGCACATTTCTTACAGGTATAGTTGAAATRGGGAATTATAAAAGTGATAAAGAAAAAAACATTTTGCCAGGCAGTTTGCATGTAATTATTTTTCAACAGATTGATTTCTCTAAACTCACCTTTGCCTCTGCTTCAGGCTGTCCAAGTCTTATTATTTATTCCTCTAAACAAACCCCTTCCTCCTAAATCTATCACTTTAGACATTTACAGCTTAAAATAAGAATCCTGTTTTTCTTAAAGAGCTTCATCAGCTCTTCTCCTCCTCCTCCTCCCTGAGGTGGACTGCTCATACAAGGGTGCCCTTTGTATCCCATGCAGTGCCATGTTCTAACTATKCTCTCCACCAAACCCTTGTTTAACATCTATACAGTGGAATCTGGGAAGGGTGGAGTGACAAGAGCAGCAGCAGCAGATCCTGAGTGCCAGCAGCCCTGAGCAAGTGTGCACCTCTCTGCCCAGGAACCACTGCTCCCAGAGCAGGGTGAGAGCACACACATCTACCTGGGGCTGCCCCTGGGCTTTCTACCTGACTGTTTCTTCTGTCTTTCAAAGCAAGTAAAATACTCAGGTCTGGAATGATATCCTCACCTCCTTTACTGAAGCACCTTTTAAATATTTTGTGTCATACAAACGGTCTTTATTACAGGGAAACCTCTTTTGTTGCTATATTATGACAGCTCATTCATCTTATTTGTCAAGTTAAAAGATTTAAGAAAAGTTATCTCTCTATATATTTCTTGGAGATGAGGCTTTTGCTTAGGAAAAGAAAAGAATCTCCCCAAGAAATTACATGTTTAATGAGAAAGAACATTTATTTCTGCCACCTCCCCAACACATTATGTAGGCTGCATCTGAGTAGCAGAATCCCACAAAGCCTTAGCTTTTTAAAATGCAACCAGAATCCCTTTTGTGTCATGTTTACTTCCCTTTATGAGCAAAAAGGAAGCTGATGGAGAGATGCACTGTAAAATATTATTCAAATGTCTTTTTCTATGTGTGACAAAGCAACACTGAAACAACAAAAAAAGCCTAATGAAAAGAGAAGAGAAAGAAAAGAAGACGTAGATTTGTAGGTCAGCTGGAGAGGAGGTGTGGCTTCCTTTTACAAATGTAAGTTTGCAAGGAGGAATCTTTGAGGAATGGAACTTTATTAATGGGACTACAAGTCTCAGTGGTTTCCTGAGTGCCTGCCCTGATAGGCTCTCCTGTTGCAATCTTGTACTCTAGTACAAGAAATTGAGTCTTTCCTCATCTGATTAGACCTGTGCATGCATTGCCAAGCTGATAGTGTAAGCAAATAGAGGCTAAAGTTTTAGCTCTTCATTGTGGATGAGGAACACCCCACAATGCCTATAGAACAAAATGCTTCTTTGTCTTCCTTCTCCTTGCAGGATGTGGATTAATCTCCTGGCATAAGTAAGTACTGGCAGAAGCCAATGCCTGCCTGATGYACACTGAGCTGCCAACAAGCTCTAGAAACTTGTCTGTAGCAGAAGCAGGTTGCTCAAAGAGCAAAGARCTGAACTCAGGAAAATGGTGAATCTTCTGTGCTGCTCGATTCTCCCTCTGTTGTTTTGCATATTAATCCCTATTGACAGTTTTGTAGTTCCTATCACCTTCCAGATTCCTRCCATCTGTAATGTGCTTGTTCCTTTGCAAGCTGTCACCAACTAGCAAGTAATCTTGGGAAGAAAATTCGATCACAAAACTGGGGGGAACACTAAACTGTAGCTTGTTCTCCCTTCCTGCAGGACGGATGTGACATTGGTACCTTCATCACTTCATGTTCACAATGCGAGTTGCTTTCTATCCAACCCCAAACCTCTTGATKGTTCTTGCTGCCTGCAGTTTGACTCTCACTCCAGTTCATCAGCACTGAATGTGTGGCTCATTCACAAACTCTGCCGTAAGCCACACCAGCAAGAGCATCAACTCAGCCAGCTTGATAAATTCACCCTCTAAACTCAAGGCCACCCACCAAAGAAACTCCAGGCACATCCTTTGTGATGCTATAATAAACTTACTCAAAAAAACCCAACTTGCCAGTTTCCCCCAAAAAGCAAAACATTGAACCTCTGAACTTGTAAACATACAAAGAGAAATGGAACTTGATACTGAGTTGGCCATCCCAGAAGCGTTCCCAYTGTTAGTGACAGCAGCTTTGTAATTTACAGACCCCCTCTGACAAAGCAGCTCCAGCCCCGGCACAGGCTGTAATTTAACACTGGCTGGCAATAAATTAATCTGAAATGCTCCTGTGATGCTCCCCTCTCAGACCAGCTAAAGGAAGCAAATGAGATTCTGGGGGCCTCCTGTGCACTTCCCCCTAAATTCTGTAATCTGTTTGTATTGGCTGATGAAGACAATTCCTGAGGGAGGTACCTTCCAAATAATTTTTATACTGTTCATCCGACTATTATTTTCCCTTAACAAATACAGAATGTGTAAATAYATCCAAATTAACAACWCAAGAGTCACATAAGTATTCTTTGTTAATCAATTACTGAGGGATTTTCTCCATTTACATTTTAGGCAATTTGCACATCTGTAAAAAGCATTCACAAAAGTTCATGTAAATAGAATGCTTTACATTACTTATATTAACATCTTATCTGTGTATATCTAAAAAACAAATAATTAGAAACACAGCTCAAGGTTACCTTTTATGGTAGATATATTTTCAATTAAAATTATTTCCATTTTTCATTTCTAGTTCATTTTGTAATATCTTCYCTTTAATTAGAAACTACTATGCGTTATTTGCTTTTAAAATAGGTGTGCCTCCAGATCAGTCTGAAAACTACCTGAAAAGCATGTGTAATTATTGTGATTAATGCAAAAACGGGGTTTTTCAACTCAAATTGCACAAAAGGTTTAATTTAGAGCCAAAATTGACTAAAAAATATCCTATACAGGAAAACTTACCTTGCTTTTTTTTTTCCAAAACATTTTATCTTGACCTGTCTTCCACCTAAGTTAGCACTCACAAAAATAACATTTCCATGGTAACTGTTCTTTTGCTTCATTTTTAGAGATGCTGAAGAACCTCAGCTACCACTGATACCAAACAAATCTGTGTATGCTTCACACCCCTGAAATTCATATTGCACATATTTTCCAGTGCAGGTGCTCATTTTTTTGTTAATTCTTTTCCTCTAAATTTCAATTAATATCTGTCCCTGAAAAATAYTTGGACTGTGTAATATAAACTCTGCATGCTTGACAGTTTACAGAACTGGTAAGTAGAACAAAAACACCCTCAGTGCTCAGTGAGAAGTCAAACATAGCTAGATGCAAATAAGCTTTGGAGAATGCAACAAGGAATGGATTTGCATCCTTCAAGGCTAAACAGCTGCAGAAACGTGTCCTTAAATTTTAGAACAGAGAGAGATCCTAATCCAAAAACYACAAAGACCAAAACTCCACTTTTTAATATTATGACCCACTGTTTAGCTCTGCACATTCCCACACAAGCCAAGACAGCCCTGTGAAAGCACTSCCTGGAACAGACAGGAATTGAATTCCAGCATTTCACTCACAATGTGGCTGAGAGCACCCAAACAGGCTATAACCCTTGTTTGCACTTAGTCAAGATATTTTATTCTTGAAAAGTAGTTAGGGACCATAGAAACGGTATTAACTCACTTTTCATGATGCAACAATGCATTTCATAAGTGACAAACAAAATATGTTCTCAATGAGAGYTACAATGGTAGGTGAGTTCTATGTCAGGCCCAGCAGACACAAGAAAATACAATCCAACTCAGAGAATTAGCTTTTCTCTAAAGTAGCTGTCAGAATATGGATAAGTTTCATTTCTTTGAAAATCCATGGGAAAATATGAGATGAGAACTTGATCTTATAATGTATCATCTTCTAATAATGAAGTTTTGGGTGAGTCTTTCATTATTTCCAGTCATCAAAAATGTCTTTTCCAAAAATCAGGCCAAAAAAAGAAAAGTTACTGAATATTTTGTAAAATTTGTTACAGAAATTATCCTTTACCCATTTTTTTCCCAATTTTCTATTGAGGAAAAGACAGTAGAGAACCAATTATCAGCAAAAGACCACAGCTGCTACCATTTATCCACTCATCTTCTGGACCATATTCCACACAAATTCCATAAATATCACAGAAAGAAAGAGATGACATCAAAATTAAGGGGGTTTTTTGGGGTTTTTTCCAGGAAAAGCTGCAGAGTGAGACTGTCAGCACTGTAAATGTTTTCTTCAATATTTTATTTACGAATCTAGAATGAAGGTGTTTCTGTATGTGGTTTTGTTGCATTTTAGTTCTTAATGAGGGCAGAGATACTGGAAAACAGAATGTCAATATCTAGATAACATTATATGTAATTTCTGTAGGCTAGCAGACCTCTATCTCTGAATGAAGCTGATTAAAAATTAGATACTTTTTGCATGATCTTTACCAAGGGTAATTCAGCATATCATCCATGACTTGTCTCTTAACAATACTGTAGATCTTTTACAAGTACCAATTAGGAGGAAAGAACAGAACCAAAACAAACAAAAAACCCCAAACCACACACACACAACTCTATTATAAGTGGTACGTTTCAGTCCCTGAAAATCTACATTCATGTTTTATCAGATAAATTAAATATTATTTGGCAGCTTTGTTATAATTGTAAAATTAATTTTGGTATGGAGAGGCCTGTGCACTTTTAGGACTACTACAGCATTGTAGACAATCATTCTTTAGTAATAAACCACATCCTTTAAACCATCTCAACACATAAAAGAGGCACATTTCCTTCTTGGGACAACTCTCTGGACTTCCTCCCCGCATCACTCAGACTCACAAACAACTGTTCAGTATTTTTATCTGATTGGTATTTATATATACATATTATTATATATAACTATATACATTACATAGGATATTCTATGTATGATAATAGTGTGCATTACATAGGATATATTACACATCACTGATATACAGAGATTCTTTTAATGTGCTCATTTCTCTCTTTTATGAAAATTATCTTCACAAACACTTTGAAGAAACTGGATAATCTAAATAAACAAGTGAATGTTGCAAAAAACTTTTAATGATTATTTCTTTCAACTGTTAAACATCCTTTCAGAGATTACACTTTTTCTTTCTGCTTAATTTGCATTTTTTTAATAAAGAACTCCAATGGTAATTGAAGTTGGGATATCTAAACAAGATGTAAAGAAYAGTGGTTTTCATGCAGCACCTATTACCCAACCAGGAATCCCAAACCATATTAAACAGGCCTAATTAATCTGCTGTATGACAGCATGCTAGGCAGCAGGACTTCTATTCCTCAGGTACAGTTAAGTCAGTTTCATAATGTATTCCTGTTCCAGTGTTCAAAAAAAATTCTGATATTAATTTCTTCTGGTGGTTTTTCCCAATACCTTCAGAAGCATCTAGTCTAAAATAAGGTGACACAGCAGTAGGGGCATGAAATCTCCTCAGATCACGGTGGGCCCTGGCTGCCCCACCCACCCAATCCTGGCACGGCAATGCAGTGACACTGCCGGGATTGCCATCGGGCGGAGTGGCTGATTCATTCAGCGGGGATGATTTTCTCCCTGCTGTTTCCTCCTCTTTCATCACCCCTCTCTGCATCTTCACTTGAGCCACCGAGACTCCTTCCCTTCCCCCAAACTCTCTCTCCTCCCACTCATTCCCTCACTTTTTTTTTTTACCTTTTCCTTTCATCCAAATCATCATCTGCTACTCAGGTCTCTATCCAGACAGCAAAGCTACCTGTGCCACAGGAGGAGCCAGAGGAATCATAGCAAGCTGCAGAGGGTAGCTAAATCTTACAAACAGATATGACACAGTCTAGAAATTCATTTCATCTGTGGCTAATCTGGTTACCTATATCTTCCTGGTGGGAGCCTTTGCATCTCCTTCAGGCTGCTGCCCACACACCTCTGCTCACCTGATTTCTCCCTAATGCAATTCCATAATGTAATACTGAATATACTTAACAAATAAAAGGAAAAAGCTAGAATCTAAGAGCTTTTTTAACCCGCCAATTTTACAGAACTGGGGCGGAGAGCAATCAGAAAAATAAAGGGAAAATACACAGAGGTAGGGAGTGGGGACAGTAGACTGATACCAAAGCTTGTGAAAAGCTAAAGGCAGAGACTTCCTTATCTGGATTATCAGCAACCAGGTGGAGATGGGTTTTTAGTGGATTGGGCCATTAGCAAGCAACATTTTATTGGCGCAATATTTTATATTAGTCATTCTTTTTGTTAAAAAGGAATTTGGGTAGCAGTCAATCAGAGTGCCAGATACCAGAAACTGGAGCTGTAGCACTGAACTGCACAATACAGAATATAAGCATGTATACCCTTCAAAGTGCCCCTGAAAAATCTTCTTTTTATTCTCTAGCTACTTTAAAGGTACCTTTAAAAAATGGATGTCAATTCTGAGAAAGGCTGAGGAAGACTATTCTACTCCCTATACAGGTAGTTCCACCACTACCCTTTTCCCCAAAAGACACATGCTAAAATAAGGTGTCTCTTTCCTTATCTGATAAAATTCTGATATAATGAAAAATATTGCAAGGAACCCATAATATAAGAGAACTCATACAGCAAAACAATGCTACTGTCAAGTAGCAAAAATATATATGTTCTGTTAGATAACTTAAAAGTCGTTTTCTGAACACACTATCCCCTAGATGTGAGAATTACATTTGCCAAGTTTATCCTGGAAGACATTAAATATACACTATGTCCCTCTGTCTTTAATGTAATCTTGGATTACAGTGTTGAATAGCCTGGCTCTGCAAATTCCACCACATACCACACTCACACCAAAACACAGAACTGCAGGAAGTTGGTGAATTCTCACACAGTATTCAATGTAGTTTGGTTTATTTGGGAGGAAAAGAAAAAGTAATTGTGTCCCTTTCTTTGTAAGCATATGCTATAATTTATATCTGTCTGTGTGTACCCCAATTTCATTCACAGAAGCAGCTTGTACTGCCACTCTTTAGGTAGGAAAATGTTTAAGAATTGTTAAAAAAACCCTCCACTTTCATCTCACAAGAAAATAATAATGGATAAATTTAATTGCAATTTCAAATAAACATGATAAATCTGTTACCATAGAAGTTTCCCTGAACTTTCAGGTGATCCTTGTAACAATAATATAAGGATTTCACAAATAATATAACGGCTTCACAAATTATTCCCACCTTCCAAGGTCCTTAAAACCTTTCTCATTCTCCATGTTTGTAGTTAGCTCTATCCACAAAACATTCATGCAACAATAGTGTACTTGGCACACTGCACTGTAATACTAAGTACAAGAAAAAAGAGAACTCAGGATGTACCTGTCTTCAGTCCTGCTTAATGTAGAAAATACATGGACCTTTGTGAAGTGTTTTAACCTTGAAATGCAAAGTTATAAATAGCTACTTTTAGTAAGCAGATGCAGCAGATCAGGAAAGGGGCTGTGTGAAGAGGCAGTCACTAACAAAGGAACATCCTGCAATTTGATCATATCTGCCAGTAAGAGTAACTGCTATTGAATATCACACTGCTGTCTCAGAGGCAGCACACCAGCCTGAATGGGTTATATTAATAGGTTATTAACCTGAATATTGCAGACATATCCAAAGATGTGTCCTCCCCATTTTCCTGTGCCTGTGTTGAAGGGGATAGTAAAACCCATTTTCTGTAACAATATAAATTATCCATGTGCTTGTGCTGAGAACAACTGGTGGAAACACTGGTGACCTACATAGGATTAGTTCTATTGTGCTACCAGAGACTCAAAGATTCAGGGGGAGACAGGGACAATGGGGAGGAACAGTTTTAGAGACACACAGAAAATCAGCGAACACAGAGACATTTTCATATTGGACTAATGAAAGTAAATTTGCTGAAAGGATTCTACATTAGCACACTTCTAGCAGAGGAAAAAAAAATGGATTTTTTTTAAGTGAGACACAGGAATCCTTACCTTTCTCTTGAGTCTTCATGGAGGCCACTCACAACCATAGCAAGGTTTTTTAGTAGCATGCACTTGTGTTGCAACTGGAGCCTGCAAACTCATCCAAACATGCCCTGAGAAATGAGAGGATCATGAGTTTCTCTCTTAATTTCCAGGTGGTAACAATCAGTGGAAGAAAAGCACTCACATGTCTCCTGTTACCATATTATCCCCACACCTTGCAGCCTGTAATGAGCATAACTGGCCCTTGCTTTTGCTGTACCAGGAGAACCTGTTTTGCTCATCCTACAGATGCAGGGGCAGCTGAGCACCTGGCTTACTGACACCACAAACTTAGCTGGGCTGGGAGAGTCTTGTGGAGAATCAGAATGTTGTGGCAGTGAAGTCTTTCTGGTAGCCTGCATCCCTCAGCTCTCTTCCCACGGCTGAGTCCCACTAACACAGCAGCTCCATCAATGTTTCATATCTATAGCACCATGCCTATAAGGAAGATGGCAAACCTCTCCCTTCCTTATTCTTATTAGTCAAATCATTTAATATCCCTGAAATGTAATTTTTCAGCTTGGGAGAACTTTCCTCATAGAACTAGATACTGAACAAAATTCCAATTATGCAAATCTCATTCATGTGGACACTTTGTTGAATTTTTTATTGCTCCATTGTTTGCCTTTTCAGAAGTAATTTATTTTTATGGACCTGATGCCTTGAGAGGCTACCAGGAACAGAGGCTAGACAGTGTTAAAGGAATAAAGCAGGGATTTACTAAAAAGGGCTTCAAAGGATACACCCTGGGCAGCACAAGAGCCTGGCTGAGGCTACACCCAAGGCGGATGCAAAGTTACGAGTTTTCACACTTATAAGTTTTGGTCCATTTACATATTGGGGTTAATTGTCCAGTTACAGTCTCAGGTTATGAAGTCCCATCCTCTAGATTGCTCTCCTCAATTCACTGTTGTTTCTAATTTTGGAGCCTGAAGCTGCAATGGTGTCCTTGGTTCTCAGGCTGGAAACGGATTTGTTTTGTCTAACTAAACTGTGAGGAGAACTTGCTAACACTTTATATGAGGTTCAGAGTTACACACTAATGCAGCACAGAATCTGAAAAATATGAAGGCTAAAACTTTAGGCATCAGACCAAAGCAGTATAGTAATGTTTTAGGTCCCCTTTGAAAAGTGAGAAACAGGTAAGAATTGGGCCAATTTACTTTAGCATTTGTAGAGTTCTGCAACATTTAAATCCACAGGTTTATTCATATGTATGGAGCATGGTTTTGCCTTTTATTTTTGCATTCACACCTACATATGTATAGTACAGCAGATCATATGTGCACTATACTCAAAGACAATCTGTTCTTTTTCTGTATTTCCTTTCAACTTCATTCTGAACAAGGTTTCCATCTGTTCCTGTGGCTGTCAGCCTGCAGACATTCTAATTTTGTGATCACCTGTTCTCATGTATTCCTCATTTCTCCTAGTGTTTCTTCTCCCTTTCTCAGAAAAGCCTCTATGCTTCTGACATCTGCTCACCACCATTACATTTTATGAACTCCCAGGCAAAAACCCATTCAGAGATGCTGTCAACTGCTCTGTCAAAATATTACACTTGGCACATCTGACAGCCTGCAATGTGCTGACCTTCATTGTGTCAATGCCCTTGAACAATATCTTTTTTTTTTCACTGCTGCAGTACAAATTAGCTTCAGTTTTTCTTAGACAGCAACATGACCTAATGGAATCCCATAACTGTTACTGAACTGACCACCCCGCACATGAGATAGGAACTAATGCAGTTCTTATTTAGTCAGTGAGAAATTCAGCTGAAAAAATAATGGCTGGACTCAGTATTGAAACTGAAATATTCCTGCATTTTCAACTGAAGGAGACTGAGATGTCTTTTCTCAAGGTCACAAGGTGTGATCAGGGGTGATTGAATTCAGAAGGGACATTTGGTCACTTCAAATCCCAATACTCTTCCCCAGATGCACGACCAATTTTTCAAAACTTACACTTTTGCTCTGTTAGGATCCAAAATGTAGGTTCACTCATTTATCAGGAAAATAGCTTGGAATTGAGAGCATTCACATTTTTCCATTTATTTTGTACAAGATAAATATATTTATCTTGTACAAAATAAATAAAAGTCGCATTAAATGTCCACAAAGCAATTAGCCACATTCCCTGCAGAAAAACAAGTTTTGGCAACTTTTGTTATTGCTGCATCAATATTCCTTCAACACAGTTTCTCTACCAAAGTTCTGAACACACAAAGGCAGGAGGGCTTTCCTCTACATTTCCATAGCTCTGGGATTAAACGGTGCATAAACTGTAAGCACTTCATCTGCAACTGTCAGGCTAATGTACACAGAGCTGCAGAATATTTCTCTAACTGGAAGTCTAATTAACTCATAGGAAGTGATATTAAATGATCCCATGGCACTTGAGCACTCTTGGGATGTAAAAAATGTAACATTATTTTCACCTGTATTACCCATAGCAGCTGCCCATATTTTTGCCATCTTAAGAAGACATCATATTTTTTTAAAGAAAGAAATACAGTATAATCTCTAGCACACATACAAAAATTTGTCATGGAATGCTTGTTTTGCCTTGCATTTTAACACAATCAAAATTGAGTCTCTTACTCCAGGAAAACTGGTGGTTTGCCTTTTGTTATTAGAAAGAAATTTCCATTTTTCCAGTGCACAGCTAACTGCACTATGATCTTCCAAAGGTCTCTTAGAATCGAGACCTTTCTTGTGCTTCAAAAGCACTTGATTTCAAAAATATGAACCAAAATCTTTGCTAAAATTGAGGTTATCACCACAAAAAGGAATATAAATCCTATACTGAAGTAACACCATGTTATGCTGGTGATTACTCCTATTTACACTTAAGAGCTGTATGGGTCCCATCTCCTCTAATATGAAAAGTTCAGCACAGTTTTATCTGTTCTTTTAATTTACTTACTAAGGATCTGAGGATCCCTTTCAGGAAAAAAAAAGTATACAGAAAATTTAAAAAGGGGGAAGGGGGATAGGGGACCAAAAAAAAGCTTTTTGGTTTTTTTTTTTTAAAAGAGCAGTTTTCTCACAGAAAAAAAAGGATAATTATTCTCTTCTTGTAGGAAACAACTTCCAATTACAAGCTATCAGCAAGAACTTAATTTTATTCCTTGTTGCTATACAGTATCAAAAATACTCTATTCACTACAACTGCCAATTGTTTTAATCAAGGTATAGTTTTTTCTACTTTTTAAAATGGGCTTAAAATGAGCAAATAAATATCAGCTGTAGTGCATTGCTGACTGGTGTGTGGTTGAACTATCACTGTAAATATTTTAATGAAGACTTGAAAAACAAGCTGCAGTATTAGTAATGCAGTCATCATCTTCAGGCTGTCTGCATTTTTAACTCCAGCTTTCTTCACTCTGGGGACTTTTTAAGGAGGGTTTTACTAAAATAATTTCCTGAGCCTACAGGAAACTCTTAATTACCTAACCTTGATTTTAACTATTGCTAAAAGATAATCAATTTCATCTTCCTAACAAAATAGGTTAATTTAGCTCATAGAGTGGGTCTGAATATTAATTGTGTCTTATTTACATATTCTTCATGATTAGCAGGCATGTAATAAGGGGGGGAAAAAATTAACACAGCCCTTGAATGAATGAAGGGAGAAAAAGAAGGAAACAGAAAATCTTCCAAGGAATGGTTAAGAAAACGGGTAGGTGAAATTGCAGAACTTCCAGCACAAAGGTTTCAACAACTGCATACATTTGTTCTGTGTTTGGAAATATATTTTTTAAAAATGCCATCCTGAATTTATGTAAAAAATATCCATGCTGCTATGGACAGCAAAGGTTACCTCATTAGTCAAAACCCTGGCATTCCAGTCTCAGGCTATCACCAAAACCACATGTATGGATACATGGAACACACCATAAATACATGCAAGGAATGATGATTTTGTAACAAACCACCCCAAGAGCTCTAGGAATATATTGCATTTTGCTATGGAAATATACATGTGTCTAATCTGATGGTTCAGACATTCATGTTTGCTTAGCCTCTGTACAGTTTTGCAGGAATCATTGTCACAACACAGCTCTAACATCAATACAGTCAAAACCTAACCCTGTTCAGGAGCTGTAACACTGTGCTACCTTACTGCAAATTTAAGGGTGGAGCAACGTTTCCCATGGCAATTGGTTGAGCTACTACAAGTGTCTCATTTATATCATCTCATTCACTACTTAGGGTTTTCAGCTTTCCCCAAAATTAGTGACTTTGTGACCAAACAGGTTTTGTATTACACAACAAATAAATTACAAAGTGTTAATATTGGTTTGCATATTTACAAATACGCACACAGAATGCAAAAGCTCTGAGCTGTTGAGCTAAATATATTAAATACTAAGACATTCCTCTTYCTCAAAATCTTTGCATTGTATTACAGATTTGGCTTTTGAGAGCTGAGCATAACAAATGTTTTCTCATGATTGAGAATATCCGTAAAAATTGCATCTTCCATAACCATTTCCCAGTTAACTATTCTGCTTAATAAATCAATAAATAGATTAGGACAGCTCAACTGGGTATGACTTTATAAATTTCTCCTGCCTTTGAATTATGCTTCATCTGGATGTAATGTTTTTCTCCCTCCCTTACTTTCCTTCTGTTGTAGAACTCAATTTTCAACTTCCAATGATTTCACCACAGAAAATAATACAGCCTTGACAATAAGGTTTTATTAACTTTTATTGTTCTAAAGCCTACATCTGAGATGAAATCCCAGAGCTTTAACTGTCAAAGGTTAAATAAGTGATTGCTGCTTCTAATGGGAGTCTGAAAGACACTCAGTTGTATTTTCCCTTATACACACTCTACTGAAGGAAAATATAGATTTCAGTAACTCGAGATAGAAGACTTTTAAAACAAATCCCCTGTGCGGTATTTTTTAGGAAACTAGACCTTAATTTAAAGGGGAAACTTTTAAAGTTAAATAGTTTTGCCTTGCCTTCTCTTGCCTACTATATGTAAATTTTTCTACTAGTTTACTCAGCTAAAACTAAAAAGCAGACTTGCACTTATTGTGGAGGAGAGGTATGATATTTCAGAAGGGATTTCTTCCTGCCTTATTGCTGAACCACACTGAACTTCCATGGAAAGCATAGCAGAACCTCTTGTTTTAAAAGGAACAATTGAGTTGGGTCTCTGCCCCAGAAAGGGGAAGATCTATACACATAATGATCATGAAACAGTTTCACCTTTTTCCTACTTATTTTGCTGCAAATTCTCCAGTGAAGCCATAGGTAGAGCCTAAATGAGGGCTGAAAGAAGACACTTCTTCCAACACAGAATCAGAATGCAGAATCCTGTTCTCAAAGTAAATTTCTCCTTCTACTTGTATGAGACACAGACAGAAGATGAGACCTGCATTGAGGAGGCCAAGAAAGTTAATGAAGCCAGGGTAGGGGTCAGGGAGCTCTTTCTAGGAGGGAAACCTTGAGTCATGCCTTCTGATTCTTCAACTGAATTGTTTTCTGAAAGTGCCCATTAAAAACAAGGCAATCATTAGAGGCAGTAGAACAGCACAAACCTTCTGGTCTGTGTTTTGCCACATATCACAGTAATTCACAAAACAGCACAAAAATTTTACTGGCTTTAGGCTGGGTGTGCTGATCTTCCTATCACTGGTAAGATACAAATGCAACTTTTGGGCATTTTAATCTGCAAATTGCTGTTGCCTTGGAGCAGAATAGAGGCAATCTCTGCAGTCAGAGAAAATGTGCTGCTGTCTGCACACAGGATGTGATCTGTCTGCAACACATCGCAGGATGCAAGGAGGGAAAGGAGAGTCTTGTTCCCAACCAGGCCATCAGCAGAATTCCCAGTGATGGAAGCAGTGCCAACCTTCAGCTCAGCTAATACAATAAGAATTCTTATCCAGTGACACAAGTAACACTTAATTAGACAAGTCCTGAAGTGGATATTGATCACATTTTGATTTGAAAAATTTTATTTTTTGTATTTTGAAAAATTAATTCATCTTCATCACAGGCTACAGCCTGTAACTTGTATGTTTCTTTTCTCTTCATGAAAAGACTCAAAAACTATACAAAAGTGAACATACTTCCATATGTATTTCCTTGTACTGAGTATACAAAATAAACAGATAATGGTTCTCCTGCTCATTAACTTTGTTGCATTTTCTCAGTATCAGCCTCTGCTTCATAGGCTCAGTGATGTAGTATATAATTGAGGCATGAAAAGAAAGCTTCTTGCCCTCACAGCGTGGCACACAGGCCATGCTCCCTTGCAGAGTACCAGGTTATGATACCCACCCCAGAACCAGCCAGACAGGCTGCCCAGGGCTGGGTGAACTGGAAAGCAGAACAAGGCTCAGAGAGGATGACCGCAGACACTTCTCTCCTTTATTTGCCATTTCTAGCAGGGCCAAATACAAGGGCAGGGCCTGCAGACACAAACTGCTGGATGTTCCTTCTAAATACTCTGGAATTAAAAATGAGAACACATGGACTTTGGCCTGGAAACCCTTTGCCACAGAAAACAGGTACTGTACTCTCCTGTGATTCTGACATTTGATCTCTTATGTGCTAGGAGCACTGGAAAAAGCTCTGCTTTGTCCTGCTCCTTTAGTGATAAGAATGAGGAAAAGGTAGCCTAAGAACAAGACAAAAATGATCAACAGACTATACAATAACATGTGATTCCTCAGGGTAGGAACTGCTAGAAAATTTAGACTAGAACATCAGAAGTGTAAAGCACTATGAAAAAAAAGGGGAATTATGTACATGAGATGCCTAGATGCTATGCAAAATCAATAGTAAAGAATGATTTTAAAAGAAAAAAACCTATTTTTAAATATCCAAGGAGGTTTTTTTCCTTTAAACTTCCATAAAACTTGAAATGGGTTGAACCATGCATCCATACAATTTCAGGCTGAGATAAAAAGTAAAGTTTTAGAGTATTAGTGGCATTATTAGCACCATGCTCTGACCAGGTGAGTTATTGTTTCTCATTTGTGTCCGTGTGTATGCATATACTTGTATGTGCCTGTAAATTAAAGACAACTTTCTGTTACAAACAAAAAGAAACTCATTCACAAATGTCTCTGGTATCTCTGGACAATTCTTTTTAAATCAGGTCAAAGTTTTTTGGGTTAAATAATGTTCATGACATGGACAAACATGAGCTCAGCTGCCTGTCAGGAGAGGGAATAAGCAGATGGGCAATGCTGATGTCCTCGAGTGGAGAGGTCCCTGCACACCCTGCTGGGCTCAGTGAGTGAGAGCACTGCTAGTCCCAGGAAGGGGCAATTTACAGTCAGCCWGGTCTGCAATGATTCCTTCTTCTTACAAGGTTTCAAACTAGAAGTTGCACAAGTAGCTAGACTGGGCAACTGCAATGATCTCTCCAGCTTACAAACTATAAACAGACAAGGCACTCAGCATTCAGTTCAAGTTGCCAACGTTTTCTCTTAATTCCTTTTGGTCTTTTTCTTTAATCTGCTACAACCAGTTGTTCAAGGCTCAAACACATACATATCTCTATGCCATTATATTTATAGCTTGTGTTTTTCTTTCCATCCAATACCAATCTGACGCTAAGTTTTTTCTTTAGYTTTGATTTGTCAGCTCACATTCCTTTTTAGGTGTATTTTTTMGGTAAGAACAGGAACAAAGGTGTTCCTTTGTCTACCTTTCATCATTTAAGCCATGCCTAGACTATAAGCTTTCCATAAAACAAAAGCTGAAGTTCAGTAACTTTGAACYAAATGTTCCATTACTACAGGGCCTAAGAGGTTGAAGTCCTTCTAAATGTAGTACAAAGCTGTCTTGAGTAATTTGCACTTCTGTGAGAATTATTTCATTGTTTCTACCATTAGGGTTTCAAATCTCCATTGTTGTTCCCCTGTGTGATTAAAGCAATGTTTCAATGATTTCTTATACCAGACTTGGAGAGCTTTCACAACTAAACAAAAATTCTGGAAGGCACAGAGAGTATTTTCTGAATTTCTAAACTCAACGATAGACATAGATTAAAAAAAGAAAAAACCCAACAACAAAAACCAACCAACCAAAAACACCTCCCCAAAAAACTTCAGAAAAAAACCTCAAACCATCCAACACTGGTGGGAAGACTGCCTGCATATCTAATAGAGCAGATGTAGACAAAATCTACCATCTAAAAAATGATCAGAGGAGGTAAATACCCATGAAGCAGCATTGCAACAATGCCKGGCTTTTGCTGTGTCTAGTTCTAAGAGAAATAAGCAGTTGCCGAAGGCTGAYAAGATATTCTGGTATCATCAGTTCTTCCAACACTAAAGCAGGTACTAGTGATGAGAGGCAACTGCTGCTATTGCTATTACTCTGTGCAATTTTTGTGTGGCATGCATGTGTGCACATGTGAGAGAAGAAATAGTAAAGCATTCTAATGCCATTATGAAAATCACAGCTTTTATGCTTTTCTGAATCAAAACAGCCTTTAAAAAGAATAAAATATTTTCARAGCCATACACTACTGTTTTTGTCATCCTCTGCTTCTCACTAATGTCCACTTGCCTCATAAAGTTAATGATTCAATGTATACACAACCAGGGGTCAGACTGTAAGAGCACTGCAAAGTAGAAAGAATTGCCGAGAGAAGCAATTAAAAATAGCCTTTCTACAGAGATACACGTTGTGGGACAGTCGACCTCATTTTGAGCCAGTTAAACAGAGTTGTATTGAAATGCAAATATGTTGATTCCACAAGTGTTWCTGTGGGTATCTGTTAAAGAAATTTCCTTCAAAAGCTATTAAAGAGTACATTGGTTTTGCATCAAACCATACATGAGAACACAATAGGCTCTGTTAAATAAAGATAAAGGAGAGGAATAACCTTGTTAAAGGCATGAAACAAGGTTGTGCATTTACCACTATTTGGCTGTAATTACAACTTGTAGAAAAACTATTTTACTTGGAAACCAATGCAGTGGCTGTTGAATTCTTTTATACTTAAACCACTATTCATTTTGGTTTTAAACATTTTTATTTCAATTTCAGTGTTTTGGAGGGCTTTATCTAATRTATGGCAACATAAGTTCAGTAAGCACATGCCAGCAAGAAGGAAGTAACCAGGCTAGGAGTGTTATTTGAACTCTTGCTGTAAGGGCTCACTGTGCCTTTGTGGCCAATGGGCAGCAGTGAGCGACGGAGATTTCCAGGTACTTGGAAGCACATCCAAGACATTTTTGGAACTTCATTTAAATCCAGTTTGCATAATCATTTCAATAGAGACAAATAACCAAACAGGAAGAACCTCAATGAATTTCCACTGAGGYACGGTCTAACTTTTTTATTCATAGTGGTGTAATGAGAAAGTAACCAGAGCTGAAATTAAGATCAGGTCAGAAAACAAGCAGCTTACCAATACAGCTATAGGAGAGAGCACTGGGCAACAGAGGGATGTTGCCAAAATGGGGCAGTTGCAGGATTTCTTTAGATTATTTAACTCCTTCACCAAAATTCAGCCAATAAGCTGAATATGATAATTAACATGAGCAATTGAAAACCTCCAGACAGCACATCCATTCAAAGAATCCTCTCCCTTTACATAATCCACGCTGTGGTTAATTTACCTGTGCTGACTGGCAAGATCATGAGCTGCAAGTTTCTTAGCTAGCTAGGTCTGCTGTGGGATGTGAACTGCTTYGCTTGCATGGGAGACTGAGGCTGACATTGGAGTATCCTAACTGCACTCTCTCTGTTTCTGTAGGACACACATTTTGAGGGAGAGGCTCCTTCTTATTCATACATTTTTCTTAGGTTCTGAAATCTTGATAGTGGGTGAGGCCTACAGATAGTTCTGGAAAATAATTATTGCCCTRGTATAAATTCCCAGTGCCATTTAGTCCCAGGAAATGAGTTTTTCACTGTGGTTCAAATGCATCCTTGTTCCTTTTGACAACAAATGATTAAATAAATAAATATTAAGGATTCAAAAATTTCCCAGCAAGAGTTTACAAAGATTTATGGTATAAATTAAGGTTTTTGAGTCCCTGACCTCCAGTTTAGTTGCTGTATTATTTATATTGCTGAAAACCAATGTTTATCACTATCTACATTGAAATGACATCACATTCCTTTTTCTGATACAAATTAGATTTAAGCCAGAGCTTTTAGCTTCAAATCATTCTGAAAAGCCTGAGGATGCATTGATTGTCATAAGACACAAGGCATTAGTTTTTCAGCTCTTCCAGACTGTTTCTCRGAGAAATACCAGTAGAAGGAATTGTCTAAATGATTTCAAAACGTAGATTGTGATCAAAATAAGCAATGCAAGATACTAAATCACTTCATTTTGGGAAACAGATATAAATCTCCTTGGCTCTTGACATTTCTGTTTTCAAAACACAAGACACAAACGCAGCTAACCTCTCTCAGCAGCTATTTTACTCCAGTGGCTTCACAGCCATCTGTTTCTAGTGTCAGCAGTGCATCAGAATTGAAATTCAGACTCCATCCTGAACAGGGAGATGAGGCTTTTGAATAAACATCATCATCCAAAATACGTCCCACATCTCCAGAGCAATAATAGCAGGGAAGAAAAGAGTGGTGAGCTCTGAAAATGGGCCATTCCTCCAGCTGCAATGATTCACGGTTTTGTCTTGAATACATTGCTCACATCTGACATTGTCTTTGGACTGGCCTTGAATTTCAGTGCCTACAAAATAGAAACTGCTTGTACATGTTCTGTTTACTCTGGAGCAAATTGCCATGGTTATAGTACAGTCTAGAAGTACAGAAGCTACCATGTGGTCACGGAAAAGGCAATGATCAAAGAAAAGGAGGATCACTAACAAGAAGAAAGGARGTGTTTCATTTCAGTAGTTACTGGGGCTGAAACTGCATTTACAGATCTCTGTATACAAATTAAGTGCTGTTTCCAACAATATAATCAAGAACAGCTCTGCACTTCATAGCCTCGAGAGGAGCATAACCAGAAATGTACAGGGGGCAAAATGGCAGTTTCACTAAAGAAGTGAGATTTAAAAACACATATTCATTCAAAACTGTAAGTGAGGACTGAAGTCTTCAGAATTCTTGAAGGTATAAAAAAGCCTGTGTTTACATGGGATTGTTAATATCTAGTACCAAACATGAAGTACATAAAAACACATTTCAAAATGGTAAAATAAAGTAGAGAATTTTGATGTTTTTTGAATGTTCAAGTATTCATCCTAAGCAGAAGGTAAACAAAATCAGCTTTGGGGGGGTTTGTTGTTGTTGTTGGGTTTTTTTGTTGGTTTTTGGTTTTTTGGGGTTTGTTTTTTTGTTTGGTTGGTATTTTTTGTATTGGTGATTAAATACTGCCCTCACCAAGACTCACCACACAGTTCAGCTGCAGGGCTAGAAGTGCTAATCTAAAACTAAATGAAATTATTTTGTCATATGCTTTTCTCTTTGCATGGCTTTTAGCAAAAGGAACACCTGTAGGTCAACTGATTACCATATGTGGGGTAGAAGATAATCACCTCAAAAGGTCCCTTCCAACCCAAACYATTCTATGAATCCATGATTGTAGAGATTCTAAATAAGAATTATAGATATACAGGATGCAGTACTGGATTGCAGGTATACCTACAATAGTGAAAACTATGTAACATCCCCTCGGTTCACACAATGCTTAAAATCTGCTTTTCTCAGTTATCTATGTGCTGTTCAGACTACTATTTACTATATTTACTCTTCTCCATATGTCTGAGGAGATGTAGCTCATGGAAACTTCTGCAGCTGCAATAGTTAGCTGCCATTGATCACATTGTTATAAAAGAAGAAAATTTGGGCAACTGTATCTTTGTCAATATTTRCTGCTGTGGCAAAGGGTTAGTTTTTCCTATATCAACTGCAACTGCAGTATGAGGGTTGCAGTAGAGTTTTGAGCTATCTCTTGCATTACCTTTTTTAGACATATTATCTACCTCAGCTTTTAATACCTACTGTARCTCTTGCTGCAATCATGTATATACTCTGTGAACTCTAGTGGATTTGCTTGTTAAAGATAAGCTACTTTGTATAGAAAAGACTTTATAATGAGCCCAGGTTTGGGCAGTGATGCATAGACACCCACTGCCCTAAATTTTCTGGAAGTTGATTAAGATGGCCTTTGGTAACACAGATTTGCTGTATTAAAAAAAAAAAATCCAAATCAAAGTAATAAAGATTGTTTCTTACCTCCTGGATTTTTAATATAATTTATACTAAAATAATGATCAGAAGCCAAACCCAACAGCCCACCCATACATGTATACGAGWTTGTAATAGAAAAAGACAAAGGACATATTGTAAAATCCATTTTACAGAGTAGGAAAGAGGAAGAAAGATATCAGAGGCTTTACCTAAAGTAAAACAAGAAATACACAGCAATAATAGTGACTGGCCTCCAGAAGGTAGGAAGTTATCATCCCTGCTAGAATGTGTGAATCTTCTTTGGTACCATAATCAAGTCTCTGCCAATGATATACACGCTGCTGCAAAATGCCAGCCATGAAGGAAAAGGAAAAAGTACTTACCTGGTTGTAGCAAAGTTCATTATTCCCTCTTCTGATAGGACTGRAAAGAGCAGTTTTCTTTAATACCAAGGTACTTCAATTACTTTTGCAGCACAAATACATTCCTCTTATTTTCTGCTTCTTTGGCTATAGAGAAAAGAAAGGATCTCTGTCCTGGATTGTAGAAACCATGACTGTGCTTTGCTCYCCACAGTTTTAGAGCCTATGTCGTTGCAGGTGCAATTTTTCAGTCTTCAACCAAAACACTGCAAATTACTTCCTTCAAGTCCTGTAATAATTTTAGCTATAACACTGTCATGGGTGTTGAATGTACTTAGCCCTGTGCTAAACATGAGAAGTTTATTCACTCCTATGGACTACTGACRCTGCAAATAACACCTAAATTCTACTCTAGGTAGTGCAGGAAAGGCTTGGAGATAAAAAAAACACAGAAATGGAATCTCTGTTCATCTGTGTATATCCTTCAAAGTGTTCACTTCAGGTAAGCTAGGAAGAAAGCAATGTTCTCATAATTTCTGCTTGCTCTTTCCTATTTACCATTTAMCTTTTACATATAAACAAACTTGTAAAACAAAAGTACAAAGTTTGACCAAGCATTTAAATACCCTTGTGTGCTTTTGCTATGCCAAAGGTGATTTAAGAGGAATCCTACTTAGAGGTAAAAAAGCCCCACCCTTTGATATCACCGTAACACACGTCTGAACACATGGGTAAGATTCAGTTTTGAAGCTTTTACAAAATATCACTACAAAGCAGACACAGTAAAGATAGAACAGAGAGCAAATGTCTTTTCTAACAGAAAACACAATGTTCATTAATCCATATAAGTAAAAGAACGCAGCATAATTCATCTTATCAACAGTTTATTATATGAGAATAATGCAAGACTTGAAGAGCCCTAACACACTGGAAAATATAAATGAATATAAAGAACCAAACTGGGAGCTATGTTACATAACAGTTAGCGTAATAGGCATAAAGGGAGTCATATAGATGTATTTATTATCAAGGACACACAAAACTACTTAGATCTATCCTTGAGTTTTCAATATGGTTCTGTTCTATTAAGGACAGAAAGATGAACTGTGCTAACAGACAGAAAAGCATGGGCAAGTGCATGACAAATCTATGACAGGGTGAAAATTTCCAAAGCATTCACATTTGTCTTTAAACATCTGAATTGCTATTTTCAACATCAATRCTTCCATCCACCCACAGCTGAGAACTAACCAAAAGCTTTCAAAACACTTACTGTAAATATTTCTTTTCAGCTGCATAATATGTGAGTGCTCCCATGGTCCACCTTTGACAAATGTCCTGAATAGCACTTGGAACGGCAGAAATGCAGGAGAAAACAGCATGAGTGACTCATATTACACAAAACTGTCTGGGAGGACATTTGCCCCACAAAGTTCATATTAAAGTGAAAGAGAACCATCAGCTGGATTAAATAACTGAATTACAGTTATTTACAGAGGAATTACAGAGACTTCTGAAACAAAGAAGCAAGCCTGAATAGAATTATTGAAGCAGGAACATTTGTAAGAGAGAGGACACCTGGAGGCTGACACAGAGGTGGCCAAAACGTGTTTTGAGGTACCACAGGTACCATGGTACCAATTGCCACAGCCTCTGCCAAGGCCTCTCAGAGCATCTCCATCATCAGACATGCTGAGCAGTCACAATCCAGCCCGAAGAGTGAGACCCTGGGGTGCACCAAGCCGGTACCCAACGCTGGAGGGGCTACACATCACTCAGGGAGGGTGGGGAGCTTGAGGGGAAAGGGGGTCTGAGCCCAACACTGAGGGTAGGATTAGTTACAAAGGGTGTTTTGAAATTTGTGAGCATTTGTTAACATTTTKTAAGTGTCTTGTTTTGTGGATTATCTGATATTGAYTCTTAATATATAGCTCACTGATTGTTAATTACATGTCGTTAAGTCTTCAATAAAGTTATTTGATCCTGATTTTGGTTTAGAATTTGTGATCTGAACTCTGTGAAGTATAATTTCACATATCTCAATATTTCACTTTTTTTCTCCTTGATATATCAGCTGGACAATGTTTATATGAGATATGAACTCCTACCAGTAAAAAAAAAAAAAAAAAAAGAAGAAGAAAAAAAATTCAGGTCAAAAGTTTTCAGCTGGTGGTAGTGGCACTTTTTGTGTACACGATACCACACACTTCACAAGATTACTTTAAAACCTGAGAACAAGCAATCCCTAAATTCCATCTGTTGCAGACGATCATATAACTAACTTTACCCTTTTTCACAATTCCAGAAAAATTATTTAGCTATTGCTCCAAACACTTCCAGGGAAAGTTAAATATCAGTAGTGTTAAGGCAATCTCCCTCTCTGACCATCCAGRAGCCAYTCTTGCAGTCCCASTCCCACAACCTGAGCTGRGACCGAAGCCCCTTTGCAGCWGCACCCYGCTGCTCACACAGTCAGACCAGGTTTCCTTACTCTAGGTTTCCCACAGCARAGTCTCAGATATCCAATCCTTCAAATGGCTTCATCTTGGTGCAGAAACTAAAYAACAAAACAACAGCTTGAGCTGGTGCCTCCAAGGAGGGACCCCAAAAAAGGAACCCCTGAGCTTTTATCCCCTCACAGTCTAAGTGTGTGAAAGTCTGGGGTCCTGCCACGTCTCTGAGTGTCCCTCATCAGGTCCCCAGGCCCTTTGTCACACAAAGRATCAGCAGTTCACAGATTCCTGTCTCAGGCTCCCACCACCCAGAGCTCAACCTGCAGCTCCCATTGYAGCTGCACCCTGAGCTGCCCACACCACATGTACTCCTCAAGCTACGAACTCTCTTTGCAGTGGACAGCTCAGAGAATTTAAGTGAAGACTATTCCAGGTTCTTGAATGGGAGCTAGTTCTGGAGTAATACTAGTTATATGTAACATAGTAGTTCTTATGTAATCTTTCTGAGAAAAGTCTATCCCAGTTCAATTTTAGGGATTTCTGTCAACTAATTTAACTGCCATGATTTCAGTTTCCCCACCACTGAGGAGGATGCAGGAACACTTGCTTACCTTCAGCTCCAAAGGCAGCACCCTTCAGCTGTCTTCTTCYATCCAGAACAGCCCATGAGTCTGCTGCCTCCCTCATCTAATGACTAAGTAGATTAATCAGTTTACAGAACCTGTTAAAACTAGTCARGAGAGAAAAGTAATGGGGATAATTGGCTAAATCCTGGCTTTTGAAAATATCCAGGGCTCTGATTCATGACTAAGGACAGCTGGCATTGAGGTGGCAATCCTGCAGTCCTGCTCCAGCTGACTATAGGGAAGTGCAAGTATTTTGTGGCAGCAGCTGAATAACCACAAATTACAGCCTGATGTATTACAGAAACCCAGAGGGTAGTCTCGGTTTACCTCAATACCCTGGGCTCTAAGACTGTGAAATTTCAACTTTTGCTTGGYGTAGAAATACCCAAACAGCTCAGAGCATTGTGCTTCTGGCACAGAGGGGTAGGAGCTGCTACATCAATCTTCTATTATGTAACTTTCACTTTTTGCAACTGTTACTGCAATAACAATTTAGGYGCATGAAAATGTCAAATATTTATAGAGCTACTTCTTTTTAATTAGTTAATTAATTTCAAATTAATAGAATTTATTTCTAGTTTCCTTCAGGTTATTTACTCATCACTCCTAGACATGTCATATGCTGGCCCTTTGGTTTTTTGTACTGCATATCTAGCATTTCCTGAGTCAGATGATTATTTAATTTGCAGTAATATACTACTAATACATACTACTATTACAACAGTGTATTTTCAAAGCTGGAAATTATTCCATCTATGGTGAGTTGTCACTCACACTTGCTTCTCACACTACCTCTTTTAATGCAATTCTCATGAAATCAAAATGGGATTTACTACTAGGATTTTCCYACACATTCAAAAGCATACTTCTTAATCCTACAATTACAACACAGAATATCACATTTGATTATCACTGAAGACAGGTCAGGCTTAATTATAACAAGTTAGGTGAACTCAGTGTGCTCTTCATGAATTATCTCTCACACTGACAAAATTTTCACACAGTTGTCAGGGGTGAAGGCTGAGACAGATCACATAGATGTCCCCTATGTCTGCCTTCATTAAACAAAGCAGAGGGAGGGCTCTGGAAGCCTAAATAGYTGTGTGCAACTCCTCAGTCTCAGCTATTAGTACAGTCCTGTTTATGCTGATCCCATTCTTACAGGAGAGCTTTCAGAAGACAGTGTTTCCAAGATGAATATAAAGTTAATAGAACAGGCATTGTGAATCTAAGGTAGTTTAGAAGTGCATGGCAACTGTAGTGCAGAATAGATCTATTTAATAGCACCTCCAAGTCACTGTCCACAAGTATTTATTCTCACAGCTCTGCAGTGCAGGGCTGAAGAGGAAGCCTGGTGATTCTCTCAGTCTGGGAGCTCCATTAGCAGAACATCCACAGGCTCAAACTACGTGCAGTATTCGTATCCTAACTCACCCAAGCACGTTTACAAAACAAAGCCTAAATTTTTCTGACTAGCACATCCTAGTGTGATCTTCAAAACAATTTTCAGTATAAATTCTGTGAGTTAAAACTGGGTTTGACCGAGACTTCAGTAGAGAGAGCAAGTACAATACTATTAGGAACTCAAGTTTACAGTACTCCCTTCTGGAAACAAAATGGGGAGTTCTAAGTAATGGGGTGGGGTAGGGGGATATCTGGGTTGAGGCTTTTTTGGTTTTTTGTGGGCTTTTTTTGGTGAGTTTTTTGTTGGGTTTTTTGGGGGGAGAAGGTGGGGTTTTTTGTGGGTTTATTTTCTTTCAGCAGAGGAAGCAACAGAAAATTTTTCAAGGTTTTTAGCCACACTTTGTAGATTCCACTGCTCTGAGTATTTATTATTCAGGCAGAACATAARATAGATCTAAGTTATATGATAGCTAAAAGCAGACACCACTGGTCTTAGTTCTAATCCATTCTATGCCTTGCAGTTTTTGACATATCCCAGAAGTTTCAGCTACATCATTCAAATCAAAAAGTGAAAGCAATGCACATTATGCATCTGAAAACTCAACCTTTTTCAAAACCTACTATCTTTACTGAAGAAAATTATGAGTCAGGTGTACAAAAATTTATGATTTCAAATATCATAAAGTAATGTAAAAAATAAGTCTAAATTTAAAAACTCTTGCATTGGAGTGATTATGATTAGCTTTGCAAAGCAAAACAATCCRCAGTGAAAAATTGGAAGGAAGGAAATTAAWATCTCATCAYATTCCTTTCCCAAAGATAATATCAAAGCTGCTCAATACAAAAAGGTTTGAAAAAGTACAAAAACAGAAATAGAGGCAAGTCTACCTGTAATTCAGATACCAGTAATTCAGCTCTTCAGCAATGTCTTAGAGAAGAAACAATGGTTGCTACTTGATCACTTCAAATTATCAACTACCGACTCACTCCATGTCTTCAGCAGAAAATGGACAATAACTGATTTAAGCCTAGTCTGTTAAGACCTGTATTTGTCTTTACTGGCAGGGAAAGCAAATAAAAATTAAACTTTTCTTCCTTCCTGTTTTGTATGTAATAATTATGGCAGTGGAAGACATTCTGGATCTCAAGGAGCATCCTAAACCATGTAAGGTTTGCCACCTGATAATAGCATCATAGTAACTATAACATATGGATTTTAAGGCATATATTAACTTAGTGTCCTACTGGTCCCTTCTGCAATTTCTATTTAAATTGGATTTTTGCAAGGTTACTGAAGGTAGTGGGATGTTCCCACAGCTCACAAAGGACAGACATAAGCACATAAGTGATACTGCTGAGGACTCAGGGTGGTATTCCTCCCATGACATTGCATTTGGCTGATGATCTATGACTACAGGGATCCTTTGCCCCCACTTATAGCTCATTCCAGCATTCCTCCTTTCTTCCTGCTCTGCAAATGAAGCACGGTGAATTGCTGCTTCATCATCCTGACACCTTGCACCAGCTCACTGCATTGTCTGCCACAGCTACCCAAATTTGAAATATACTTCTGCTGCTTTGGGGCTCCATCAATAYACATCAAGGCAAAAGGAAAGGAAGGAATAAGATTTTTTTACACATAGGTAATACATTGATTCTATGAACACAAATTCCATTTGTAAAACCCCTGCATTCGCTTCCACRTTTTTTTCCAAAGGATTACCACCAAAAGGATTGCCAAGCACCACAGACCTCTTAAAACCCCACCTGAAGTTCATTATGGTCTGTAAATGAAAGTTACACCTCCCKGAGAATTTCCACTGTACATCAGTCTCATTGCAGCTACAAATATTCTGCCAGAAATTATTTTAACAGCTTTCCTCCTCTACATAAACATTTCCTTCTCACAAATTGTGTGTCTTCTATAAATATCTGATTTTAGATATAATCTGGTTTAGAGTAGGAAAATAAACAATAAACTTCTTAAATCTTAGTGCAGTATTAAGAAGTGTGACACTTTTGGCTTTTTCTATGTATCATTGATAGTTAATCTGAAACAAAAGTCTTTTCATACCAACACCTTTAATACTGAAAGCCATATGTGGCATTGTAGATGTGGTAAGCAAAGATTGAGTTGATACAAGAAAGCCATTACTTCCTTATTAGACCACACGTACATTGATAGACCTAAATTCTCATCCAGCCTTGAATTCTGTTCACAAAACACTGTTCAGGATGTGCCATACACACTGAGACTTGACTGCTGTCATTTCAGGGGTCCCAACCCAAAGATCAAAGCTCTTTATTCRTCCCCAAATTGGATAGAAATATGTTAGAGGTGATGCAGTCTGTGACAATGTGTATCCACACTGACCTGAGGGCTCCAGAGCTTTGTTTGTGCYGGGCCTTGGCTGCTGCTGCTGCAGACATGAAGGATGCTGGCAGGGCAGCTGCGGCACTGAGCCTCCTGCCAGCACCTCAGCCTTGAGAAGGGAGCAGAGGCTATTTCTCCACAAGTAGGATAAAAAAATTACAAAATTTGAGGTAATGATTGTCCCTTCCTAAATGGTGTGATAAATTAGAATCAGTTTTTCCTCTTGCACATTAAATATCAATTTMGTTTATGCCACTTGCCACATTCTCTTACCTAACACTTAATTACCCCAGCAATGTTTATTTTCCTCCTTCTCAGCACTGAAATCAGATTATTTAAAAGAAAATTAACTGAATTACACCCTTTCACTAATGTCTACGCCCTGTTTTTTCATTCGGTTCAGAGTGTGTAATTTTTCTTTTCCTTTTGGATAAAAAAAGACATCTGAAGGATCAGAGTTAGAAGTACCAGTTAAGTTTGGTATATTCATACATCCACACTTTAGGATACTCTGAGGGAACAAAGATTTATAAATTTCGTAAAATGAAAAGTTATGTCATCATGTTAAGCCCCTTATCACCCTGGTGAACTCTGCCTTTTTGACCTGACTGGAAAATGACTTCCAACGTGGGAAGCTCTTTTATGGTCTCAGTGGACTTCAAAAATACATTTGAAATCAGACAGGTACCATGGGTTTGACTGACATGGAGATTTGTTCGTTGTTCAAAGATTGAAACACATGAATTTACAAACAGATATCACTCTAGAACCTGATGACAATCTCTTCATTATACATGCTCCTTTGGTGATTTGGCTGCTGTAAATTTTCACTAATGTATTCAGAGACATAGTTCATCTGCAACTGARATGTCCTTTTAAATTACATTTCTGGGGGAAAAGAGTTGTCTAGAAAACTTTGTGACAGTATTTGGGAAAGAGTGAAAAGAATAAATTTTTGAAAAAGTGAGAGAGTTTTTTTCAGGAGGGTTTTTGGGTTATTTTTCTTCATGCTGGCTAATTTAATTTTGGGTTACTACGTTAATACTATGTTCCTTCAGTAACAAYTACTTGAGTGATTTTGTAATTGACTGCCACAATGCTTATAGCTGTATAGGCAAAATTTACTGTGATTACATCCAAATTAATTATTTCCACCCAAATACTAGTAGAGTAGAATTTGCTTGGGGGAAAGAAAAAAAATGCTTTACATTCCCTCAGCTCTCTGAAAAAGAAAACTCATAACCCCTCCCAGAGAAACGGTTTTTAAAAAGCAAACTGCAATGCAAAGAACTGAACCAACAGATTTCTTCATGGCTTAATCAGAATTTTGAATTATGTATGATGGGTTGAATCTGACAAATTTGGCAACTTCCGACCATGAGCCAAGAGGAGTTTCAAGTRACGTGATTTCATGGAATCCATGAATGCTCAAAGATCACAGTGGGCACCTCTTTCAAACTGCATAAAGGGAAAACCATAAGGGCACAGCTTCAGSCAAAGAGAAGCATTAGGGACCCCAATTCCTTTTCTCCCAGGGCAGGAATCACACCACTCCCTCCCATGACACCCTTCTGCTTTGGCAGTGGGGTAGAGGAGCTGGAGAGCAGCCRTGGGTCACTTTTGCTTCTGCACATATATCATGTCTTGCAAAGATATTTTTGGCTTCTAAGGAAAGAATTGGTCTGGATTAGTGGCTACTGCCATTTCACAATGGACATTTTAACTGTCAGAAACTTCCATCACCAAACCAAGTCCTTTCCTGAAACCATGACCAGGAAGCAGATTAAGGTGTACAGCCTAGATTCCAGCTGGAAGACAACCACCATGGTGTACTTGAAAGTTTTCCAAAGCAAAACCTTGTGGCTGGGAAAGGTTGGGTCTGGAAAAGGACTCAAAAGTCTTCCCTTGTAATTTGTGCTTGGTAAGAGACATTTTTATCACCATCTTTACAAGCGTCTGCATAGGTAAGCATGAAGAAATAATTTTGCAGTAAGAGTTCTTAAAACGGAATCTGAGTCTGACATTCCTAAGGCATGTTAGAGGATTTAGAAGAAGAAGCAGGCCAGCTGCACTTTCTAAATAAATGAATAATGTAAAAACAAATCTTGCTTTTCACAGATACTGCACAGTATAACACACAATATTTATTTTTTCATTTTGCAATGTGGATGTTTATGTTTACAATGGTACTTTTCTCTAGGGAAGTGACAGTTATGACAGCTGAGGACAATATCTAGAATGYGCTTCACAATTATTGTGCTACAATGGTAAAAAAGAGGGAAAATCAACGAAGCCAATTAGACTACACCAACTGCAGTGCCCCAGTCCAAGCATAGCTTTCCCTCTGTATCCAAGCTTTCCTCTTAGAATCTACAGTCAAGGCTCAAGTATTTGAGTACCAAACCAAAACAAGTGACAGTGGTGCTGTTCATACCACTGACAGGAATAATCCTGCTTGCTAAAATYTGCTCTCTTTAATCTGTTATTGATGCAGTTGGTAAAAGAACTTGTTTGAAATTGAATTTGGCTGATTTGAAAGCAGGATTCTGAGAGGAAGCATTTTTAGTGGCCTGCCAGAGTAATTGGTAAAATGTAAATACATGAACCAATTACAATGGTAAAATGTAAATACACAAACCAACTCCTGTGAAGCCTCTTAGTGTAAATGTAGCTGGAGGAGTAGAGRAAGATATTTCCCTGAAAGTGTAAGGTGGGTCCATACTTGCTACTCATTCCTTATTTAAGAAGGCTGATCTTTATGCAAGAAGTGCTCTTTCCACTGGCTAGAAGCATTTTTATGCTAAGTTCAAACACAGGGAAGCAAAATAAAAAAAMCAAAAACAAAACAAAAAAATAYTGCCCTATGCAGATTAGGAAGCCAMGCTCTGTAAACACAAATAATGCAGCTCAAACAAATCAGGTCTTAAGGTCATAACAAGTGAGGTTTGTTCTGTATTACATCTTTGCTGAAAGGTTTGATCTATGACATTTCCAGAACATCTGAAAAAGACATCAGGAATGTAAGGCACAGGGAAGCAGTGAAAAGGTTACATACTAACAGCACATAAAAATGCAATTTCCCAGCATTTAGTAGATTGATAAGCAGACATTTTCTAGTCAATGTTTCAGCAAGAGGCACAATAAATAATTAGGAAACCTTTTGCCCTTTTGAGCCTTGAGTTAAATTCAGTGATGTCACCACATAAAAGAAGTTCAATGTATTTTTTGTGGATCCGAGGGACAATCATTCACAYCACGTGAAATGAAAGGGTGTGGCGACTGCCAGAGAGTGAAATAGATYACAGCACAGGCTCGGACACTCAGACTGGGAAAAATGCTTGGATATAAACAGAAGTTGAGTGATACAAAAAAGAGTAAAGTATGAAGACATGCAAACACAATGCAGTATTTCTGAAGCCCATTTCAGACAGCATTTTGGATCTTCTAGTGCTCTGGGTTCTCTGATGTTTCCAAAACCTCAAAATTGAGTCATAAGAAAGGAGAAAAAGCTCCTGACATGAGGAAGTGGTGGGAGCAAAATATGGAATCTATTGTAAAAATGGGGTAAAAAAAGTAGCTTTTTGTATGGAAATATAAAGAGTGTGTTATTAGCTGCTCTTACTACAATTGTTTTTCATTCCCTGAAATCCAATTTTATATGAAAGAATTAAGTCAGAAACAGGACTTTTTCTTTTAAAACAAATACATAATTTTACAGAATGCCTACTCTACAAATCCTTCACAAGTGTTATGTTAGAATTTTATACAAGAAGAAAAGAACAAGTGATGAAATTTCAGAATGCAACAAAATTTCAAGTTTTGTGATATCTTTTATGGCCCAAACACAAGGCAAATTTGGAATGGCATTCCTTTGTGTCCAAGTACCTGAAAGCAGATGAGAAGTGACACATGTGAACTTAGTCGTACAATAAGAACAGACAATGACAAAAAAAAATGACCGATAATGCAATAGTATTACCATGAAACGGTAATAATGTTAATTCTGTGCTACTTCTGAAAGATGATAATCCTTTTCTACAGCACATCCTGTTCACAGTCRTTTTGCCCATGACAGTCCTCTTGCTGGTGATGCTCTCTGAAAGCAGGAAGCCATCTGAGACTTCATGGACCTCTCTCACATCCTCTCCCTTGTCCATGGAGAGATCTTTCTGTCTACTCTGACCTACAGATGAATATCCGTTGATAATATGAATGGTCCATGGCTGTAAAAAGCATAATTAAGTGCACTGTTTCCTTCATTGAATTTTCTGAAAAATTCTAAAATTCATTCCACCTTGTTTGATTTCTAAGTATTGAGTGAGGACTTCGTAAATCTACTAAACTCATTGCAGTAATGCTAGTATTGAGTTGAAGGCCAATAAAGTCTTAGCTAATCCACTAACACCTCTCTCAACCAACTCTCATGAGACAGATCCAGACAGCAAACATTTCCCTGAATGCAGTAAGATTTTATCTAAAGTAGTGTAAATACATCATCATTACAAATGAAATCTTGACCCTCTTGATCAGCCATAAGTAAGTTAAGAAAGACTCGATTCTAGCTAAGGATTTGAAGCACTTCCTCCTCCCAGGCCTTCATGTTGAAACTTTAAAAATTAACACAAAAATKAATACTAACACTTTTGTATCGCTCTGCATTTTCCCACAAATGAGGGATGAGATAACACACCACAAGGTATTATCTGATTTCTCTAATGGTGACAATATTGGTTTTGAGACAGCAAAGATATTTCCAAGTAAAGAAGAATGCAGACTACCCACTAGTCTCCTAGAATGTGATACAACTATTGATTTCACCTTTCCAAGTAAAAATATCTTAAATCATCTTAGTCCAAGCTTTTATCTGGTTAAATAGAATTAGTTTTTAGTAATTATAATTAATTTTTAATTATCATTTATTAATAGAAGGTTGAAAAGTGAGATGAAAGTGCTGAGGCCAAGGGCAGAATGGGAATTCCTTTGTCTCTCCCTGTTTATGTATGTCAAGTCCACCCTTTGAACATTTCACAGACAATTCATTTCCAAAGTGCTCAGTACTTTAAATCATAGGAAAGCTGTGCCTGCTACCCTCTTTAGTTCTTTGTCACAGTATATGGTTCTTATGTCCTGCTCCTCTATATGCTGCTATTGCTAGTAGACAAAGTGCCTGAATGTGTGTTAGATACCCATTGCACAGCGTTTGTGTAGGTTAAAGTTACAGCCACACACAGAGCTTTATTTGACATGGGCTTAACAGCGGGTGTGTCAGCAATGCTAAAGCTCAAATCAGACTTGGGATATTTATTCATCTCATGTTTTAAAAGATTCATTTTTATCTCATGGTCAATTATTCTATATTGCATGAGCCTTTCGTGCTAATGTTAAGGTACCTGCCTTTTAACATGGGAAAAAATGTGCCAACTGAAAGGGAGTTTAGAAAATTTAATTTACAATGCTTTGGGAGATTAGAGAATTAAATTTAGAATATTGTCAATAGCTTCATCTACAGAGGCAGGAAGTCCTTTTGTGTGACTCCATACTTCATTGTACTCTTAGAAAAGGATTTAATTTATTATGGACAATCATTGAAGTTCTAGACATACAATTATATAAGTTCATAAATGTAKGTGTTTAAATTTACCCTATAAACATAAATTATCAACACAAGGTCTCCAAACACATAAACCTCTCTCCTTCATGAGACTGAAATGGCTTCTATTCACTCTTAAGAGTCTGATGGAAGGCAGGAGCCCACTTACCAACCTCATAAATGGAGCGGGTTGTGAGGCAAGCAGCTCAAGGGCTCTAATTGCATTCTCCCCCTCTGCATCCAAAGCTCTCTCTGCAGCATTCCACGATGCCAGGCACTCCCAGGCACCTCTCAACTCCCACCCACTTCACATCCCCTCCACAGCCAGCCCRGTAAGAACCATCCCACTGCCCCTGTGACCCTGGATACCACAGCCAGACCAGTAAGGATTGTCCCACTGCCCAGTGACCCCAGTGTCACAGCCAGCCTGGTAAGAACCATCCCACTGCCCCTGTGACCCTGGATACCACAGCCAGACCAGTAAGGACTGTCCCACTGCCCCTGTGACCCTGGATACCACAGCCAGACCAGTAAGGATTGTCCCACTGCCCAGTGACCCCAGTGTCACAGCCAGCCCAGTAAGAACCATCCCACTGCCCCAGTGACCCTGGGTACCACAGCCAGCCTTGCCTTGCTCTCACAGGCACCATCTCTACAAGGGGCTCTGCAGAAGGGCAGCCCCCAAACCCCCAGGAAAAAACCTGACCCTGAGTGAGATGCTTCATGTGCAGTAGGAACCAACAGCAAAAATAAACTACTCACAGAACCAACTTTTGGGAGACTGTACACAGAGCAYACAGTTATTGGAAGATTAAATCCACTTCCAAGTAAGAATATCTTGGCAAGTAACCTGAAMTTAATCCCTCATAGCTTGCTGGAAGCCACTCCACGGCAGCAAAAATTATTTGGTTTGGGTTTTTTTTCAGTTGAATTAATTCAGAAACAGTTATTCTCAGGAGGCTGAGGTGGAATAGAAAGTACGCTTAAAATCAGAATAATCTAGAAAAAAAATTGCTGAAAAAATTACAGATCAATAATATTTTTTAAATCTATAATATAAAAAAAATTAAGTCCTGAATAATTTGAAAAATCTGAATCTAGGAGTCCCTGTGGATATATCCTGCCGTAGAAAAATTTGCATATCTTCAAAGAAACAGGGACAGAAAAAAMCAGTAGGATCTGGACCCTAAAAACCCTTATATGAGTCCTGAGGAAAAAAAAATTGTTGCAAAGAATGCCTTTTTCAAAACAAGTACTGACAGGTTAAACAAAACATTCAGTTTCCACAGTTCCTTCCCAACAAAAGTGCTCACATAAACACCCATACATTAAAAAGGCAAATAATCAAATCTGTGCCAGTTCTGTAAGTTTCTGACATTTCTTGTCTGAAAAATATGTACAACAAYGCCACAGAGCACTGGAAATTTCTCAAACTTCAATGGAAAATTTAARAGATTCCTCCAAAAACTACTTCTTTCTCAATTTCTCACACATGCATGTGTGTTACCTCTTTCCTTCCTCAACAAAATGGTGACTTTTCAAGGAAGATTATTTTCATAGCTCTCTGAAGTTATGATGGAGCGCGCTGAGCTGCTGCTTCATTTTCTGTACATTCTCTGTGTGGATTCAGCATTTTGAGAGAAGRAACTGAGAAATGAACAGTGACAGTCAGGGCCTGCCTCCTTGCCCTTGAAGGGTGGTACTGTACAGACCTGATGCAAGACAACTTTCCCCAGTGCCTGCTCAGAGAGGAGTGCCTGGCTTTGTCCTGTCCCTCCTCCACTCTTGTGTCAGACCCTKATCCACATCCAGCAATGGTTTGTTTGCCTTGAAAGTACTTCATCTTTGAAGCATGTGATAATGTCAATTAAAAAAAAATAAAGCTAGGCTTCAGAGTGATGGAAAACTCTCTAAAATACTAAAAGATTTTAAAATATTAACAAAATAAATAGAAATAAGGATTTTTTTTTTTTTGTTTAAAGTATTTCAAATGTTTGGGTCTACTATGATTTATCTAGGAGAACAGCAGCAGCTCTGCAGATGTACCATAAATTTTGTTAGCTGTCACACAGAAATAAGGAAGTGAGTTATTGCTCCTCAATCCCTTAACAAAGACATATAACATAGACTAGGCACTCTGGCTTCAAGGAAGTTAATACAGTACTTTTTGTTCTTGAAATCAAAAAATACAAAGCTGTGTGAGGTTCTTTCAGAGTTGTTTTTCTTTGTTTGTTGGGAAATGTTTGCTTTCACTAATGCTACAGGGTAGCAATCATTGTTCATGATTTAGCCACAAACAAACAAATGATTTCACAGCTACGCAGTATAAATAAATATTTTCTTCAAATTATCCCACACAAGTTAAATACTGATGTTAATGGTCTTCTAGAGCTACTGTCCTCAAGAGTCTTGGTGGCACCTGGAGATAAGAAAATCCCTTTATAACACTTTTTAAGGACATAGGTGGATATATATGACTTCTGACAGGTTACACATAATTGCAGTGGAACTCTGCATTGTATTTAATTGAATGCCTGAAGAGTTTGATTATGTTGAAATTACTACAGTGATTCCATAGAAAAACAGTTGGTCTGGTCTTCTATTACTTAAGTATCTGAAGCTGATTTACACCAGTAAAGWGAAGGGGAAGCAGACAGCACCTGGAAAACACATCACTAAACCTAGAAATTTTACCAACTCTCATCCATATCCTTACATTCCTTGAGCTTTTTTTTTCAGTCTAGCTGTCACTCCTTTAGTTTTCTGTATCCTTGACTAAAAGTAAAAAGCACCAATTATGAAGAGAGACGTTTTACATCATTTAGTCCAAGGGCTCTACTTTCCAGATGTCACTGCCACTTAGTCTGAGCAGGATGGGAGGTTGTGAAATACAGCTTTTTACCAGTGATATCATCTCCTTTTCCACACAATTAATCTATAAATAATCAATGTGAGTCATCACCCTATTTAGAGGCTGGCATTGCTGAACTTCCATTGCTACAGAATACACTTAAGAGAAGGATGAGCCTTCAAAGCATGTCCCTTCTTGCTACAGAAAAAAGGGCAAAGACGTTTGGAGAAAGGCATTAAAACCTGACAATATTACACATTATGTACTCCACTACAAAACAAAGAGAAGCTGGCAGGTGGTCAGTKTGCCACCCATTAGAGGTTTGGTTGCTTAAATGATATAGGGCAGGATATTACAGCGAGAAACTTTAATATTCTGTCACCAGTTAAAGGAGTTATGTTGACCCAAAAGCCACTGGAGTATGGGAAGAGAATCAATCTGTAGGAATCTGACACAGTGACAGGAAACCTACACCATGCCTAACAGGTAGAAGCCAACCTTTAACATCACTCATGAAAAACTGCATGGCTTCTTTGCTTCTCCTCTATCAGATATCCCATAAACAAAGCAACCAGGAACTTCTGAGGAGACTTCCCACACATACTCAAGGCAGTTTTTACTAATGTAATTGATGTTATTATTAGAGGGATTAAAACCACAACAATAACAATGACAGCAAAGGAAAGTTAATGTCTGGATCCTGCCACAGTATTCTAATGAAAGAGCTCAATAGTTGTGTATTTCTTATAAGCTACTTCAGCTGTCACTCAGCATTATCTGTTAAGAAAACAAATTCTGCCTTTCACACCTGTACTGGGAGATTACTAGCACTAGAACATCTTTGTGTAATCATTTAAAACTCTGCACTGCAGTTTGTGCTTAAATAAAGCTACTTTTTTGTCACATGAGTAAGTCAAGAAATCACAAATTTGAGACAAATCCATGACTCTTGCRAAATATCCTTTTTAGTCTAAGGAGAGCTGTGGTTGATTAGCAGAGAACAGCAGACACTAGTAAGGTGTCTCCTTCCCCAAATACAGTTCTTACAATGCAATAATATTCATACAATAAACTCTATACYATCTTGTAAAAAATATGTAAAAAGCATTATTTTCCACCTTTTCAGTGGAAAAAAAAAACATGTTAAAAGTCATAATAGCTTGCATTCTGTAGCTTTAGCCATCAAAAAAATCCACTTGAAAAAATGTATCTATATGAACTTTGTTCCCAAGGGACAGACAGAAAAGTTGGTTTTGTCAGCACAAACTTTCTAAGAATCTTGAATAAAAGTTGTTCAAAGCATTATAACAGTAAACTAGACTAGTATTTGTCCTATTCTTGAMATTTTGGAGATTTAAGCATTAATGGCACTGAATTAATGGCATTAAAGGACAATGATTTCAAATTGCATGTAGTTTTTAAAATTAAGAGGAATTTAGAGAAAAAATTATTAAGTGATTTATACTGCTAGATGTTATTCTTTTAAATTACAAATGCATAGATTCCTTGGCTTTTTTTGCTTAAATTTAGATCTTTCATGTCTTTTCTCTACTGGATGGGTTATTTCTTTGAAGTGCCACCTAACCAATTAAGAAGAGTATAAAAACACATTTTTGGTTTTAACCACTAGACCTTTCTTCCTAGAAAATGAGTTTATTTTTCTATCAAATAAATCAAACCTTGTTGCTGTACATAAGCACATCAATATAAATGGTTATAGCCTGGTATTAAAATATTTSTCCTTCTCTTCAGTTTCCTTTAGGGTTACAAACTGAGGTAATAGCTTTTGAGTAAAAGGTCCAGACTAATACGATTTGGGTAGATTAGAAAACAAAAATCATAAATCAGTTTTCCAGCGATGTTTATTTTTGTCATTGTTCCTGATACTTGTCATGCAAACATTAGTCTTGTAGGATGTGTCCGCCTTTGTTAAAGCCTTGATTTATTTCACATAAGAGAAAGAAACCTGTCATTGCATTAAAAGTTAATGGACTCTTAAAAAATAGCTTTCGTCYGGTATGCAATTTTCTAAAATTCTGGCCAGTAGGGGCCCAAACAACCCTAGGTCTGTTGCCTTAACACCTCAAATATATGTGCAATAATATTCTCTAGCAATTAATATTTTTTTCCTGTGTTGTTTCAAAGAGCTCAGATTTTACTAAAAAAAGTGGTTGTAAGGAAACTTGAAGGTGACACTGAATGTGTCCACCCCATGGATGGGGCACTAAGAAATGGAGAAAGAAGGCTGGGTTTCACTGAGCTCTGGGTGGCAGCAGAGAAATCCCTGTCTAAAACTTCMCTAAGCTCAGCTTAACAGGAGCAGAAGCAAGGCCACTTCTCAAGGCAAACCTGATGGTGAGAGTGCTGGTGTTTGGTTTCCAGGAGTCTGTTCCTGGGTGAGAACTGCAGGGTGAGCTGCTCTAGAACACAAATTCTTCAGACATGTCAGGGCAGGTATAGCATAAACAGTGGAAGTATAATCTCCCTAAATGTTTTGGGCTTGAAATGGAACCACAGAGAAGCTTGGTCCTGTAAGTCTAATTGTTCTTGGACCRATTGTGTCTTGTTCTTGTGCAGTGTTGTATACCCTAACTTGTTTTTGCAGTGGTTCAGACATYCACTTCTGCATGGAATTCTGCTTGGGAAACCTGTGCCCTCGAGAAGGGAGACCACTGATCTCTAAAATGTGCATTTTTGGGGTATATCTAAAAAAACCTATCATGAAAAATGCACAAGACGTGAAACAATTTATATCTAGTCCATTTCTTCCTGATGACATTATTATATCTCTAGCACGAAAATACCATACAAGATTAAATTATTTAAATGAAGTTACCAGGCAGGGCTGTCAGAAATAGGAAAACAATGTCAAATTCTTAATTCCMGTTAACTGAATAAACTTCTAGATTACTATAATTTCAGATGTCTAGTATTAGGTCGCCTTACTCAACATCTAGATCAGCACATCTAACTCTGAGGTACCAATATCAGATCACATGCATGAAGGAGGCACGGATAAGTTCAAAGCTACATTTTTCAGCAAAATTTGGTCTTGCCTATTGTGTTTACTGTTCCCTCTAAATACTTGCATAAATCATTAGAAGTGCACTTTATAAGTTACTTCAGTAACATTAAATTTGAGACCAAGCATGCAAAAAAGAATAATATGCATAATGGTATGTGGTCTCCAATACTAAGCATACCCCTTCTGCGTCTGGCTGTACATGAATTGTTTGTAAAACCTGACTTAAGTCTCTAATACAGTCCTTGCAGGGTTGTCATGTCAAAATATTGATGTTATTCTAAAATGCCATTAACCTGAGGGTGTCCCTGAGGGTGCATAATGCACAAGACTAAAAGGTCAATAATGACTTCCCAGCAGCACCATSAGCCATTCTCCAGGGCTGTTACGTTTCTGTGCCAGCCTTAATTTGAGCCAAGAGGATACAAAGTGTTACAGTGGGCATCAGTGAGCAGGGAATACTCACTAGGTCATGGACCATGAACTCTTTTCCTGGGTGAATTACAAATCCTTTGCATGCAAGTGTCCGAAGTGAAAGCCCTATTGCCTCTGATGAAGCAATTACAGGGTGTTCACAATATTTCATTTTGCTTTTCATCAATGTCCTATTGCACTATTTAGACTTAGAAAATAGTAATTGACCAGTTGTCTGATAACCATGTTTGACTTGGACTCACACACCTGGGAAGCCCCAAAGAATATAAGGTCACCAATTTTGAAAGTYCAAAGGCTTCCTCCATAATGCAAAAGCAAACACAAGAGTAATTCCACTGGCTGTCATTCTTGTTGGATTACCTTATGCCTCGAAGCCTTGCATTACTCTGTTTAGACTGACAATGCAACTTGTGATTAGATAGTAAATTTACTCTTTGAATAGGGTGAGCAGCAGAACAGCAGAAAATGCCATTGACTGCAGTTTCAAATTCCAATAAAGTCTGGCACGCTCCACTGCCTATGAGCATCTCTGAAGTAAAGCTCTGTAGTTAAGCTTTCACCTTGCATGCTGGTCTAGAATTCAAAGAAAGGAAGGAAAGAAATCATCCTAAGAAGCCCCAGATGTTGTTCAGATTGTAACTGCTTTACTCTTGGTATGACAAAGTATTTAGATACTTCTCAGTATCGACTTTTTCACTTAGTTTCTCTCTTCTGACCCCACTCTTTTAAAGGTATTATCTCCTGTGTAGCCTATAAAAAACAGTCCAGAATGGAAATTTGTTTGTGGAAGAGGTTCAGTGTCTTCTGAGCATAGAAGAAAGCAATCCGAGCATATAAAACACCTTCATTGCAGCAGTTATAGAACAGTGAGACTCCCTAGGTACAATTTAGGTGTTTTATTATGCAGTGTTGGTAGTCATTGGAGAAGACAGTCATGTAAAAAGAAATATTTTATCATGTTAAAATGCTAAGTAAGCATGTCTTCTTTTTCTTCATATTTTCATATCTGCTGGCATGGCAGACTCTGATGACCCTGTATTGTCTTCAGACTAATAAACATTTCTGTCATTGTCCTCTGACAGARACACAGAAACCTTGCTTCAGTTTCCATGCACAAACAAACCAGGAAGGCAGCACTCATTCCCTCCAAATCTCAWACCATTGATATTTTAACTCTACTGAATTACAGTGTAGGCTGAAATGAGTGTAGGCTATATAAAGTCACTGATCATGAGGGTCAGATGGAAATGTATAATTTCCTCAACTATACAAAAAAAGAGTTAACAGATGGGAACATCTTGCCTGGTGGTCAACTAATCAGGCTGACCTCTTTTGTCTCTCTATAAATAARAGACTCAAATTCATCCTCACAGTGATTTTTTTCTCCTTTTTGCACTGTCAGATTTTCAACCATCTTTTGAAGAGCATGAGTACTGCAACTTCACACAGAATTTCAGTATCATTCTTACCTGCGGCAGAGATGAAAGTCCTTCCCTTCTCATCTATATCCACTGTAAACAGCCAAGGACTCCCTTAAAGCTCTTTCAACAGCTTTTTCTTGAAAGCTCATTTTTGTTTACCCACCCTGACATCTGTGTTTCTTGTACAACACACCACTTTAGAGAAAATAGACACTTATATGGAGTTCCAGTATTCACCATCCACACCTTTTCAACCGATCAAATAATTATTCTGATCAGGGGCAGTAATTTAAGTAATTACTGATAAAAGGGCAGAAGTTGAAAGCTCTTAATAATCTCCAATAATTTCTCCTCAGCATCATAAAATACGCTTGGCAGTCATGTTTTGTAAAAGTCAACATGTTAATATGTCAGGGACAGGGAGAAATGAAGGAAATGCTTTRTCATGAGGCTGCCAAAGAAATCTTTCCTACTTAAAACTCAGCTTATGTGATTTYCTTTTTCATAGTTTCTGGCCAAAACAGAATTTAGTACGTTTCTACAAAAAGAAATGAGAACTGGGTTGTATTGAGCAGAAATGCTGTGCTACTAAAGAGAACTCATATGGGTGAAGAAAACCACTTGGAGGACTTACTTCCTGTAGAACAAGGAGAAAAATAAATACCATATATCAACACCATAATTTCTTGGTCTGTTGAAATAATCCAGAAAACTATGAGAGATTAAAAAGCAACATCAACTATCTTTTTGTACATATTTCTTTTGTTCTGTATTCTAAAACCTAAAACAGCAAGAAAGTTCCAGCCTCTAAACTCTAAAAGGTCACATGGGTACCCCAAATCTATGACCTCTCTTACTTAATGTCTTTTAAGTAAAGAAGCATAGCTGATCTTAACTTCATAACCTGTCACATGTTGGTGTCAGAGTTTCAAGAATTTAAACCTTGAGTCCAGGGTGAAATCACTTAATGTTTAAGCAGATCTCACTAGTCAGGTACTCTGAGCCAGGGGAACCAGCAGGGAAATAGATTTCATGCACAGTGCATGAAGAATAGAGATTAAAATGAATGAAGCATGACAGCAACCTGAGAAATATTCTTCCTCATCCTCTCCTTCTCTAAGAGCACTTAGTCCAAGAACAGCTTTAAGAAAATACAATTTCTTTTCTGAGGCTGGCAAGCACCTCAGCATGCACACAACCTGCCAAATTCCTGAAGCGTCACACATACAAACACATCCTAGCACATTACTTCGTTAAAGACATTTCTTAAAAGAGAATTAAATAAGTCATCCTTCTCCAAAAAATAAACCAACTGACAAAACAAAAGACAATACCATTTGTTTTGAATTATACTTTATTTATACTTTTTACAGTCTGTTTGCTAATTCACATGCAGCCAAATTAGRGATGACAAAAAAGGGTGCTATCTGCTCAGGACTCCACAAAACCAGAGAGCCCTAWGCTCTGAAGAAGCATAAGCAGGGCACCTACTCTGCTGGAAGCCTGACTGAAGGGGAATTGTGATTAATCAAGCACTATGCTTACAAGGAGCATGTCTTGCAATTGCAAGGTCAGCAGGAGGCAAGTAAGAGCACAGGATGATCAAAACCTACAGTCTGAGATATTTTCATCCCACRTCCAGCAAGCTGGGCTTGCCACAGATCAGATGTAGTTTGCAACAAGGGAAAGACAACTAGAAGAGACTTGCTGCAATGACAGTCTCCACTACTAGAATAAAGTAAGCAAATCGCTACRTTCTTTACATGCCTATAGTATCACAAAATTCTTACATCCTTGCAACTATACACAGTGAGCTTGCCTGGGCAGGGAAGATGTGTTTATGTACATGTAGATAAAGACACCCTGAATGACCTCCCCTCAGCAGCAAGGCTAATGTTTTTATAAAACTAAGAACAAAATAATTTGCATGCATCCAGATGGCAATGTCATGTAAGCAATTCTCCAGAGCAGAGACTAAGCTCCACAGGGTACAAGATACACAGCTGTGCATTACGAGAGTGCTGATGTTGTTCTGTGCTGTGTTGGGAAACCATTCTGTCTAGAGGCATCACATGTCCTTTGAGCAACAAAGGTTTGGAGACACATCCCTGAAACATGTCATGTTTCATTCCTCTGGGCACCGTCTCTGAAGTTTGATGATTTCTTATTGGTCTTAAGAGAGGATAAATTCTGGTATTCCAGTAGCATCTCCCCATGATGAGTCATTTCAGATGTTGCAGAAACATCTGCTCCAAAATGCCTTTTGAATCTCCAGTTAGATGGAATACCTGCCTGGAAAGCTGCCAGTGTCTCAGAAGTGATGAGTAAAGAAGCACACTCTTTTTCATGAAGTGTAAAACCTAGACAGAAACGATTTCTGGATGGTTTCTGAAGAAAATACCAAGATCCTTGCTAAAAGCAGTCAGTTATTCTAGCTGTCCATAATACATTTTAAYGTATCATGGCCACAACCAAGTTTTTCAAGAAACTAAGGACAGACCACAGYCAGAATGGCATGGACCATGCCTCAGAGATTTTAATTTCTTTCTCGCCTGTATAAAGTTGAGAAAACTGAATGTATAGTATACAATGTGTTCTTGTTCCATACAATTGTGTATAGGAATACAGCTGATTTTTCTTTAAAGGTATTAAAAATAATGACKAAGATATCCCAATATAGAGAACCACAGAATTGTTTACAATGCAAAGACCTTGAAGATCCTTGAGTCCAATCAAGGACTGCCACATCCACCACTAAACAGTGTCCTTAAGTACCMCATCTACATGTCTTTTAAACACTTTAAGGGTTGGTGACACAATCACTTCCCTGGGCAGCCTKTTYTAGTAGTTGGTCACTCTTTCAGTGAAGAAATGCTTTCTATTATCCAATCTGA